>CM043699.1:37318137-37473137 GCA_023935145.1 Bretschneidera sinensis
CCTTAGTTGCAGTTAAGTAGAAAACAAGCGATCTAATTAATCCTAACTACTAAACAACCCAAGACAAGCGCTAAAGGTTTAATCTAGTAGCAGCCTTAAGAAATAGAGAGATTGATGAAGCTAAACAACACAAGCACAAACGGTTGCATTTAATTTAGTCGAGCATTCTTCCTAAGATCTAATAATTTCTGACACATCAAATCATTAAATCTTAGTTGCTTCACAAATTAAAGGGATCAAATAATTATGGATTTGATATCTAACCTAGCAGTAGATTGCAATGAATAATAAACTAGTAGGCCTACTAGTAATTAAACGAGACAATCATGAAAATAGGGACAGAAAAACATCTGATACTCAAAACATAAATTGAACAATAAAAACATATTAGATCTCACAGTTTTATTGATTCCAAGGCTTCAATTTCCTTCAACCAATTATAAAAGTTTAGCCACGCAAAACTATGATGAAAACTCGAATGAGAAGATTAAAGAAGAGGGGAAAGAGAGGCGTCCCCCAAGTCTGATGATTTCTCCCTTCTTATACACGTTATTTTCAGTATTGGAAACCTATAAGGTCTCCTAAAAATATTCTAAATATTATCCTAAAATAGCAAGATCCAAATCTATCTAATTTAAGGAAAATCTAACTCGTGTTTTCAGTATGAATTTTCGTGCACCAGATCTGAAAACTTTTGAAAATAAACCACACCAAATCATCGTATTAGAATTGCAGGCTAAAGGACTTTCCAAAACTGCAATAGTGCAGGTGCAGTAACTCCAAGCCCGGTTTCAACCTTGATGCAGCCAGTATCTCTCAAAACTCAAAACATGAAAGTTGTAATGTTTTTTTCTTGGCGTTCCGTAGCATCTTGAATCATCTTAATCAGAGCTCGGATGAAAGAGTTATACCCAGATTACAAAGAAATATCAAAACTATCCAAAATCGCCCAATTAGTTTCGTTTTGCACTTAACGCCTCCATTTGCATCCTAAATTAAAATATAAGAATAATGAGTACATTTAGGCACCAAATGAGTATAAAAAAACTAAACATTAAGGGAGAAAAATATGACATTTTGCATTCTCATAAGGTATTCTTGGTGGTGTTTCTAGGTGGCATAGAAACAGATGAGTTCTTCATATTTCTTCGCTTCTACTGGTCAGCGAGAAATTGGTTTTCTACGGACGGTGCCAATCTGTTGATGCCGAAAATCTACTGCTGAGCTAGAGACCCAAAATCTTGAGGCTTTCACAAGAAGGGAGCAATGAACTAAAGAGTCACCGGAGGGAGAGGGGGGTGGCGCCTCCGAAAACTCTCCGATGCCTTTGCTAGTGCGAAGTTTTTGAGTGAAAATGGAGAGGATTGTGATAGCAGTAATGATGGTGTTTGAAATGAGATTGAATTGTGTGTTGAGATTTTCTTACCTTGAACCTTTTATAGTGGTTCAGGGAGCAAGTTCATCACGTACTCAGGACGATGCAATCCTTGAAATCTCATTTTTCTTTTGAGGGGTCTTGTTACGTGTTCAGAGATGACGCAGTCCCTAAAATCATCCTTACATTTTTGCGTGTGAGAAGTTTGTGAGTGATTAAGGCTTTGTCACTTGCTCTGTTACGTGTCCATCATTGACATAACCACATATCATCCAGTCATTGAAGGGAGAGTTATCCACGTGTCACCAGGCTACTAGAGAGTGAATTATTTACTACATCAACACCGTATAAACACACACACACACACACACACATATATATATATATATTAGATGGAGCCCTCATTTTCAAGGAAATCTTATAAGGCCTTACTTTTCATTTTGCGACAAGTCATAAGCCCTCATTTTTTTTCTCGTGTTAGACAGAAGCCCTCATTTTCAAGGCAATCATGTAAGCCCTTGCTTTTCATTTTGATACAAGATATAAGCCATCATCTTTCTTAAGGTAGACACAAACCCTCATCTTCAAGACAATCATGGAAGCCAATATTTTTCATTTTGATACAAGATATGAGCCATCATCTTTATCGAGGCACTCACAAATCCTTATCTTCAAGGCAATCATGTAAGCCCTTACTTTTCATTTTAAGACAAGATATGACTCATCATCTTTCTCGAGAAAAGCACAAGCCCTCATTTTCAAAGTAATCATGTTAACACTTGCTTTTCAGTTTGAGATAAGATATAAGCCCTCATATTCTTTCTTGAGGCAAACACAAGCCCTCATTTTCAAGGCAATCATGTAAGCTCTTAATTTTCATGTTGAGACAAGATATAAGCTTTCATCTTCTTTCTCGAAGCACATTGTATTTGCATGAAGATATATAAAAATGATAAATCCAATCCTAAATGGAAAAATCCATTCTAAGTACAGATTTAGTTTTTAGAACTGCAGAGCATATCCATAAGGATATATCTACAAATGATAAATCCACTCCTAAATGGAAAAGTTCATTTTAAGTACAAATTTAATTTTCAGAGCTGCAGAGCATATCCACAGGGGGATACATGCAAATGATAAATCCATTCCTGAATGGAAAAGTCCATTCTAAGTACAGCTTTAGTTTTCAGAGCTACTAGCATATATGCAGGGGGATAAGTGCAAATGATAAATCCATTCCTAAATGGAAAAGTCCATTCTAAGTATGAATTTAGATTTTAGAGCTGCAAAGCATATTCGCATAGGGATATCTACAACTAATAAATATACTCCTGAGTAGGAAGGTTCATTCCAAATATAAGAATCTTTTGCTAGTAGGTATTGTACTTTGCGTAATCCAAAAGTAAATCAATTTTCTGCATTTGAAAAATTATTATGCTAAAAAAAAGAAAAAAGAGAGAATATACACATAATTATCATCATAATACATACATGCAAACTAAGAAAGAGAAAACATACACATAATCATCATCATAATATATAAATTCATACAAAGTATAACATATGCAAAAAATAAATAAATTATTGCAACATTTACATGCCAAATTATTACCATTATTCAGAAATTTTTTTCCTAATGAATTTAAGCGAGAATTAAAAGATCATTTTTATCCTACTCACCCACATAGAAAAAAAGATTCTTCTTTGGTGTTTAAGAACATTTCTATTAATGGATTTGAGTAAGAATCAAAAAGAAAATTTTCATTTATCTATCCACTTTGCTGACCCTTATCTGATTTTAATTATGACAAAGTAGTGTTTTAATTGTGCTAACAGTTTTATCTAAGTGTTTTCATTAAGCTTTGGCATCCAACTCAAGGATAAGATGTAATTCAAGCATAAAGAAGAAGAGATTGCACTTGAGAGACATTCAAAAGGAGATCGAAGACCAAGTTTAGATTCTAAGGCATTTACCTTTACATATAAATCTCTTTTTTAGTTTCTTAGCTTGATATTGGCTCAAAAACTCTTTTGAAAAATGTTTTGGTCAATCAAAAACTCATTTATGTCAAAAACTGACTTAAAAGTCTAAGTTTTCTAAAACTTACAGTCGATTGTAGATTTTCAGCAGTCGACTGTCAAGTCTTTGTAACTGACCATTTTGAGAACTAAAATGGACAGTCGACTATGGCAAATGGATAGTCAACTATAAAAAGGACAGAGAGTTTCACAGTCGACTATCCAATTCTTTATAAACTACCCATTTTGAAAACAAAACGGATAGTCGACTGTAGATCAAAGGACAGTTGACTATGAAAGATACTGAGAGTTTCACAGTCAACTGCCCATTTAGACAGTCGACTGTCCAAATCATTTTAAGCCCATAATTTCAAATTCAATAGAGGACAGTCAACTGTCCAGTTTTCACAGTCGACTATCCTGTCAAGAAAAATGGCTAGTTTCCAAAATCTGGACGCAGGATTTGAGTAATTAATGCTCCAAACCTATCAAATTTGTGTCTAACGGCCATATAAGGCCAAGTCTATAAAAACCCCTCATCAATGAGCATTTAAACAACAAGCAAGAACATTAAACTTCAAAATCAACTCATTAACACTCTTGAGAGCTTTGAAAAATTCTTTTGAGCCATTTATCAAGCTTTGTTCTTAAAAGAGACATCATCTTCACCTTATAAAGCATTTATTGATATCTCTTTTATTTTCCTTTACGTTCAATATCAATCATTATAAAGAGAGACTTGGTATAACTCTTAGAGCATTTAGGATTAAACACTTCCTTGTGGAAGAGAGTGTTTGTAAGGTTTGGACAACACCCATGAAGTTGCTCGACTATAATTAGTGGATTGCTTCAAGGAGGTTCCGGGAAGAGAGTGGATGTAGGGTCGGGGAGATTCTAATATTTTTGAACCACTATAACGGGGTTTGCATATTCTCTTCCCTTACTCCTTCAATTTCAAGCATTTTATTTATTGTGTGATTTACTTGAGTAAATTGTTAAAAACTTGTGTGTTAATTGCAAAAGGTTTTTAAAACCCAATTCACCCATATCTTGGGTTTGTACCTTGGTATACACACTTGGAAAAAGTTATTCTTTGGTATTCAAGAACATTTCTCATAATAGATTTGAGTAAGAATTGAGAAGAAAATTTTCATCTGTCCATCCACTTGGAAAATGTTGTTCATTCATTTGATTATCAAAGATAAGGTTTCCAGTTGATTGAAGCTCTAAATTGATAATCATTTGGGAGCTAAATCCACTGTTACTAGGGTTATCCACCATTATTTTAACTATTTCATTCCAAAGAAATTCATTTTCTTGTTGTTGAAGTGCTAAAATATGAGCAACACTACCATGTATAGGATATTCACCTTGAGCTAGGGCCTAATAGGTCATGGGGCTCGCAGTTGCACTTCGATCTTGTTCTAGTAGTTCTTTTAATAAAGTTGAAATTTTGCTAGCTCAAAACACATAATGAATTTTTGCAAAGTGGCTTGCAACATTTCCATAACAAAAGTAAAGAGCAAACTCACACCCATTAGGACACCATCTCCTTAGAAACGTACATACTTTTCATGAAAAGCCTAACATTGCCATTTTCCTGTGTCTTTGGTAGTTGTGGCCAAAAGAGAAGCTTACCTCTAGTGGAAAAGAAATGAAGAAGATGAGATGGGGAAAAAGGGTTACTTAGGTTTCTTTGCCCTCCCTTGGAAAATGAACCCAATTATATACCCGTAAAAGAGAGAGAGAGACTAGATAAGTTTACCTCGAGGGAAAAGTCTCCCTCAGTTTTCGCGTTGTCTGTCACCATTCTCAAAGTAGAGAGAGAAATCCCAATTTTGTGTTGTTTGTCGCCTAATAGAGAAACACACCATATACTACAAAAAATGACGTCTTAGTTTATAACTTGAGTAAGGCCAATGAGAACGACATTGTTTTAAGCCTAAAAGTGAAAACGACATAGTTTTAAGCCAAAAAAAACATAGTTTTACATAAAAATAAGGAAACAACACAGTTTTAAACCCTGAAAGTGAAAAATGACCAAGTTTTACATAACAAAGAAAATTATAGTTTTTTTGGCAAAAACTCATATACTTCTACAAAAAAATAACGAAGCATAATAAAATACACCTCATTGACAAAGCATTTATACATAATAAAATAAAAAAGTATAGCTAATTATAGGAATAAAAAATATTTTTTCTCCGATAAAACAATTAGAGAAATTGCTAACGAAAGTAAAAAAATACCAAAAAATGCATGATGACAGATATGAAGATTACTCATCAAGATCCGAAAATTTGAAATCAAATTTAAGAAATAGTCATGAACATGTTGTGCAGTAAAACTACACAAACATATGCAAGGGGATGTAGATGTGAAAAAGATCTCATTTTTACCAAGACACCTAACTTCTTTCACTTCACCCAATTTTCTACATTTCATCTAAATTTCTCCACTTCACCTAACTTATTCCACATCACCTAAATTGTTCAATTTTACCAATTATTTTGATGACTTTTACCTTCCAAATTCTACTATAAATATCCCTTCATTTTTTCATTTCAAACAAGAATAAAAACAAGCAACAAAAAAATGAAAGAAAATATGAAGAAAATTCATGGGAGAAAAGAGAAGAAAAATACAAAAGAATACTCAAGATAGTATTATTTGTAGAGAGTTGATATAATCTTTATAATCTCTCATTTATAGTGAAAGATTTTTCCTCTACTCCTGTGGACTAGGCTTCACAAGCCAAACCACGTAAACATTTTTCTCATTTATTTTTGAAGTTCTTTACTTATCAACTTTTTTTTTGTATTTTTGCGCCTAAGTGTAAAACTACTTTTATATCTTAATCTCATTCAGATTGCCAATTTAAAAGCATATTCTTTTTTCATTATTCAGATCTCCACTCAACAATACTTTTCCGTACATCAAATTTGAAAATTGTTTTTGCAGATCTTATGAGTTGGTTCACTAAAGACTCCACAATTCGATACAATTTACCGAACATATAAATTCCGTATTTATAGTTAGTATTCTTTAAGTATGTTATATGACTTATTTAAAATACATACATTAATAAAAATATTAAATATTTAAAATGCGTCATTTTAAAACTTATATTGACATATTTTTTAAGTATATTATAATAAAATAAGTATAAAATATCTATTGAGTAATCCAATAATCTGTTTATAATCTGAATTTCAATGAATTCAGATATAAATTAAGTTTTAAAATATTTAATAAATAATATGATCTAATGAATCTAGATCTATATTAATCTAATCAAAATCAGTCGTTTATATGCTTGAGGATAAAGAAAAAGAAACATCCCTATGCGACGTCAAGTTTGACACTCTCGCACCCATCGCCTTAACCACTGTCTTCTGTCCTTTAGAACCTTCGAACCAGTTGAAAAACAAGTGACGCGTTTTCAACCTCCATCCAGATTTCAGCAACTAAAAACATACTTTAAAAAAGAGAAACATAAAAAACAAAAACAGTTGAATTAGTAGTAGCAAAGTTTGAGAAGATAATAAAATTCCCACTCAGATTGCATCTTCTACATATATTATTCTTTTAGTCAGATTTTGGCTGCCTTATAGGACCCCTTCACCCGTAATTAACTTCCCAAAAAATTTAAAAAATAAAAATTAAGAATAAAAACACATGGCTTTGAATCCGCCAAAGATCCACAGGCGCCACCCTTTACATGGTAGGATTATTATTATTTCTTTTTAATTTATTCACTTTAAGAAAAACAATTTCACTACATCTCAAAAACTGCAACCTTTCTGTTTCTTTTTTTCCCCAGGGTTTTCTTCTTAAACATTTTTTACAATATTAGTTAATGTGAGAGGATTTGGTTGGATTTAGGGTTTGTGTTCAGGGGAAGAGAGAGAAGGAGAGTGATGTCACCGGCAGTGAAGTTTGGAGGAGTGGTAGATAAGGAATTACAGAGGATTTTGGATACTAACATGGACGAGGTGAGGCCCAGAAGGCGAGCTCGCGAAGCCTTCAAGGATATTCAGCTTGGGATTGACCACATCTTATTTACGGTAATTGAAATCAAAATGCTTTTTTATGTAAAATAAATCCAGCAATCATGTGTGATTATGTTCACTGCAAACGATTTTGAAATATCAAATTTTGTGGTTTTTTATTTTTTTTGTGGGTGTGGGTATGGGTGTTTTTTTTTGTGTTGGGGGGGAGGCACGTGATACTCAAATGCCTAAAAGGTTCATATCCGTGTATATGTATATGCGTAGCAGCACATAGAGAAAAAATTTCCCCTAATTCTCTCTCTCTCTCTCTCTCTCTTTGGATGAATGAATAGTTTCTTATGTAGTTGGGATTTTGTTAAGTTGAGAAAACTTGGAGCCTTATTTGTGGGGAGATGGGTTTCTGGTTAGAAATTGATGTTTTTTTTTTAAATTGAAGTTAGAAATTGATTTTGATATGTGGGTTTTAGTCTATGGAGCAAATGGCATTAGTGATGATGGGCATTGACATTTTTAAGCAGTATGGTTTGCACACATCATCAATGCTCATTAAGGAATTCTGGTGGGAGAGATAGAAACTGAGGAATGTAAGTTAGAAGGAAATTCGATAGCTTACTTAATTTAGGACATAGTTTAGGCGTTTTTAAATGTTCCCGTTTTTCTTTACTCGGTGAATTCTAAATTATTGGACAATGTAATGAGCTGATAAGTATTGTGGGTCAGACACACACAGAGTTTCATACAGTTTACTACGCAGCTATTTTTTTTTGTGAGCGTTCTGTTTCTGCTGTGCTTTTTTCCCCCCCTTCAACTGTGTTTCTGTTATGCTTTAAGAACTATAATGTTTACCTTTCTTGGATTTTTTTTGGGGTTGTTAACCCATTTCTTCTTTCTTATGTTTTAATTGCATTATATAGCTTCAAATTTTACTGAGTATTGATTGCTTTACTTTCACTTACTTGCAGACGCCAGCTGATGGATTAAAAATGAAGGAGGTAAAAATTCTATACTTATGGTTTCATCTTTTCTTTGAATTTCTATTTTTATTTCCTTGCGGTTGGGTGGGGGCTTTGTGCACCAAAATTTGGGATGAATTTGCACTTACATTGAAATGGACAAATGGAGTCATTGAATTCTAACAACTACACCTCTCTCTACTATCTACCAGTTAGCTATTTTTGCCAAGATTTTCGCTTCAAAATATGAATTCGAAGCCGCATGCTGATGATGTATGTGTGCAGGGGGAGAGGATGGTGTGGATGTTTTCCAGTTGTGTAAACATTTGCTGAGGCAGTCTTTTTTTACTCTTAAGGCTGCTTTATATGTGCAGAAAGCTCCCTCCCACCCTCTTCTTTTCTAACAGTTCTTTTTTCAAGTTAATGTTTTATTCAAATAAGATGATTCAAGCTTGATGTGTTTGTAGAAAACTGTTTGCCTCGATTCTTTTCATTTCTTTCAGAGGGGGTTGTATGCTTTATACTATTAGAACTTAATTCTTGCAACTGACGATATTGTTTTTCCAGCTATTTATTTATATTTGTTTCAAACTAGAAAGGTTTTTAGATTAACTATAAATCAATAAAATTGCTTGGGAACCGATTTTCGTTTATGGGCTCCTTCCTTTTTTGGGGTTTGTTTTATTTCACTTTGTTTATTTTGGGAGGCTCCCCTTCCCATTAATATTCTTATAGCCATTCAATTCATTTTTTACATGGAATTGAAAAGGTTAAATATTGTACTCTAACTGAAGATAATCACTTGATATTTTGTGGTACAGTCATACGAGATGAACTCTAGGGGATCGGAAATTTTCTCCAAAAGTTGGCTTCCAAAAAATGCTCGTCCCAAAGCAGTGGTGTGTTTTTGTCATGGTTATGGAGACACTTGCACATTTTTCTTTGAAGGCATGTAGCTTGTAGCTTGTAGCAAGTAGTAGTGACCTGTTTGAAGCTTGGGGTGTGTTATAATAGTTGGAACCTAATTATCTCATGGCACACTTAGCAGGAATTGCCAGGAAATTGGCATCATCTGGATATGGAGTTTTTGCAATGGATTACCCGGGATTTGGTCTTTCAGAAGGTCTGCATGGCTATATTCCCAGCTTTGACAGGCTTGTTGATGATGTCATCGAGCATTACTCTAAAATCAAAGGTGCTCTGACTTTTTTTTCTGATACTGTACTGAACCTTTTTGTTTAAATTCTAACTTTAGAATGATGGAAAAAAATCCCGTTTCAAGAGAGTAGGATTAGGTTTCCTTTATGGAAGAGCTGAATGATATATATTTTAGATGCATTTGAAGTATGTTGGAGCCCTGAGCTCCTGATCAAATAGTTCTAGGCCATGACCTTCTATTAATCTTTATCATTGGTCCTCCTTTGTGTTTCTTTGGAGGGTTTTTTTTTTTGGAGATTGATAGAGGCAAGAGTACCTTCTATAAAATCTTTATTTTTGGTCATGAGAACCATCAATGGATTTTAATAGAGACAATTTTCATGATGAGCAGTTGAAATTCATTAGATTCATACAAGGTTTCTATGAATTTCTGGTGCTGATAATGTGATGATACTGGGAGTACAGACTATAAAACTTGGAAGAGAGGGATCTCTCCAAAAAGGGGATGTAAAATATTATTTCTTTCTTTTCCATAATAAGAAAAATCGAATTTGAGGAGTACAGGGATTTTCATGCCACTCTAGTGCGAGTTCCTAATTGTTTTGGGCTCTTAGAACTGCTATCATGCACTGGACTACTTACTCTGTATTTCCTTTGCATTTTGTTTTCTTCATGTTCCTAAAACTGTGATTGGGGGGAGGTCTTCTCCATTTTGTTAGAACATGATTGAATGAGAGTATAGAGCTATAACTGAATGATCTATATATAAGTTATTTTGCTGTAATGTAACTTTTGTTGATAGAAACACCATGGAAAATGTCCGTTACTCCGTTATATCAACTGCCAAATCTTCTTGATGTTTATATTTAAATGATTTGGCTGCCAGATAATCCGGATTTCCGTAGTCTACCAAGCTATCTCTTTGGACAGTCTATGGGTGGAGCTGTAGCTCTGAAGATACACTTAAAACAACCTAATGCATGGAATGGTGCTGTTCTTGTAGCACCTATGTGCAAAGTATGTTTTTTTAATTATTTTATTTGTGTGCAAAGTATGTTCCTTAGCCTAATCATGTCAAAACCATAGTTGATTTCTACCTACTGTTAACCGAATATTTCATGTAGATTGCAGATGACATGGTTCCACCACGGATAGTAACACAAATTCTGATCGGTGTAGCTAATATTCTACCAAAGAAGAAGTTAGTTCCACAGAAGGATTTGGCTGAGGCAGCATTTAGGGATGCGAGGAAGAGAAAACTGGTTTGTCTCTTAATCAACCAGATTCGGAAGGATTGAAAATATAGTAAAATTACTCAATAGGCTTCGTAAATAATATTATTATATTGCCTTGATGAGGATGCTTTCGTATTTTCTAGTAATGACATACTCTTTCTCCCTTCCTTAAATTGCCTTTTTGATCTGTGTTCCATTACTTTTGCAATTGTTTGTTTAAATATCTTTTCCTGAATGCAGACATCGTATAATGTTATTGCTTACAAGGATAAACCACGTTTGTGGACTGCTGTGGAGTTGCTCAGAACCACTCAAGAGATAGAAAGCCAATTGGAGAAAGTATGCGAATGTCTTCCTCTTTTATAAATTTTTTGAAGTTTGATTCAATTGATACTCCACCCATTTATTTATTTGTATTGCTGGCTTCTCCTGAATCCTTTTCATTCCGTCTGTGCCCCACCAAGGCTATCATCAGTTACCTAATTTTTTTCCCCTGCATTTACTGGGGCTATTATCATTTGACCGGGACCCATCTGGTGAGCTAGAAGTTATAATTGGTTTAAGTTGCTGAATTATTAGAGGTCTGTAGTTATATAACCTTAACCTCTAAACCAAGTAGGTGTCGATTTGTTGCATACCCAAATAATTAAGTAGAGGAGTGAACTAAATACCTTTTAGAAGTAATTTTTATCAAATGTACTCCAACCTATTATAACCTTACTTCTTATTAAATTGTGACTACAGAGATGGTGCAGCACAGAATGCTGAGAAAAGATGAATAAAATCTTCAACATGTAGAAAGGCAGGGGAAGTTGTTTCCCTTGAAGGAATCTATATTGTTCATAACAGGGAATAAACTACTAGCCACCAATGTATTCTTCGATGGTAACATTAATAAATTTAGATGTCTGTTGCTGGAAATTTCTGGGTATAGATCTGACTTTCAAAAATCAAGGCTAGTATAAAACTTGTGAGAGCCATTTCACCTATGCTAATCTACCATTCTGTCTTAACAAAAATACTCGTATTAGGGTTTCTGTTAAGTGAGTTCTTTGAGGACAATTTAGAATGAAGCTTTTACTGTAAGTTGGCAGATTCAGTTGACTGATTTTTGCCTCTTTAATGAATTAATAGTGGTTAAGAGAATAAATTATTTATCTTTTGGATAGGCTGCATTGACATAATATGGAACTAAATTTTTTAGATTGTGGGCTGCAAGAGTTTTATTGAGAACATATGTCAAAGAAAGGTTATTGCTGTTAGGATCTGAGTTCAGAGAAAACTAGTAGCAAATGAGGTTTTGCACATTTTGGCTTTGAATTTATCAAAAACTTTGGTTTGACAGGAAGTTGAAATTTGATTCAGAATACTCAACCAGTACATAAATTGTTACTTACCATATGATATCGGCCATGCTTTCAGATTTCCTTGCCAATATTGATCCTGCATGGAGAGGCTGATGTTGTAACCGATCCATCAGTGAGCCAAGCCTTGTATGAAAAGGCGAGCAGTTCGGACAAGAAGTTAACTCTGTACAAGGATGCCGGTCATTCTCTTCTTGAAGGTGAGCCAGATGAAATGATAATTCGAGTTTTTAGTGATATAATTTCTTGGCTTGATGAACACAGCCAAAGTACTGCACGCTGATGGATCTATCAGTCATCTATCTGTCATTCTTTTTCCTTGTACCAAAGGAAATAAAAAGGAACTTGAATTGTTGTCAAGGAAAACAATAAGGCTGCTACCTACATGTACAGAACTGTATTAGTACAACATTACATTGAAACATCGTATTAATTTAGTAATCGCAGAGGAATTTTATCATTTATTTATGAGAAGGAGTTTTATTATTTAGTTGCATGGGGGGATTGGATTGGAATCTAAAAAAATATTGCGATACAAAATACAATCTTAGTATCTTAAGATGTATTTCTTTTTTTTTGGTGGGGTAATATGTATTTCATTATGATATTGTGACATTCAATCTCACCTTAAACTTGACTCAATTTCAATTTTCAAATGAAGAGGATCGTGATCCCTTATTGAATACTTAATCACTCTTCTTATTTTATAATATTAAAAGTCATTAACTATTCACCATCTATTACGTTGAAAACGAAAATTTTTTTTAAAATTTAAAACAAATTTTACCCAAATTATAAGGTGAAATATGTAATTAATTTTTTTTTTTTTATAAAAGCGATGTTATATGAGTATAATAACACAATGATTTGATCATAATCACACTTTATCACATTACCTACATATAACTCATGATACCAATAAACGAAAAAATTACTCACATTAATTGGAATCGAATATGTGACCATAAAGTTTCAAAACCTCAATCTTAATCTTTTTGTCACTAAATAAGACTCCACTGACATCTCTTAGTTTTAAAAACTTTTAAATTATCAAATTATTAATCAACATAAATCATTATGAATAAGATATGAACTCATATTATTCAAATAATTTTATTCTTAGTAACTTTACAATGTTTTTAACTTAATTCTTTCATTTATTGATGGATCATGATTCTCTTCATTTAAGAATTAAAATGGAGATCAAGTTCATGGTAAGATTAAATGTCACATTAACAAATTTGAATTTGAATATTCTTTATTTGATAATGTGACATTCAATCTCACCATAAACTTGACTTCATTTCAATTTTCAAATAGAGAGAATCGTGATCCCTTATTGAATACCCAATCACTTTTTTTATTTTATAATATTAAAAATCATTAACTACTCACCACCTATTTAAGTGTTGATTTTTCTATAAAAAAAATTGATTTATATTAAACAATTAATTTTGTTTTAATAACTTTATAATGCGTTAACCTAATTTAGTCGCTAATGAATACCCAATTACTCTATTCTTGCTTTCTAATATCTCAAAAATACACTAAACCTAACTACTTTAGCATTCTATTTAACCTTGAGTTATTATCATGAAACACATTACCATGTGTTTCAATGTCACCCTTACATTTTAAAAACGGTCAATTTGTCCCTTGTATTTTAAGTATGCGTCTAATAAATCTTTTAGTGATAATTTTGACAAAATTTATATCGGCGCACACAAAATCTTGACTAAAGTTGATATCAGTGTACATAAAAATCTTGACCAAATTTTTTACTCTATTTAATAGTTAAGATTTTTGTGTGCATCAATTTAAATTTTGCCAGAATTATCACTAGAAAAGTTTATTGAAAATATACCTATACTACAAAGAGTAAATTAATCATTTTTAAAATATAAAAAAGATATTGAAATACAAAACAAAATGTAAAAGCGTTTGGTGATAATAAACTTTGAACCTTCCCAAATTGTTAACAATCAATTATTTTCCTTACCTTCTGTAACCATTATGTTCTTGCTTTATAATGTAAAAAAACTTTTAAAATTTAACCTAACTAAATTAGCCTTATATTTAACCACTAAAATCTACTAACAATCAATTCTTTTTCTTACCACTCAATAATGATGTTTTTGAAAACAAGAATAAAGTATAATTTTTTACTTTCTAATTAAAAAAATTAAATACCGATAACTTTAGAGTTTTATTCCTATAAAAAAAAACTTATAATAGAGTTTTATTTCTTTTAGTACTTATTCTTCACTTGTATCTGTAATTTTTTTCCGTGTATTTTAAATCATACTAAAAACAGTTTTAAAAGGTAATATAAACAATTTTTATGATGTGTACAAAAATAAACAATGTTTCAAAATTTGTTTGTGGAAATAGTAATCAAATATACTTTGGAAGTAGACAACTGTTTTTTTTTTTTTTTAATGTTTTAAGAATAAAAATCTGTTTTACGAAACACATGCTTTGGTCAATCGTGGTCTTCATTTCGAACACAGCACATGCAGGCCACGTGTAAGCATACGGGTGGATGGAAATAACAAGTGGGCATGAGGGTTGGCCAGTTAAATTTGGCACTTAACTTTCGGTTCTCCGTTCTATCAAGTCACAACCAAACTAACCGTTGATATGCGACAAAGTGAGACTGATGAGTGCGCATTGCAATGACTCATTCATTGCTTTCCTTTTTTTTGCCTCTCCCTCTCTCTCTCCTAGCTTCGTGTCTGTACTTTCTTTCTCTTAGTGGATTAATCCCATCTCACCAGAATTTTTATTTATTAGTATAATACTATAAGCCGATGAATACTCCATTATTGTTGTTCCTCTGGAAAGATCTCTCAGTTTTCCTCCAAACATGGCATTCTCTTCTTGCTTCTGTCATCCTCTAACCTCACTCAAGGTATTGCTTTCTTGACTTTTAGTTTCAATTTTCTCTTTAACTGTGTAATTATTAGATTTTGAGTCTTCACTTATAGGATTAGTTGGTTTCTTCATCTGGGTATTCTTTAAGTTTTGACATTTTATAGTGATGTACTAATTGCAGTAGCTTGGATGATATTCTTTGAAATTATGTTTGGGCATATAATATGTTTTGGAATGATTTATCTGGGCATACTACAAATGTGTATGAGTTTAATCTCTCCTAGATTTGGGACGAGTTTTATCCCTATTTCATTGCATTGATTGATAATTGATAATTTGGTAAGGGCTCTGTGTTATCATTAGAAACTGTATCATGGGTTTGTTATACCTTCTATGCAGTGAATGATAGTTTGATTAGAGTTATTATAAGACTTCCACCACTTAGTAAATTCTCTAATTTTGTATAGTCCTCTTTTTGTTTTTTTTCTTGAGGGAGGGATGTGTGCCTTGGCGATTGAATCATTATCATAAGAAACATAATTGCAGATATAATGTTGGCAATCAAATGCTATTCATTGTTGTTTGGTTCCCAGGATTTCTTATTTTTCTCTCTTTCCTTGTTTCTCGAATTTTATTTTTTGATGTATGGTATGTTATGAAATTATTGGTCATTATTGCTTGTTCATCTGTTTGTAGCATGCATATGCAGGTCTGGTTATGATATAAGATGGCAGCAGATGGGATAATTTCTTTGAATCTCACATTTGCACTGCTGTAGAAGATGTATTAATTAAAAGGAACTGGATAATTTTATTGGTGGATCCCTTAGTCAGCTAGCCTTCTATCTTATTAACACTTTGTTTTGCCATAAGTGTAAAACTTGTACAAGCATCACAAGCAAACGCTATGAAGTAATCATGTGATTAGTTTTTAAATTTCTCCATCTGTTTTCATGCTGGCATCCTTTTCCTTTTTTTTTCTTCATATTGATGAGCTTGAAGTATGATAAGCAGGCGATAGGATCATCATGCAATTGTGTTGAGTGTTACAAATTAATAGTTTGCTATTTTCATGTTTGAGCTGGAGAGATTTCCTTACTGTTGGGCTTGTTTCTTATAGAATGACTGCTTGGCACTGCATAAAGGACCTAAGCGTGATGTTGGAGTGGATCGAAGATCTACTTTTGCTCTTAAAAGTATGAGCATTGAACTTTTAGGGCGCCAAGTTGCATCTACGACAACTAACTCAAGCACTGAATGGAGTTTCGTAGGAGGATCAAGAATTATCATTAGACCCAAAGTTGTGACTTCCGTTAACTATAGAAAAGGCTCTGCAGTACAAGCTTCATGTAATATTCTTTGTCATTTCCTTTTCTCTTTTTTTTTTGTGAAATATTCTTTGTCGTTCTGCTATGCATTACTTCCAATTTTACTTGCAGAGGTTCCAATTATATTTTTTTCGCACTATGTTAGATTATTAAAAGGCTGCTTTATTTGTTTCATTATCTGTGGTTTCTGTCTTCCTTATTTTATTTTGTTGGTTTTATAGAATTTCTGTAGGAGGAACATGATAGCTAGGACACTCAAATGTTTGAGGATAAAGATCAAATACTAATTTCTATATTTTTTTTGATAAATAATACTAATTTCTATATAAATGTGAAAAAATTACAGAAAGTATAGTAACGGTTAGAAAATATGTTTAGTAAATTACATTGGGTTGCATCCCCTTGGTGCTTTCTTTTCATATATTTGTGCTTAAAAAAAAACTCAAAGTTTAGTTAGGCAAAAAACATTTTGACAAACATTTACAAGCATTTTGGTTTGTCTGTAAGAAAGATGTTCTTTGCTCAGTAATTCATGCACTATGGAACCAGATTGAACAGCACTTGCATTCCATTAAGAAACACTATGGGGGACTCCTAAATTTCATCTCTGCCACATATAATAAAGAGACCGACCCTCTGTATCATGTTGAGACTAAAAAAATCAAAATATTTGAATTCACCAAATAAATTTGGTTTCTAATATATGAAGAATTGAAGATTAGTGTTTGTAGCTTTTGGCATAAGGAGATCCTAGTTCTTGTGGGTCAAACTAACTCATTGTAGCGAAAGAGTCTCTGCCCCTTTATTCTATGAAATCACTGATAGAAGTTAGTTTTAATATTTTTTGTAAAACTGTAATAAAGGATATGGAAAATCCGTTACTATAGGGTTATTTGACTGACTGCTTGATCGTAAAAGGATTTCAAGTGTTTGTTTACTCTAGTTTTGATCTACCAAATCCTTCATCAATGACTAATTGGTGAGACTGACTTCATTCAGAGAATGTTCTCTTAAACAGAATTTTGAAAGAAAACGAATGAGCAAATTGAGGTTTTCTTTAATAGATATTTTCTTTTGGCTAAATGTCAATTTGCCAAAAAATACGAGAGTGGAGACTTTCTGAATGAGTTAGATGGTAACTAATGACCATAGCTTTTCTTTTCTTTTTTGATAATTAACTGACAACCATAGCTAGATTGATCTAATTTCTTCTTCTTGTTTATTCCTTAGTGTTGAAGATTTTTACATTTGCGGTCATGATATTACTGAGGCTAGTGAGTTATTAGTTCACAAGGAAAAACTTGCAAGAGACTGAGGGAGTTTAGTCTGACCCTATTCTCATATTGACCTGCTTTATCTTTAGAGGTTGCCCATGTTGGCTTTAGATTTCTATGGTAGTGTGATGTAACCAATGTTTCCTTTAAACTTTGTCGGGAACAAATGAATTCTATACTTTTTATGGAATTCATTTTGAACTCTATACTTGTCATGTTTGGAACAAAAAAAACTCATGAATTCATTTCGAAATGAATTTACTATGGAATTGAGTTGGCTTGTTGCAAATTCTATCAAAATTGATAGAATTTATAAATGAATTCTACAAAATGAAGAGTAAAAAGTAATGTTGACCAAAATACTCTTTTTCCCTCTCACCTTCCCCCCTCCTCCCTCCCTCCCCCAAAATACTCTCTTTCCCTAAACATAAAAATTCATTTATAAATGAATTCCATTTTCATTTGGTTCCAAATGGACTCTTAAGGTTTGTTAAAAATCTACTCTGGCTGGATTCAAATTCCTTTTCTCCGTATTAAAACTTATAAAAGCATTAGCTTAGTGAAAAAAAAAAAAGAAAAAAAAGAATGCATAAATGATTTCGGCTTTATGCTAGCATTTACATCGTGTTCAACACTCCAATTTTGTCTGCGTCTCCCATAGACATGTCCTATACCAAATGCTTTTCTTGTGGTTTTACTCTTTAGCTTATCCTTCTTGTTGATCCTGTTAATATCTTCAAGTTGTTTCATCATTGACCAAGGATCCTTAGCTTTTCTTTGGGAGTACAAGGGAGCTTGGAGAACTTATCTCTTTTTCACGTAATGCGTATTCTTATCTTTGGAGCTGTCTATTTATGCCAATTGTTCTGTCATATTTGACTTCTTGTGGCCTGTAAAAATCCTTAAAATCTAAGAGCATGCTTCATTCTTCACGTAATGAGTTTTATAAAATAGTTTAAGCCTGAAGGAATGAGTTTACCTCATTATACTGGATAAGTTATATTCCTTTGCATAATGTGTTATGTGTGCAGTGTATACTATTCAGGAAATATTCTCTAGAAGTTTCTTTCTATTCTGATTAATTATGTTTGAACTCAATAATCGGTCCTCTAATTATTTGGTTTATTACAGTCCCAGAGACTAGGAATTCTGGTGCCTCTATATGTTTAACACTGCCACCATGGTTACTTGGTTAATGATTAAGAGTTCTAATGGATTTCTGGGATCCTTGCTGTAATGCAAAAGTATGATGATGTTAAGAATAAAATAAAAAAAGATAATGATTTTTTCCAGCATTAGCAGAATACTGAAACAAAAACTAAATTGCTAATGGATTTTCTATTCTCCTTACTATTAAGCTCTATTATCTATCAATTTTAACTTTGGTCCTCTTCTCTTCTGCAGGGTTGGCCAGTTCTCAAATCACTAATAGTTTATTTACCGTGGGAACAGCAGCTGTTCTCCCCTTTTACACTCTAATGGTTTTCGCTCCTAAAGCTAAACTTGTAATTTTCTGTGATTGTTAATGTTTCAGTTATCTGTTATTTTTTTTTCTTTTTTCTTTTTTATTTATTCTCATATTTCATGATATAATTTGGAATTTTCAGTCATCTTAATGTTCTGTTAAATTTAATAATTAATTTAGAGCTCTTATTAAATGATAAATTACAAGTTTTAGTATGTCCCTTGGTCTCCTTTTCGTTGTGGCTTTGTCTAGAACTGGATTTTTTTTATTCTTGAAAACCTTTGAACTTTTGCAATATCTTGAAAATACAGACTAAGAAGTGTATGGAAAGTAGCATCCCGTATGTTGTGCTTGGAGTTCTGTATGCATATCCACTATATCTCTCTTGGACACCTGATACAATAAGGCTGATGTTTGCTAGTAAATACTTGCTGCCTGAGGTATGTATTTATTTAGCACCTCTAAATTCTGATTTAGTATATATTTAGTTTATTTGGGGGAAAGTAAGGTATCGTTGAGAAGAGTTTATGAAATTGTTTATGTTTCCCGTAAACAGAAGCTAGGCCAAACACAAAAAAAAAGGACTTATGGAAATGGTTTCTGTTTTTAAGAAACTAAATTTGTGTTGGAAAAAGTATTTCCACCGCTGTTTAGCAAACACTAAACAGTTTATAGCTCTATTGTTGTTTTACCATAAATCGTTTTAAAAGATGTTTTATAAACTATAAGTCGTTTATATTGCTAGGCCAAACGAACCTAAATGTCGGTAACTGTGCAAGATGTGTGTTTCTATTTAACAGTTTCTCCTCTTCATGGCTACCAATTGCAGCTACCTGGTATGTTAAAGATGTTCTCCAGTGAGATGACTCTAGCTTCTGCATGGATTCACTTGTTAGTTATAGATCTCTTCGCCGCAAGGTCTCCATCTAATTGTCTTACTGTTTCTCTTTGTCATACACACACAGATCTCTGATGGTTTTAATTTTGTTACTCATACAGACAGGTTTTTCATGATGGACTGGAAAACCAAATCGAGACCCGGCATTCAGTTTCTCTTTGCCTTCTCTTTTGTCCCATAGGCATTGTTACTCGTGTCATCACCAAAGCGCTGACAAAAAGTGAAGGAGATACCAGACACGGAATGTAATAACAACTCATTTAGGCGATCAGACAACAAATTACTAAAAAGGAAGAATCTGAAAATTTCTTATTTCAATAAAATATTATTTGAAAGTGTCATCAGAATTGTACAATGCTCCTTCGCAACAAGACTCTTCTTTTCATTCATTCAGGAAAAAAAAACTGGCTTTTCCTTCATCAAATATTCATTACTGGTTACTTGTCCCTATATGGGTTCAAATTGTTGCAGTATGGGTGAAAATATAGTACTTCTTCCTTAAGTTGTACACCAAACTTCTGATCAACTTTGTCCTTAACCAAACCAATGAGATCAAGCATATCTTGTGAAGTTGAGCCACCACAGTTTATGAAGAAGTTGGCATGAACTTTTGAGACCATTGCTCCTCCCAATCTAAAACCTTTCAACCCAGCTTTCTCAATCAACTCAGCTGCTGCAAATCCCAAATCAGATGGGTTCCTAAATACTGAACCGGCACTTCGCTCCCCCACTGGTTGAGTTAATCTTCTCCTATAAATAAATGCATACCCATTTAAGCAAATCCTAGTAAACAAAGCATTCCAGGAGACAATTCAATGATTTACCTTTCTAAATACTCTTGTTGCCTTCTCCTTGCAGATCTTGAGCCTTGCAATCTGAATGTGACAGCTGCAATGGCTGCCAAGTCTTTCATATCTTGAAATGGCGATGTAACCAAAATTGAGAGCATTCCTTTTCAGTGTTTGAAAATCTCCTTCAGTTGTAATGACATCAACACTTTCAATAGCATTTGCAGTCTCCTTCATATATAAAGAAAATTAATAATCCTTGAGACCCTGTTCATCTGTCAAGCAATCTGTTTGGTTGTTACGAGAAAATGAAATACCTGTCCATTTGCTCCAGCATTCATGTAAGTAGCTCCACCTACTGTCCCAGGAATTCCTCTAGCAAATTCAAGACCTGTGAAACCTTCATTGGAACAGAGTAAACCCAAACGACTGAACCGGAAACCACTTCCAACTCTGTATATTCCGGGATCAGTCCTCTCTAAGAACTCAGTTTGGTTCAGGATAACGCAACCATCAAAACCCAAATCATCAAATAGACAATTTGAGCCTTTACCAATGATAAGGTATCTGAGGGAATGCTTATGGCAGTATCTGCAATGTTTGTAAGAAGTAAACAAGTGTTGTTAGCTAGAATCTAATTGGTATTATCTAATTTTAGCCGTGAAAAGGGCAGGCAAGTGTTAAGCCTATGCAAGTTTTTACTAATTCTCTATACTATTAATTAAACCATTTTCAGCTTTGTGCGTGTTGTTTTTACATTGTATAGCCTATAAAATTCAATAACCTATACAAGTCCTTTCAACATTGTATAGAATTCTATTTTTAGGATATTTGTGAAGATAGCTCCAATTCTTGAAAAATCTCCTGCCAAGTGCCAGAGTGTCTTTTCTTCTTCATTTATCACAAAAAAGGATAAACAGGGAACAATGCTTTCTCAAAATTGATTCCAGACAACCCTTCAAAACAATTTTTTTTGGATGATAACCCTTCAAAAACATTTCCATTTCAAAGTTGAAAAATCGCACGAAAAGAAACGAACCTGAGAGCAGAAAGGAGCTGGGTTTGGTCAAAAACTTGGACAAAGTAATTACAAGGGCCACCAATGCCCCAAGTGCTTAGATCCTTTAATAACTTGTTACCACGTACGAATTCCAATCCATTCCAGTTCTGGGTTTGTTCTTTCTTGTTGAAAATGTTGCAGTGACTGCAGAGAAATGGAGTCGTGTTTCTTGGTGATTGCAGTTGCAGCTGGGGATTGTGTGAGAGAGAGAAGAACATGGAAGGCATTTTTGGAGAAGATGAAGAAATTGCGGGTATCCCTGTTTTTTCCCTAACATTCTTGCTTGGATTTTACCACTAACTTTTTGTTGCTATTGCTTACTAGTTTTACTGGTACTAGAAGGCAGAAGCTGCGGATTGGCGAGTTGGGCCGGATTTAAATTCGGGTTCTTGTTCAGAGCCTTCAGGTTATTGAATCTGGAGTTTTGGTGTATTTCTTTTTTATACTGACCGGGTAGGCTTCAAGCCGAATGTTTGGAAAGTCGAATTTGGGTTACGACTTTGATAAATTAATTGAGTTGGAATCATTTTTTAATGAAATCAAATTCGATTTGAGTTTAGTTGAATTTAAATAAAAAAAAAATGAATGAAATAAGCTTCGGTAATTATTATACATTTGAAAAGTAAATAATTAAACAAATATGAGGATTTACCCAATAGTTAAAACTCAGGACCATGAACTTAAGTCAAGCATGTGAATTCTGACTTTGTAGCATTAAATAGTTATATTTGTTAAAAAAATAAAATATTATAAAGTCAGCTCACGAGGTTAAACAAATCGGATAACTACCTTGATCCATCTTAAACCCAAATTTCTTACTCAAAATACCCACTAAGCTAATAGATTTGAATTTTTTTTTTATTCATTTGTGATGATTTGAGGTGAGAAGATGTGAAAAGATTTTTTTTTCATAAAGTTGTGAATCTTAAAAATAGCCAATCTCATTTTTTATTTTTAATCGTAATCACTTTCATTTGAGTTTGTTTTCATTTGGTTCAATTTATGGTGAGATTGGATGGGTGGTCAACTCATTTAAAATTTAAATCAAACGCTTAAAATTTAATTATAATTTTTTATATCAAAATACCTTTTGTACTGTCATATCTCGCGATGGCGTTTCCATCATCAACTTTTTCTTCCAAAACTTGGTTCATTAGGAATAGATATTTTTCAGTAATAATCGTAGGAAAATAGCAAATCTAAGGTTGGCCCTCTTCTAACTACACGGACAGCACGTGAGTCTGGTTGACTCAACAGAAGGAAGTGAATTCGGTATCAGAATGTAGATTTTGTCGAGCTCTCTTCGATTACTAATTAGCCCGATGTTACAAAACATTTTTGAAGGTTAAAAAAATTAAATTAACGACATTATCGAATCACCTAATTACTCTTTGTTAGTTTAAATTAATTTAAAATTTTGAGATTATTTTGTTCATTTCATCATGAACTAACCAAATGAAGAGGACTTTGTACAGGAGACGATCATTATCCTTTTTCCTCCTGTATTTTTGGAGTGAGTTCCCAAAGAACAAGAAACTTAAAAAAAAAAAAAAAAACTTATAAGTACTGAATTAATTCTAAAATAAGATATTTAGTTCATGTGACTCATGTCACAAAGAAAGGAGGTTAGGTCATGTGCAAGTACACAAAGTGGTCATCTGTAAACTGTGTTTCAAAATATTCTTTATTTTTAAAAATATACCATTTTCATTTTTCACGTGTTTCTTGTAATGCTTTTTTCATCTGAAAATTGTTTTTCAGCTATAATTATCCAAACCAGAAAACAATAACAAAAAAAAAAAAAAAACAGTTTTTTGTTTTTGTTTGCAAGAGCATGAAGCAAGAAACACATTGCATGAATGGTGAAAACGCATTGAGAGCAAAAAATATTTGTTCCACATAACTGGACTGTAATACAAAGAGGCGTGAATCTGGCGGGCCAGTAGTTCAGGTTAACATCATGAAATAACTCAACAACTCATCTTCCAGACTTGGGGCTTACAATTAATGGTTGATTTTCATATTTTTCTTTCCTTAACATGACTTCTATCCCTTACTCTGTAATTACTAGGAAGAAATTTTTGAGGTATGTTTGGATCTGGTGCATAACAGCTATCCATCAATTTTTTTTTTTTTTTTTTCTGTCCCTTACAATTGCGATGTACTCATCTAAAAACGCATGATTTCGGCCTAGTGCATTCAAAAGAAACCCAAGGGTTCAAATGCTTCGCGAATCAGTTATCGTCCAATGCATATTGAACAGAAAGATTCACCATTATCATTTTCTTAAAGGTAGATTACATCTTCATCTTCGAGTTTTGCACTTAATTGTAATTAAATCCAATAGTTTGAGAAACTGACAACTAAGTTATATCATTTAAAATATAAATAAAAACATGAAATATCCACAAAATTGATCTTATAACCTTTCGACGGCTATATTTCTTATATATTTATATGTTTTTCTCTTTCAATCTAGTAATAGGACCTCTGTTTTGTTCCAGATCAAATCGTAATTGTAACTACATAAGAGTAGTCTAGACGTTTCCCAAAACATTATTAGTTAAGTTACTATCTTCTACATTCTCAATCGACGAAATCGTAACCACCTCAAACATACTACTATAAGAATTTCAAGAACAGATCACCATGCTACTCCTAAAAAAGTCCACTTAGTCGCTGATAACTCTGGATTTTGGCTCCAAAGAGTTGCTTTTGCAAACCAATACTCATGCATAACCTTGGAATTGCACTTCACAATGGCAATGGCATATCCAACCCCTTGTTCACAAACACATTGTGTTAGCAGTTAACAATGTGAAGTTGTCATTAAACAGAAGTAATAGTAAGGTACATCATCAATCTCTGTTAAACTCCCTGCAGGTGGGTCAGTAAAGGCGTGAAATTTCAGCTGATAGCTATAAACTACAAACAATAAATGATAAAATGGAGAAATTTACAATATCATGAAATTTCCTATAGTATCACAGACCATAAAAAATTCCCGAACGTTTCCTACCATTTCAACAATTTGCACAGTAGTTCCGTATCATTTTATGAACAAGCAGCAATTCACGACACAAGATTTCCTTGCTCCATTCAAGGGTAACAGAACAAACATCTCTGCAACAACTGCTGCCAACAAAATTTCTTGTCACATGGATTAATTCTAAACAACTACAGCATAAAAGGTAGAGTAGTCAGCAAATGGGAGAGATTAACTCCTTCCCCCGCCCACCCACCAAAAACAGGATAAAGTATTTTTCAGATTAAGTTCTTAATTGAGAAAAAAAAAAGAATAAAAGAATTCTATGCCTCTGTGGATGTTCCATTTCTTGTTTCAAGTCAGATCGCATCCGGTTCCATGTTTTTTTTTTCAAAAAAAGCATATAACTTTCACAATGTTCATTTTATGCTCAGCCCTCAATTTTGCCTTAGAAGTTAAAAAGGTTTCACAATTACAGAAAAGAAATACAAAATCAAGACAAAGGACATCATGATACATTAGAAAAATTTTGCAAGCAAAAAATTTCATACATTAAGTTGGAAGCGAAGACATCTCAAGTTCGTCCCCCAGCATCTCATTGGATAGATCTGGCTTTTGAAAAGAATCTTTCTTACTACGTTCCAAAGAAGTTGCCTCATATGTCCCTACAAAATTTATGCATAATTACAAAAAGCAATCTAAATTCAAAAGGAAAAAGAAAAATACTCATGATAGCCACTGATTTTCCCTATTGAAATAGCTGACTCCACATAAGATGCCAACACCAATAAGAATATTTTATCAGTCCTGATCTTCTTATTAATTTTCCCCTTTTAATTTCCTTGTTCAATATGATTTATTTATTTCTATATTGGTAAGAAACAAAACTTGGTACAGAAAAGAGCATACAAAGAATTTTCACTAAGAGTGTATTCAATCATCGCATGGAAACTGGATTTATCTGTTGTTATATACGTAGCATATGAAGGTACTAATGCATCAACTTGATTAAGGCCATGAATATCATTGAAGCCACAACTGGAACTAATTGAACGAAATCAATTCTAACATTTAATTTTGTCACTATCCTGAGTTCCGCCATTGATGGCGCCAAGAGCAGCCACTTCTGAAATAGCCCCATTTAGAATTTATTAATTTCTTCATTATATGTAAAACACAGAGCATCCAATTCAATTTCAAAGGGATGTCAAGTTGGAGTCAAAATAAATCATACTACTATTCACTTCATTAACATTAATTAGTGGCCTTATGACACTGTAGACTTTAACTGGGAAGTAATATCTAAACAATTATTGAACTTATGTTTTGCAGTGGAGAGTTACAAATGGAAATTAATCTAACCATAATGGTCAGGACTTAGAAGTACTATTTAATCTTTCAGTACCAAAATGATGATAGATTACTACCAGTGCTAGTTGATCCAAAATGTACACCCACCAATGCTTTATCTTGAGAAATAGAATGCTTACTTGTCCATCTAACAAACAAATGGATAAGATACTCAGATGAAAATTCTCACACTTGAAAAATAAAGATGAGGTCACAAATAACTTAGAGTAACAACTGAAAGTATCTATTGGGTGCAAAACATAACTGAACCTACCATACACTTTGACTCTCCTATCAGTTGCAGAAGTTGTACAACAAAAGTATGAAGAAGACTATTGATTAATCTGTCTAAAAAAACTACTAAACAACTAAAAAAATCTCCTATCTTTCAATCTTATAGCAGATATAATATGTTATGCCTGACCTACTTAAATATTTATATGAAAAGAGTATCGTAAAATGTACTTTTGTTCTCGTCTGCACAGAAAATTGTATCTCTTGGAGGAAAGTTTTTCATCAATGGAAGTTTGAGAAGAAAATTAATATCTAAAAATTACAATCAAATAATAAACTTAGAAATCCTATGACTTTGTTACTAGAAGTATCCTATAAAAGTCAAATTTATTCTTATTGAAATGGTAAAATCACCAGTCTACTCACCTGCCCCTGCCCCTACCCCAGAAAAAAGGAAGAAAAAAAGAACAAGTACTATTCTGTAGACATGATTCCACATCAGAAAATATTAGGAGAAACCTATACTTACCAAAGCCTAATATTAAGGAGCAAACTAGGAAGCCAGGAAGAGAAAAGTCCATTTTGTATACAATCTCCATGACAATTATGCATGCTCCAGCTACCATTAAATGTCTTGGAGAAGAGAAAACCATGTGCAGCCTACAAAATGGATAAAAGGTGTACAGATCATCAGTAACCCTGAGGTATATCCTATGATCACAACATCATCTTGTAATTCTTTAAGACCAGAATAATTTGAAATTAAGCAGCACCTAGACAAATCTGCATCAATATTCACATTACCCTAAAAGATATTATCATGATTTCTTGAAATAAACATCGTAAAATAAAAACAAAAGGATGCAAAAGGCATATCAAAAACTAATTAACAGCAACTCAACATAATAGATATCACCTCTGTAACAGTAAAATAATAAGACCATTTATTATCAAGTTAGTGCCATATAATTGACCCTCATCTGATGTCAACCATTCATCTTGTACTCTTGTAGTGAGTCAGCCAATTACATCACCATAAAGAAGGCTGACGCAGTATCTTAAACAATTTTGTGAGAGATTCCCTTTAAATATCGTGAACAGCAATAAAATGAGAGTTTTATCTGCAAAGAAGCTGAATGTAACACATACACAGTATACTTATCAAGAAACCCAAAAGAAATGTATATTCCAAAAATAAATTAACAAATGAAACGAAAAAAGTCAAGGCCCAATGGGATCAAACCCCACTCATAACAGGGATGGGAGGGATGAGAGAAGGGAGAGGGCTACCTCCCATTGTGTAGCCCATAGGCCCAAAGGGTTTCCTTTGAACCAAAAAAGAAAAAAAGAAGAAGAAGAAAAGGAACATATTTTATTAGATCATAGGTGCTCCTACTTCTCATCTTAGTCACAAAATAAAAACACCAGTCAGTCGGGTTGGTGAAAACACGAGTGATGAGAACAAACACTCCATAGCCTATGGGGAAGAGAAGTAGTTATTTTTTATATCAGTAAAAATTTTATTAAAAAAGAAAACACCTAAGGGGTTCCACCATATACAAAAGCTATCTACATAATAGTAAATCCACAAAATCTAATAATTCGTCATCTTTTACCAAAAATTTACCCTTAAAACAAAAATGAAGGATGTTGAACCATCTATCCTTTTAACACATTTAAAGACCTCTCAGAACCATCAAAAACTCTTCTATTCCTCTCATTCCAAACAAGCCAAAAAATAGAGAGGGGAATAGGAGAATAAGCTTTCTTTAGATCCTTAGGAGCATGAAAGCCACTCCAAGCCCACACTTCATCTTTCACAAACCGGCAACCACCCAAAACACTAAGAGCCATCTCCCACAATAGCCAGCGGGCACTCAAATAAAAGATGAAACGCAAACTCAACACTCTTTACAAATGTAACATCTATTAACAAACACTTTCCCTCTCCTTTGAAGGGGGAAGAGAAGTAATTAACTGATGAGAAATGTTTAATATATGTAATTCAAATTCATACAAAATAAGAACCAGAGATGTCTACGGATTGGCACCCGTTGGTGCCCTTATAATGAAATTTTACTTGTCTAAAAAAAAGAACCAGAGATGTTCTCATTAGAAAGATAATTTGGAATTCAATGGTACACATCCTCAATTCTTATACTTATATGAAAAAATAAACACCACAAAACTGATCATATTATCATAACGTCCAAATGCAATTCCGAAGTAAGATGCACTCACAAATGAGCACATACTTGATTTATGTATACGTGTGTGTTGAGAGAGAGAGAGACAGAAAGAGAAAGAGATAGGATAGGCTGTGCAAAGAACCTTGGGAATTAAAGGAATACCCGGGAACTTTATATGAAACAGTTCTG
The DNA here is from genome assembly GCA_023935145.1 of Bretschneidera sinensis. Taxonomy (NCBI): domain Eukaryota; kingdom Viridiplantae; phylum Streptophyta; class Magnoliopsida; order Brassicales; family Akaniaceae; genus Bretschneidera; species Bretschneidera sinensis. Next base: position 37,346,889 of record CM043699.1, read on the forward strand.
AGAAGAACCAAAACTTTAATAAATTTTACTGAACAACTAGAGTCAAGACACCTAAGTACCTTGGAACAAACTCGTTTCTTGCAATACAAGGATAGAGATGAATTGGTAAATTGAGAAAAAATTTGGAAGTCGAAAAGGAATACTTTGTTTTTTCTTTTTTTTTCTTCAAAATATAGAATCTCAATAAGAATCTAATATAGTCTAATTCTTTATCCAGAACTTCTGTCGGTGTTCCCCATAACAGCCATCCAACTTCACATTTTCGGTCAAGGTATCTAAGCATTACAGCAATCCAAGAGAAAAAATGGTATAATCAGTAAAACTCTGCAATCACATATAACACTAAAGAATCCTTTCTCTTCTACAATTCCATCAGATTGTTATTTCTATGAAAAGGATACCATATCTTAATCTATCCACTACACAATAAAAAGTATAGAAGAAAAAAAGATAAAATATCAAAACATTTTTTTATAAGATAAAATATCAAAACATTGTGTCTCATGTACATAGACCAAGACAGTTTTCAAAGAAGATTTCTTTGGGGAAATTTTGGGGAGGAGGACAAGTATCATTTGGTTAGATAGGGTGTCATTAAGCAACCATTGGAGAGAGGAGGTTCAGTCCTTAAATCACTCTCTTTATTCAACAAAGCACTCCTTCGGAAATGGTTATGGAGATTTTTGGTGGAGGGGGATCATCTTTGGAGGAGGGTAATTGTGGCCAAGTTTAGTGTGGATTCTAATGAGTGGATGGCTAAGAAGGGGAGGGAGGCTTATGGTGTGGGGTTTGGAGTTGGATCCGGAAAAGGGTGGGATAGTCTTTGTCCTTGTTTTTTTTGGTGGGCAATGGAGAAAGGGTCCGGCTTTGGCTTGATTCTTGGTGTGGAGATTCTCCCTGAAAATCTAATTCTCGGATGTTTTTGCTCTTGTGCAGGATAAGGATGCTCTTATTGGTTCATGCATTTCCTTCTTCAATGAGGTGATTGACTTTCTTTGAAATGTTCATGATTGGGAACTTGAGAGTATCGGGAAGTTCTTTGAGACATTGTATAACAATAAACTTGACTTGTCTAGAGAAGATTTGCTCTGTTGGAAGCTTTAACCAGATAACGCTTTGAGGTGAAATCTTTCTACAAGATACTTTTTGAAGATCTTCCATTGGATGGATCCCTGTCCTTCCCATGGAAAGCCATTTGGATTGCTCAAGCCCCTAAGAAAGTGTATTTCTTTGCATGGGAAGCTTCTTGGGAGAAAATTCTAACTATTGACAACTTGCAAAAATGAGGGCAAACATTTTTTTGATAAGTGAGGGCAAACGTTTGTTAATAGGTACTATATTTTTAAAGCCAAGTTCGCGTCTCATCTTTCGTTGGAGTGCTTCTTGGCTAAAAGTTTATGGAAGATGGCTTATTTTGTTGTGGGTATCTCTTGGGTGGTCTCTTAACTCTGTGAGAGACAAACTTTGGGCTTGGAATGGCTTACGAGCCTCCAAAGATATGAAGAATGCGCTCTTTTTGATTCCTTTTTCTATTTTTTGGCTTGTGTGGAACAAGAGAAATAGGAGGGCTTTTGACAACGAAGAGAGGCCTTGATGTAGAATAGGAAAGACAATATTTATTATTTTGGGATTTTGGGTTTATATTGTAATGACAATATTCTTGGAGATGGTATTTTAGGAAACTTAGATTTAGTCAATTAAATACTTATTAGGAATTGATTTACTTTCTTATTTAAATTAAGTTTGGTGCCTATATAAGAGTACTCCACTAGGATTTTAGATTCAGACTGGATTATAGAACAAACTTCTACTTTTGTTATCTCTTGTCCCTTTTGCTCCCCTATTCTTTATTCTTCTTGGTCTATTCTCTCTTTTATCTGTCTATCTTCTATCTGATCTATTTTCTCTCAGTCTAATATCCCTGATTCTATGTTGTTTCTACCTTTTCTCAATCTGCTTCTCTTTCTACTTATCTGTCCTATATCAAATTTGTATCAGAGCCAAAAGGTCCCGCATTCCTATTTATCCCTTAAGTCAGATTTTGGCATTAAAAAAATTGTTTTATGTGCCATGAAGCTACAGTGCCTATGAACAGTGTTGGTGAATAGTGTTATATGTTTTTTTATTTATACATTTTCTTTTTGTAGTTTCTAATTTTTAAAAAAAATAGAAAAAAAGAGTGAAAAAATAATAGAAAAAAAAATCATAGGTTTTCTTCTGTTTTATTTATGTTCATTTTTTATTTACATCAAATTGGAGTCACTTGTGAGGAATGAGTGAGTTGAGTCAAGTTCTGTTACAGTTCATCATGCACCATATCCAATTACATAAGATATGATCTATCAGATTTTTGGTCCTTTTGGTCATATCGAGAAAATTAATCTTCACCCAAGTTCATTGGATTTTCAAGCACTTGTGCAATACAACTTTCCCCAAGGTGTTGTCTGGGTCGAGCTGGATGGTTGTTGCATTTATGACAACTGTTGTTAGTTGGAGATCGCATATTCCAACTTTGAAACTCGAATCCTCGTGATGCAACAACTCCTTGCACGAACATCACAATTAGTGGAAGTAACTTTCGCCAAAACTTCTATCCATCAAGGTTCGTGTTACAACGACACCAAGTATGAAGCCGTTTCTCCAATCCAAGAACACTTTGAAGAGCAAGCTCCGGTCATTGAAGAAGAACTCAAATCTCACGATGTCTTGGATATATCTCTTAAAACTCTTCACACTGAAGATCACCATTGCCAAAGCATAGAAGCCGATATGTGTGTGCCTGACTTCCTTCCATTAAGTTTGTTCTACCGCTTTGGATTGAAGCTCCTTTGATATCGTTCTTGTTCCTGATTGATGACACCACAGTCAACAACGTTCAACTTCAACTATCCATTAGTTTTGATCGTTCATCACTACAAAACTCGTGGTCGAGTTTTTTGTAAAGGGAGCAGAATGATGCAAAATAGGAAAGGCAATATTTATTATTTTGGGATTTTGGGTTTATGTTATAATGACAATATTCTTTATGTTGTAATGACAATATTCTTGGAGATGACATTTTAGGAAACTTAGATTTAGTCAATTGAATACTTATTAGGAATTGATTTACTTTCTTATTTAAATCATGTTTGGTGCCTATATAAGAAAACTCTACTAGGATTTTAGATTCAAATTGAATTATAAAATAAACTTTTACTTTTGTAATCTCTTGTCCCTCTTACTCCCCTGTTCTTTATTCTTTTTGGTCTATTCTCTCTTTACTCTGTCTATCTTTTATCTGATCTATTTTCTCTTGGTCTAATATCCCTAATTCTATGTTGTTTCTCCCCTTTCTCAATGCTTCTCTTTCTACTTATATGTCCTACATCAGGCCTTTAGAATCGATCCACAATAGGTGGTTCGATACTCTTAGATTTTGGTTTAGGGGTAAACTCTTTTATAAATGAGGAAGACATCTTAGAGTTTGTTGAGTTCCTTTCTTGTAGATAATTATGTAAATGGGTTGCACCCCCTTGTGTTCGTCTAATCTATTCTTTTACTTATAAAAAAAATGGACAAAGACAAAAATCTGCCAGCCAATCCGATGACTAGTACAACTTTTCTTGGAAAAGTTGATGTATATGGGATTCTCATTTCTCACAATCAAGATTAACAAGAAGAAGTCAAATGTTCAAGGCTATTCATGAATTGCAAATAAAGTAACGTCCTGAAATATGATAGCTTAAAGAGCATACAGCTAAATATTTATAAGAAGAAAAATATAGGAGTAATTTTGTGAGGTACCTATCCTCTGCAATACTGTCAACATAGAATATCAAAATAATTCCAAAGAAAATGGTGCTCAAAAAAGCCCAAGCAGAAAATGGCAGCTCCATACTGCTACCCGAAGTCGATCCCTGAAGTACTCCAATAAAAACGGAAAGAAGTAGCAAACAAATGTCAATCAAGCCAAAGGCAATAAAAATCAAATTATATTATCGTTCTAGAAACATATTTTTTTAGTGAAATTACATCTAAGACTGAATTTTCTTTTTTTTTTATTGATAGAAAAGACTGAAAATTATAACGGAAAGCGACACTTACTATGATCAAGTCCCACATGCCAACAGGAAACAGAAAACATGTTGCAGAAGCAATTGTTATGGCATGCAGTCGTCTTTTGAGTTGATTCTGAAAATAGAGAATGGAAACAATGAAAGAAGGGGGGCAGGAATATGTTCGGAGTGGACAACATAATTAATGATTCATAGATACTCAGGTTGAGTTATCAACACCTTAAGCGAGACACGCCGTGCAATCACCCTTCTCAATGCTGATAAGATCCCAGCAAAGATGGGAACTGCCATTCCTTTCAAACCCAGTACTTGTTCAGTCTGAAACTCTGTATCGACACTATCTCTGAATGGTACTTTGGGGTTAAGTTCATCTTAGTACACTTGAAACGAGTTAATTGTCCACAGAAGGAAAAGGAAATGATTGAGATGAAAGAAACTAAAGCAAACAAAATAATACCAAGCAGCAAAAGTATTAGCTGAACACAGCTTAACTATGAAGAAAACACTTGATTGTACAAGAGGATATAGAATGGAGATAAAGAAGCCATTGCCCAGCCTTGAGATAAGAAGAAGAGAGATGCCAACATCGCAATAAGCCCGCCTACCTGATAAAAGATGAGGAAACAACCATATATTAGGGAAAATTCCCTTCTAGCCAAAAAAACGAGGGTGTTAAGCCACCACTCTTTAAGAGACTCAATCAACCTTTCCACCCCATCAAAAGCTCTCATATTCCTCTCTTCATATGTTAATTTCTATGTAAGTACTATCAATTTCAACTTGATTCCATAACAAGCTAATGCCACTACCAGTCCATGGATTCCACCTTAACCAAAAGTATATATAGCTATATAGGTGAAACTCTTTAATCTCCATACAGGAAACAAGTGAATGACCTAAGGCTGGTGACTTGTGAATAGGTATCAAAAGAATATCAATTATAGTTCTCAATCTCAGAACAAACAATTCTAAGCTAAGTGCCCCAAGAAATGGTATTCACCTGAGGTGAGCAACATAAATCCATAGATGGTTGAGCACATTTTAGAGAGCTACCTTTTTCCACACATGGCCCCTCCGTCCATACAGTACTGCAGATAATACTCCAAGAACAGCACCAGAATACTCTGCCATGATAGCTCTATAGCAAAATTTTAAATAAAAAGAAAACAAATAAACAAAATATATGAATAATAGGACTTCAAATTGAAATCAATTAAAACTTCTAAAGACTAAGGACCATGGACAGGAACGAACAAACACATAACATGCCTAATGACAGAAAAAGAAGGAATCAGAGTGGTATATCATTATTCAATGACAAAAGCAGACTGCAAATGATCTTACTTAAAACACTCCTTAAATGAGAAAACAAGCTCTCCAAGTAAACCAAACTAAATGAAAAGCAAGAGGAAACATAAAAAAGGAAGAAAAAAAAAACATAACTCGGGTTCTTGAAAAGCTCAAGCATGCTAGTTTGAATCTTGTCAACAATTAGAAAACCTACCTAACTGGTCCACATGATTTGAGGCCCTTTCCCCACAAGATGTAGTATAAAGCTGTTATGGCCCCATTTATTACAGAAGGCACCACCTGAAAAGGAAACAAAACACCATTTATAGAGGCATACATGATGGCAGATCATACATTTCATTGATTTTTTCCCTTCCTCATCTATTTTCAAATAAAACGCTTCTAGTTGACCTGTTGGTTAGAGAGTGGTCTGCCTTTCCACGGCTTTTGCATTAGTAAAAATATGACGGATGATGGGACCAGACAGCAGAAGATAAAGAGTACAACAGAAGCGCCTGTCTGAGTCAAATACCGATACATTGAGTAAACCGACCATATTCTCAAGAAGTTTCCAGCAATATGGATTATTTGCAAAGGAGTGTGCCTACAAGAAAACAAGATCATCTTTAAAATCATTTATTCTCTGATACACACCTAATGTATATACACATGCTACATATTAAAAAAAAAGAAAACAAATCAAAATAGCATTTAGAACACAAATACAACACTACAATAGGCTATTTCGCTGCATATTTTGTTTTCCCAACTATTGACAATGAGTAGCATAAAATATCAGTTTCTTGTCAACTTAAAATGGATTTTGAGTTGAAATAAAGAAAAGGTCCTCTGTCAACTAAAAATCGCGATCATCTCAACTATGCCCCAAATTAAAAGAAAAAGGGAGCTCGTAAAGGCGATTAATTAAAAACTACTAAAAAAGGTAATAATTAATCAGCTTAAACATAATAACCGAAACTTCAACACACAGCAGTAAGCTCTAAATTTTAAACAATCAAGAAGAAACAGTTTCCACAACTCATTTCACAGAATCAGACAGCTAATTGCCACTTCCACGAGGATTAGAATCACTCTCCACTAAACTGAAACCGGCAAGTTAAGTCTGATTCTAATCTTATTCATTTATGAACGAACCAAAACAACAGGAAATTTCTTTTCCTTGACTTTCTCGTAACCAAACAGAACACAAAAGTGCTCAATAACCCCCCCCCCCGGTCCATGAACCAGAAAGAAAAATGAAAGAAAGAGAAATTTGATTTCCAAAACAGGAAACTGCATTCAGTATATCAGCTCTATATATAAATACGAACGAATCAAAAGCAACAAGAAAAACATTAAGATTGATTCAAATTTTCTTTTCCTTTCTTTATTTTCTAGGACTCTAAACAGAAGGTTAGGGCTTGCAACAATGCAGGCAAGGAAGAACACCAAAGAAAGAAATGAATTGTAGATTTGGTAAATGCGTACCTGAAATGAGCGGATCCTCGATCTTCAGAGATTTGCTTTGGAGACCTCATTTTCGAGACCAAGTTGTTAAAGCCACAGCTACGATCTCTATAGCGTAGTGTTCAAAGCAAACTAGAGAGAGCTTAAAATGGAAGATTAATTAACTGACGATAGAGAAAGCGAGAGATAATCCATTTTCTTGCTTCAGGGGTTTACCAAAAACCGGAGTTGAATCTCCCCAGCCCCAAAGTAACAAACGGAAAGAAAAACGAACGCTACACAAATCTGAGCTCAAATCACGTATTGGGCCATAGCTGGGCTTTGAAGTGGCTCAATATATACCCATTTTGATACCATATAGTCCATAATTGGTAAAGTGGGTTGGGCTCAATTCATTTGTGTTCATTAAAGAATTGTTTCGAATTGGGCTTGATATCGGCCCATGGTCTTAAAATATGGAAAGGAGGCCAAGAAGACTCGAAATTCTTAGGTACACCGAGTGCAGTTGCACAGGTGTATGTCAGCCATCCATCTAGAGAGAAAAAAATAAAAATATTTTCTCAATCGGTGGACAATTGACATAGACCGAATGCACTCGGTGTACCTAAGAATTCCTCCAGAAAGATAGGATGGATGATAGATATTGTTTCCTATAAAGTAGGTTCTACGATGATTCACTTAAAAATTAAGTGTCACTAGCTTTGAACTCGTGCAAATGCACAAGAATATTTTGTTCATGAAAACAAAATATGAGAAAAAAACACTAATTAAAAAATATTTTATTTTATCATAATAACATTTGAATTAAAGAAAAAAATATTTTTAAAAGGGAAAGAAAGATATTTATACATTTATAATTTAAAGCCTTATTTTTTTTTGTCTAAATATCCATGCAATAGTGCTTGCTACAAAAATAGTACCTATTTCCTCCCCTTATGTGGCATTATATTGATAGTAACATAATAAAAAAACAATTTTGATGATAAATTTTGTTACGTTTTAGACCTAGCTATCTTCTTTTTTAGAATTCTCTACCATACCATTCTAGTTCTTGTGCTGCACACCAATCAATGTGATTAATAGTTTGTTTGTCATCCAATATGCTAACTATTTTTCGTAAGATAACAATATTTAGTTTAGTTAATATTTAAAAAAGTGTCTATTTAGTTTTTTTTGCTAATATTTAAAATAAAATTTAGTCAATTTTGATATATATATATATATATATATATATGTAAGTATGTCAATTTGGAATATATTTTTTAAATAATATTCTAAATTAATTTCATTGAGTTTAATATTTAAAATTAAAATAAACAAAAATTTCATTGATGAATCTAGTTTGTAGGCTTTTCTGGATTTCCCTGTTTTTTCGTTTTTGGATTCAAACTTTGTTTTTTTAGGTGTTTTGTTTTATATAATATGTAATTATTTGGGATTTCCTTCAATCCTTGGAATCCAAAAACACATTGTAGAAGACCAGCAAACAACAGATTAATACCAAAATAAAATCTGTAATAAACTCCAAAGATAATAAAAAAAAAACTAAAATCAAATATCCTTACCGATTATGCTAATCAAAGATTTCTTGAATGATATAGAATCGAGTTGTAATAATCTTTGTTCTGCAGTAATTGAAATAATGCAAATATATTAAGTATACAAATTAACATAAACTTAAAATTATAAAAAATTAAAAATAATAATCAGTATATCGTTCTTGTTGTTCTGTAGAGAAATAAAAATATAAAAACAGTGAAAGAATATATTATATTTAAATAAAAATAAACATTAATTAACTAATGAGATAAATATAATAGATAATTATCAATATAAAAATTATCAGTAAAAAAAATGAGATGAGAGTTAAATATAAAAATAAGAGCATAATGAGATCAAATTTTTAGGATAGCTTATGATAGGAAGTTTTATGATTAAGGGAGAAAAATAAATTTGAACTAAAAGGTCCTTTATTTTCAAATAGGTTAAAAAGAAAAGTTGTAGATACACAGAAAGAAAAAATAACTGTGGGAACAATAGATGGTTTATGGGCAGCACACATGACTTGATTAGGAGTTCGAAATCAAAACAAAAAATTGATTTACTGAAACTATCAATTTGAAATTTTTATACATTTTCAATTATTGGTTTGGTTACATTTTTTCATATACCTTGCAAACCGAAATGAATCAATTATGTACACATAAATATATAAACACACACACACACACACACATATATATATATATATATATATATATATAAAATATATATTTTTCTCTATAATTTTTGTGTACGTATAATTGATAATAAAAAAATTTACTAAAATTTTTCAACAATCAACAAAAATGAACTTTACCATAATTTTTGTACTAAATATAAAATTGAAAGAAATTAGATCTAGACTTGTTAATTGATGAATCTAGTTTGTAGGCTTTTCTAGATTTTCCTAATCTTTTTGTTTATGGATTCAAACTTTGTTTTTTTGAAAGTGTTTTGTTTTATATAGTATGTAATTATTTGGAGTTTCTCTCAATTCTTAGAATCCAAAAACACACAGTAGAAGACCAGCAAACAACAGATTAATACCAAAAGAAAATCTGCAATAAACTTCAAATATAAAAAAAAAAAAAAAAATCAAATACTCTTACAGATTCTACTGATCAAGGATTTCTTGAATGATACAGAACCGAGTCGTAATAATCTTTCTATGTTGTTAATAATCTTTGTTCTGTAGTAACTGAAACAATGCAAATATATTAAGTATACAAATCAACATAAACTTAATCGAATAAAAATATAAACATGAATATAAAAAAAATAAAAATAATAATCAGTATACTTTTCTTGTTGTTCTGTAGAGAAATAAAAATATAAGAACAGTGAAAGAATAGACTATATTTAAATGAAAATAAACATTTATTAACTAATGAGATAAATATTATAGATAATTATCAATATAAAATAATCATCTGTAAATAAAATGATATGAGAGTTAAATTTATGCAGTTAAACATAAAATTTCAAATAATATTTTATCTTAAGCATCAAAATTTGTGCCTCTAGATAAAAATAAATCCAATTCCATATAAGGAGCAAGTGTTGTATATAGGAAAAATATCACACGATGGTGTGTCTATCGCATCGATTATAGGCCCTAGGGGTGAGCATGGGTCGGTTTGGGTCGGGTTATTCTAAAATTTTAACCAACCCATTCATATCGGGTTAAAAAAATCTCAACCTAACCCAACCCATTCTAATCGGTTTGGGTCACCGGATTGATATATTTTTTTTTACTAAATAATTAAGCCATACATATTACATAACAAAAAAAAATATTCTATTAAATCCAAAACTAAATCCATTCATATTACAAGTAAAATATGTGTGCCTGACAGCATAAAGAATATTTGATAACATAGAAAAGAGAAAAATTGTCTCATGGACTACAATGGTTGTAGGCTATGCTAAATTTAGTTTTTGGATACTGCTAATAAGTTTTTTGATGACATACAAGAGAATGATGTTGTGTCATGGAATACTATAATTGGAGGCTAGGTTGAAGCCAAACTTGGTAATGATACTTTGGCATTGTTTCATGAAATGCAAGCGAGTAATACAGAGCCTGATGAAGTGACCATGGTCAAATACTTATTTGCATGCTCGCAACCTGGAGCCCTTGATGTTAGAATATGGATTCATCGTTATATTGAAAAACACAATATTCATTTAAATGTTGCGCTAGAAACTGCTTTAGTTGATATGAATTTAACTTACTTTAGAAGACTGTTCAATTACGAAGGAAATCTGGATTTTTGGACAGTTGCTAATAATATATTTTAGTAACTCAGTATTTGTTGGCTGTGCTAGTGCTTTCTCACTAATTAATCTAATTTTTGGACTATGCTTTAATGCACTTGGAAGCGACATGAGGGATCTTAAAAGGTCACAGAGAGGCAAATTGAATGGTTCAATAATGTTTGCATAAAAGGCTTCCAGCAAGTTGGTATTACTAAGCTTTATCATACATTCAGTATTTCTTCCATCAACATTATGGTACATCTTTTTGGCAAATAAGTTTATCTTTATACATTGATCTCGACTGAAATCTTGTAGGTTAGTGTTAATTTCTATGTTTATTTTATAGTTACAACGATACAAGAAATCAAAATTTTGTTAGTATAAGTTAATTGTGCATCAATTTATTCTACTTGAAGTTATGCTTAAGAATAATTATGAAAACTTTTTCATAACTCGAAATCAGTATTCGTTTCTAGTGTAAATATTTGAAACTAAAATCTAGGTAATTAGAAAATATAAGATTTATTTGGACATTAGAGTATTTGCTATGTATAATTTTACACACTAGTAGTAATTAGAATGAACATTTTATGATTATATATTTTACAATTATAAAATAAATATTTATACATTATTTTATATTCAATAAATATAAAATATATAATTATATATTTGACCGGCTTATCGGTTTGGGTCGGGTTGAAAATTTTGAACCCATGACCCAACCCAACCCATCGGATTCAAAATATTTTCAACCCAACCCAACCCAATCTCTAAAAAGACACAACCCAACCCAACCCATTATATCGGTTTGGATTGGGTTTGCGGGTGAACCGGGTTCCATGCTCACCCCTAGTAGGCCCATTTATTAGACTACCAGTTTGTGGCATATCAGCAAAATTGTTAGATTTTTCCTCCACCAATTATTTGCGTCAAAATTAATCGTAATTAATTATGTTTTTTTTCTTCTCATTTGATATAAGACAATAACATAAAATAACTTTGCCATAATTAACTTGTGATACATCAGCAACTTTGTCAGAATTTTTGTATTAAATATAAAATTTAATGAACCAAATTATTAATTTTTTAAGGCCAAGTTTGATTTTTCATATCAACAACTCTTTTATAGATAAAAAGAATTATTATGTAAGTGAATATTAATAAAAAAATTATTATGGTTATTATTAATTGAGAGATTAAATAATTTTGTTAGTTAAATATAACACACGCAAATATTTGAATTTTAAAGTAAGTTTATTTCATTTGAAAAAAGTAACTGAGAGATTAAATAATTTTGTTAGTTAAAAATAAAACATGTAAATACTTGAAATTCAAAGTATATTTTATTTGAAAGAAGTAATTTGAATTTAAAAATAAGTATATTTTATTTGAAAAAAGTAATTTGATAATTAAGTGTTATGTACATATCAGAGTCTACGTCATTGCTTAAGTGGCACTTATAATGACTCAACCTCCCACTTGGCACAATATTGTTCGCTTTGGCACACCAGGCCTCACGACTTTAAAACACGTTTTAATTTAAAGTCATGAGGTCTGGTGTGCCAAAGCTGACAATATTGTACCAAGTGGGAGGTCGGGTTGTTAAAGTGGTATCAGAGCCAGGTTCTCGAAAGCTCGGCCGGTGATTTTAACCAGTGGTTTGCCAGATGTATATCACACCACATAGTGAGAGCATTATGCTCAAAGGATGGGCGATTGTGATGCCCCAAGATGGGGTTCAAGTCTTAGCATCCCACATCGACTAAAAAGGATATGACTAGGCTATTTATAAGTGATTGTCACCTCTACTTGCACAATGCGTTTTAAAGCCGTGAAGCTTGGTGTGCCAAAACGGACAATATAGTGCCAAGTGGGAGGTCAAGTCGTTATAGTGGTATTAGAGCCTATGAACATGCAAATATTTGAATTTGAATGTAAGTATATATTATTCGAAAGAAGTAATTTGAATTTGAAAATAAGTATATTTATTTGAAAAAAGTAATTTGACATATGTCATTGCTTATGTAGCACACTTGAAAATAAGCATATATATATATATATATATATATATATATATATATATATATGTCTCATTAGATATATTTTTTTGTTAAAATAATATATTTAGTGGTAAAACAATATATTTTGTTATAAAAAAATTACCACCAATTATATTGGTTTTATCATTGAATGTGAGTTTTTTTTTTTTTTTTACTTCAAAATGTATTATTTTATCAGAAAATATAGTAATGAGTGTAAAACTCAAGAATTCAACAAGAAGATAAACACATAAGATATCTTTTGGCTTGGCTAACATACTCTAGCCGTGTAGTTTTTCATTATATTTATAGTTGTACAATCAAACTGTCAAGAGTATAATAAGGAAACAAACATGAGCAAAATAAGGAAATAATCAAGTACATGTTTATAGGAGAGAGTTAAGCTAACTAGCTGGATTATTTTGAATTAGTAACAGAATAGATGGAATGAATAATTGGTGCACATGCTCTTGAATTTTCTATTGAAGATTCTGATAGTCTAACACCCCCTCAAATGAATGGGGTTTTGACAGTTGGATTATTTTGAATTAGTAACATAATGAATGAAGTGAATAATTGGTGCACATGCTCCTGGATTTTCTGCTGAAGATTCTGATAGTCTAACACCCCCTCGAATGAACGGGGTTTTGACAGACCATTAATTTGCTTTGAAAACGTTGTGCAGATTGGCCTTTGGTGAAGACATCTGCTATTTGATCCATTGTTGAGACATGTTGGACTTTAATATCATTGTTGCATACTTTCTCCCGAATAAAATGATAGTTAATCTCTACATGCTTCGTTCTTGCATGGAACACCGGATTTGAAGCGAGTGCAATTGCCCCAATGTTATGGCACCATATAGTCGGTATGTGGACTAGACCAATAGCCAATTCTTTGAAAAGCATTCTAAGCCAGTAGACCTCAGCTGTAGTGAGTGCCATTGAACGGTACTCAGCTTCGGTACTTGAACGAGAGACCATTTTATGTTTTTTGGAGCTCCAAGAAACTAGATTTCTTCCCAGGAAAACTCCATAGCCACTGGTAGACCTCATGTCATCTGGATTGCCTGCCTAATCTGAGTCACAGTAGGTATTGAATTGAAGAGGATATGGTGTGTAAAACAAACCATGGTTTACAATGCTCTTTAAGTGGCGAAGAACTCACTTCATAGCCTGCCAGTGTGGAGTTCTTGGTTGGTGCATATATTGACATAGCTGGTTAACAACATAAGAAATATTTGGATGTGTAATTGTTCAGTATTGGAGTTCCCCAATGATTTGGCGATAAATAGAAGGATAAGATAGTAGTTCACCTTCTGTACTGGACAATTTAGTACTTGCTACCGTAGGTGATGCAAGTGACTTGGCACCAGCCATTTTAGTCTGGTCTAAAAGATCATAAATGTACTTGGTTTGACATAAATGCTGACCTTGTGAGCTCTTATCAGCCTCCACACCTAAAAAATAAGACAAAGAACCAAGATCCTTGACATGAAAAGTATTCTGTAGATTTCGAATAAGTTTAGTAATTTCTGAGGCATCGGATCCCATCACCAAAATATCATCTACATATATTAGTACAAAAATACTTATATTTTCAATATGTAGGGTAAAAAGAGAGTAGTTATTGACATATTCTTGAAAACCAAGCTCAATAAGTTATTGTGATAATCTTAGAAACCAAGCTCTTGGGGTCTGTTTAAGGCCATAAAGAGACTTATGTAATTTGCAGACATAGTTCGGTTTTGTCTCATCAACAAAACCTCATGGATGTTCCATAAACACCTCTTCGTCTAGAAATCCATGTAGCAATGCATTTGACACATCCAGTTGTCAGATAGGCCAATGAAAATGAACTATAATAGCCAAAACTAGTCGAATAATTGTTGGCTTAATTACTGGTGAAAATTTTTCATGATAGTCCACACCACTCTTTTGATCATACACTTTGGCCACGAGTCTGGCCTTAAAGCGTTCAATACTTCCATTTGGTCTCCTCTTAATTTTGTATACCCATTTGTTTCTGACAATATGTTTATCAAATGGGTAAAGACATAGGGACCAAGTCCTATTTTCCATAAATGCATCAAATTCCCTTCCCATTGCAGCATGCCATTGTGGATCCGAAACTGCTTAAGTGTAGGAAGTTTGTTCAGGAGTATCCAGCACTGCATCAAACACTTGCAAAGGATGTCGGGTATTATAGAATAATTTGTAATCAGGAAATGATTTTGGTCGAGAGTGACCTGTTTTGGAATGTGTTTGAATATGAGTTAATATAGGCCGGACAATTGGATTGTTGGAGGTATTATCGGGTTCTTGCGATAACTATGGAGAATGAGATATTTTTTAAACGACATTTTCTTGGTCAATGGTATTTTCAAAAGTTAAAATGGTAGGAGTAAGAAAATAATCGATGGATTCAGGAGGTGGGGACTGTTGTGCAGAGTTTGATGCCGCAAGAATTGGTATTTGAACTGAAAGGTTAGAATGATCATTTTGAGGTCGCACAACTGCAAAAATACTAGATAATAAATTACTAGATATAACTGAACTAGGAATTATCAGTGGTTTACCTGCAGTAGGATTCAAACTTCTAGATGTGGTGTGTTCGACTATTTCCTTAGCTCGGAAAGATTACTCATCAAAGATGACATGTCGTGAGATGTATACCCGTTTAGTGGCTAAGTCAAGACACCTATATCCTTTTCGACAATTAGAATAGCCTAGGAAGAGACACTTTTTACTTCTAAATGCCAGTTTATGGTCGTTATAAGGTCTAAGGAGAGGATAGCAAGCGCATCCAAAAACACATAAGTCCATATAAGTTGGTTCAGTTTTATGAAGTAAAAAATAAGGTGATTTATTATCTAAGACTTTGGTAGACAATCTGTTTATTAAAAACACTGAAGTAAGAAATGCATCAACCCAATATTGTGGGGGCAAACTTGATTTGGCTAGAAGTGTTAGTCCCATTTCTTAGATGTGTCTATGTTTCCTTTCGACAATACCATTTTGTTGAGAAGTGTGTGGGCAAGTCAACCTATGATATATCCCTTGTGCAATCAAAAAAATTTAAAACTAGTTAGAAGTAAACTCTCCACCGTTATCTGTTTGGATTTGCTTTATTGATGTTGAGAAAAAAATTTCTACAATTGTTTTAAATTTAACAAAAGTCGTAAACACATCAGATTTGCTGTTTAGAGGATATAACCATGAGTATCTAGAATAATCAGTTATAAACAAAACATAGTAGGTACAACCACCAATTGATTGTACAGGGAAAACCCATACATCAGAGTGGATTAAAACAAGAGAAACAGTAGACTGACGACTAGACTGTGGGAAAGGTAGTTTCTTAGCTTTGACAAGTTGATAAGCTGAGCAAAACTCTATTTTATTTGAATGGCCTTTGACAGATAGTTTATTTGAATGAAGCAAACCATCTAAAATGACACTAGAGGGATGTCCTAGTCTTAAGTGCCAAGTTTCTGCATTAGCTCGAACCCTTATTGTTGCCGAAAGACATATGAGGCTCTTTTGAGAAGTCTTACACCCAACTAGTGGATATAGGCTGTTTTCAACCACACATCGAAGTCGAATTCTACTTGTCAGGTTCTCCTTCACTATGAAATCATTAGTAGTTAATATAAAGTAAAAATTATTATCTAAACAGAATTGATTGATAGAGATAAGATTGGTAGCTGCTTGTGGGCAATGGAGAAATTTGTTTAGATGAAAATTGGATTGTCCGAAGTTAAAGGAGGTAGAACAGATGAGTACCAAATATTGCATATTTTGGCCACTTAGTTTACATTTGTTAGCTTAGAAATTTGTTACTTTGAGTTGTTTTTCAGGTTTACAAGCACCAAGAAAGGAGTTTCACTAAATTGCCAGAATTTTCTGTACAGATCAATCATCTTTGAAAATTAAACTGTATTGATGCAAGAATAACCAGGAGATGAGCCATATATGATTAAAAAGATCCGGAAGTCTATTTTCTGGAGAATTTTACGGCTCGTAAAAAGGATTTTTCTAGAGAAAGTTATGGCAGTTTTAGTAGACAAAGGTCAGACTGTGCGGGCTGTGCGGGATTTCAGCGTGAGCAGAAGTTTTGAAGGGCAAGTGAAGGCTTAAATCCCACATCCCACATCGGTTGGAAACATATTTCTATATCCCACATCCCACATTGGATTGGAAACACATTGCACTCGTGGTATTTGCCTATATAAACACCATCTGACTCCATCATTCAGTGTA
The DNA here is from genome assembly GCA_023935145.1 of Bretschneidera sinensis. Taxonomy (NCBI): domain Eukaryota; kingdom Viridiplantae; phylum Streptophyta; class Magnoliopsida; order Brassicales; family Akaniaceae; genus Bretschneidera; species Bretschneidera sinensis. The sequence continues at coordinate 37,363,806 of CM043699.1, forward strand.
CAATTCCTGGACCACTTTGGTGTTAACCGATGTACCGTCTGCTAGCATTCTGGTGGACCCCGAAGGCTTTGCTACCACGAGAGGAAGCGCTGCCCAACAGCAAGTGGAATTTCTCTTTTGTATAGTAAATATTTCTTTTCATTTTGTTTTTGTTTAGTTTAAATGTTTAGCACTTTTATTATGAACTGTAGTTTCATAATTATGAGAGGCTAAAATCTTCAAACTAAGATTGAAGATGAAGCCTCGCCGTTGTTTGGCATAATAGTTTCAGATTTGTTTATACAATCCTGATGTTTTTTAGTATAAATGTTCTGTCAATTATTTGAGTAAAATCTTATGATTGATTGCGTTTAAATTGTTTTGTTGGATATTCCTTGTGTTTCATCTGTTGATACATCAAATTGTTTTTGATTAAATTGGATTTCCTTTGTGATTTGTTAAAAGTGAACACATTGGATGCTTTTGGTTTAATTGGGATATTTGTTGTTTTTTTTTTATCTTAAGTTGGATTCATGGAATGTTTTGATAGGTTGTTTTTACATGAAGAAATATGTTTAGCTTTGGTGGGGTGGATTCAGAAACCTTAGTGTTCTTATCATTAGTTTTTAAATCAATTTAATTTAAATTTATATTTCTTTTGCAACATATAATTACAAATTTGGAACTAGGTTAAAATAGACTTAGTTTAGATAAAAATATATTTTCACAACGCAATTCTTTGTGGATTCGACCTCGCACTTGCACACACTATATTGCAAACGACTCGTGCGCTTGTGAGTAATTTAAAACTCACAACAAGTTTTTGGCACCGTTGCCGGGGAATTGTTTGGTTTGTGAAAATTTTTAGTTTGAATTGATTTTATTTTTATACTAGTTAGTTATAAAAAAATATAAATAAATAAAAAAATTGTGGATGAATCTAGCGCCCGTTTCACAGTCTTTAAAGGACACCATTAAGGAGTACATGAAAATGACCTGCCCGTCCATCAATGCTGGCAACACAATCGATGTTGATAGTTGTTCCATCTGTGCTAGTCCTATGCATTTAGCACAGAATTGTCTATGAATGCCGGCTTTTGCCGAGTATCCCATGGAACAAATGAATGCTTTCAATGAGTGTTGTTGGTAATCTAATGGATCTTACTTCGAAACGTACAATCCAGTGTGGTGGGACCACTCTAATTTTTCATGGACTTAGAACCAACTGAAGAATCAGGGAGGAGCCCCTTATCAAGCTCACACTCAATACCCTCCCGAATTTCCTCCGCCAGTTCCAAGTTATAGTCACTCAACCTATCCAGTACCATTACCTGCTTACCAAGCTCCCATTCAAACACCAGTGCCAGTTTCACAGTCACTTGAGGACACCCGTAAGGAGTACATGAAAATGACTAGCCAATCCATGAGTGAAGTAATGAGTGCAACAATAGAAAACAGCCAAGCGATTGCCAAGCTAGAGAGTCAAATGGATCAAATCGCAAGTTACGTGGGTGAATGAGAGAATGGAGAGTTCCCTAGTCCACCTGATCCTAACCCAAAGGAACAGTTTGCGGTGGGAAATTTATCAACTCCTATGCATTGGCAGGAACAAATGCAATCAAATGTCCCATACTTTTCTGGGAGACAAGTGTACAATCAAGTGGAAGAGAACCCTGCTATGCACCAAGGGCAAGAAAGTGGTAACAATGAGAAGAGAGATGCTGAGCCATCTACAGCCACTCGTATTATTAAGGATCTCCCTAGGTCGTTTTTTCCTAAAGCGCCTTACCCTGAGAGACTACAAGCGCCCAAGAAAGAAGGGAAGTCTGAGGACATTATGGAGGCATGCTTTGCTCAATTTGGAGAGGATTTGAATTTAGATAAGTTACTTGAGCAAACAAATACTATCTTGGAGTCTGCTCCTCGAGAGAGCAGTAAGACAAAGGAGACTGTGGATGAATCCCGCATTGAGGACCCCCTAGAGGCATGCTTTGCTCAATTTGGAGAGGATTTGGATTTAGATAAATTACTTGAGCAAGCGAATGCTATTTTGGAGTCTCCTCCTCGGAAGAGCACTAAGACGGAGGAGACTACCGCACCTGAAACCCCCAAGAAGGAACTTAAGCCTTTACCAGATAATCTTAAGTATAAGTTCCTAGGTTCAGCCGATAGTTTGCCTGTGATTATAGCTTCAGATTTGGGTGAGGCTCAAGAGGAGAAAGTATTAGATGTCTTAAGAGAGCACAAAGAAGCTATCGGTTGAACTATTGAGGATATCAGGGGAATCAGCCCCTCGTTGGTAATGCACAAGATACATTTGGAGGAGAATGTCAAGCCATCGAGGGAGCCACAAAGAAGGCTCAACCCAGCTATGCAAGAGGTTGTGAGCATAGAAGTAATTAAGCTGTTAGATGCGGCGATCATTTATCCCATCTCTAATAGCAAGTGGGTGAGCCCGATTCAAGTCGTGCCCAAACGTGCTGAATTAACGGTAGTGAAGAATAAGGGCGACGAGTTGGTGCCAACTCGTGTTCAGTCAGGGTGGAGAGTGTGTATCGACGACCGTAAACTGAACGCTGTCACAAGGACTGATCATTTTTCATTCCCATTTATTGATCAAATGGTGGAGCGCTTAGTTGGGCATGATTACTAATGTCGGGTCTGGCTGAAGACATTAAACTTAGCGCTCATGGGAGGCACCCCACAGCTTATCCTTTTTGTTTGTTTATTATTTTATTTTATTATTTTATATATTTATGATTAATGTTTGTTTCCAGTATTTTTGTTTTCCTGTATTTATTTTTCAGGGACAACGCGTACTTCAGTTCAAGTTTGGGGGTATGCTACGAGCCATACTAGTCCAGATAATTCTCCATATCCCAGGTCAGCTCTTTCCATATTATTCACACATTGGGGTCAATGTGTCATTTGAGTTTGGGGATATGGGAGACACGTTACACACATTTTGTCCTAATTTATTATTGTTTTTTTCTTCGTGAAGATTAATGCATGTTCATGTTCGTCTAAAATTTTTGGTTGATTTGAAAAAATTGTGATGTGATTTCATTGGTGAGTTTAAAACTTTGAACACATGATCTAATGATAGAGTTTAAACTTTAGTTACTTACTTTAGGCAGTTGAGAATTCACATGTTTTAGCCAATCTAACACGTGCACATTAGCACATATTTGTGTGAGGTATGACATGTGATGTTAATGTGTATGTTTCTTATCTTAACTAAAACGAGATAACTTGTTGGCTAAACACTTGGGCATATATATATATATATATATGAAAAAAATGATCATCATCAATAAACTTTCCATTGAGTAACTGGACCTCTTGCCTCAGTAAGCAGTGAGTGTTCACGTCAGAAGGTGGGAACTTTATTCATAATGATCATTGCGAAATTTTTCGCTGAGTAACTGGACCTCTTGCCTCAGTAAGTAGTGAGTGTTCACGTCAAAAGGTGAAAATTTTGCTTGGTAGCATTAAGGACAGTTTAGTTTCATAGCCTTCTTGACTCGAGTTAGTAAGTCCTTAAGGGATGTCTTTACACCTAATGCCCTAAAACCATATGGTTTGGAAGTCATTGACTCAACACTCGTTACATGGGTCAATTAGAAAGCTTAAGGGAACTAAACATAGCAGAGCCTTATAAAAAAGAGAAAAAAAAATAAAATAAAATAAAACTATGCCATCGTTGTTCATTCTAATGAGAAATTCTGTGAATATTGAGATGTGGAAACATTGTACATTGAACTTATTTGGAAACCTCATCAGTATATGCTAATTCACTTTACACTGATTCAAGCTTGTGATGTCTTAGCATGCCTCTTGTAAGTAATTAGGTTTTAAATTCTTATTCATTGTGAAGATAGGTTAGATTTTTTAAGCTTGCTCATGAACGAATTTCATGATTTTGAGTGCTTCTTAAATTTTTGGGTACCATGAGTGATGAACTTATCTTGATGTTCTTTGTTTTTCATTTAGTTTTTTATTTTGTTTTGCTAAGGGACTAGCAATATGTAAGTTTGGGGGTATTTGATGAGTACCAAATATTGCATATTTTGGCCACTTAATTTACATTTGTTAGCTTAGGAATTTGTTACTTTGAATTGTTTTCGTTGTTTTTCAGGTTTACAAGCACCAAGAAATGAGTTTCATTAAATTGCCAGAATTGCCCGTACAGATCAATCATCTTTGAAAATTAAACTGTATTGATGCAAGAAGAACCAAAAGATGATCCATATATGCTTAGAAAGATCCGGAAGTCTATTTTCTGGAGAATTTTACGGCTCGTAAAAAAGATTTTTCTAGAGAAAGTTATGGTAGTTTTAGTAGACAAAGGTCAGGCTGTGCGGGCTGTGCGGAATTTCAGCGAAAGCAGAAGTTTTGAAGGGCAGGTGAAGGCTTAAATCCCACATCCCACATCCCACATCGGATTGGAAACACATTGCACTTGTGGTATTTGCCTATATAAACACCATCTGACTCCATCATTCAACGTACAATTCTTGGGCCACTTTGGTGTTAACCGGTGGACCGTCTGCTAGCATTCTGGTGGACCCCGAAGGCTTTGCTACCACGAGGGGAAGCGCCGCCCAACAACAAATGGAATTTCTCCTTTGTATAGTAAATATTTCTTTTCATTTTGTTTTTGTTTAGTTTAAATGTTTAGCACTTTTATTATGAACTGTAGTTTCATAATTATGAGAGGCTAAAATCTTCAAACTAAGGTTGAAGATGAAACCTCGCCGTTGTTTGGTATAATAGTTTCAGATTTGTTTATACAATCCTAATGTTTTTTAGTATAAATGTTCTGTCAATTATTTGAGTAAAATCTTATGATTGATTGCGTTTAAATTGTTCTGTTGGAAATTCCTTGTGTTTCATCTGATGGATACATCCAATTGTTTTTGATTAAATTGGATTTCCTTTGTGATTTGTTAAAAGCGAATACATTGGATGCTTTTGGTTTAATTGGGATATTTGTTGTTTTTTGTCTTAAGTTGGATTCATGGAATGTTTTGATAGGCTATTTTTACATGAAGAAATATGTTTAGCTTTGGTGGGGTGGATTCAGAAACCTTAGTGTTTTTATCATTAGTTTTTAAATCAATTTAATTTAAGTTTATATTTCTTTTGCAACATATAATTACAAATTTGAACTAGGTTAAAATAGACTTAGTTTAGATAAAAATATTTTTTCATAACGTAATTCCCTGTGGATTCGACCTCGCACTTGCACACATTATATTGCAAACGACTCGTGTGCTTGCGAGTAATTTAAAACTCACAACAAGAACCAATATTTAGAACTTGCAAACCCGAACCATTCCCGACAGTTATAGTTTCAGATTCACGAAAGGGTTGCTGATGAGTGAGATGAGCTGCATTTGATGTAATATAGGCATTGGCTCCGCTGTCCATGTACCAAACTTGATGATCAAATGTGATATTAGTCTCAGCCACCATTGCTGCTAGATCTTGATGAGGGAACCAACCTTGATATGAATAGTCAAAACGGTGAAAACAATCAATAGTAGTATGTCTAGATTTACCACAAATTTGACAAACCAGTCAGTTGTTTGGGATCTACTGAAGAATAGGTATGTTCTGCTATTGTGGTCGATAATTAGAGGAACCTGTATTCTGCATCTTTGTGGGAGGGAGTGGTGGTCCTTTCTTCTTCACATAAGTAGGTGCCTTAGATTTGTTTGCAGCAAATGCAAAGTGACTACTATCCGTGCCGTGAACAAACTGATTGACATCCAGAAGATTTTCATAGCCCAACAATTCGGCTTGAAAGTCTTTGAATGTGAAACCAGTGTCACGGGATGCAAAGTTAAATGAGGTGACAAACGTTGTGTATGATGATTGCAAGCCACCAAGAAGAAAGGAGATCAAGTCTTGATCATCCATAGGCTTTCCAACTGCTGCCAATTGATCTGCAAGATTCTTGGCATTTTCAAGATACTCATAACAGGTTTTTGTACCTTGAGTCAACGTTTGAAGTTGACGTTTAAGATGGAAAATGCGGGAACGAGATTGAGATGAAAAACGAGTCTACAAGGCTGTCCAGACTTGTTTAGACGTTTCATATCCATAAATAGTGGAAAAACGAGTTTTTCCGAAAAAGATGCAAGTATCCATCCAATGAGACAAACATCTTTCTTCTGCCAAACAACATAGGCAAAATTCAATGAACCAGAGGGAAAAATTTTTGGAGGACAGGCTTCAATACCATCAATGAAGCCAACTAAATCATGTCATTGGAAGATATTAAGGAATTGCATTTTCCATGCCAAATAATTGTGGGAACCTTCTAGCTTAACGGAAATAGTGGTGATAGATGGTGGAAGGATAGGGTCAGGGATGGAGGTGTCGTTGGTGTTGGCCATTTGGATTATGCGGAATCTTGAGAAAGAATCGTTTGGAAAAGTGTTAGCTTATAGAACCAGGGCTCTAATACCATGTAAAAACTCAAGAATTCAATAGGAAGATAAACACACGAGATATCTTTTGGCTTGGCTAATAGTGAGTCATTACTTTTAAATGTCACCATAGTATGTACACTTTATAAATTGTCAATATATACAATTTGGGTTTTTCTCCCATAGTAGGAAGGGAAACAAAAAGAATAACAAGTTACCAATTGACACGAAATTACTGAGTTAGTGTTGACCCTAAATGAGTTCGTGTCGTAATCATGTTGACACGAAATAACCACGTCATGGCACAGATTGACCCGCCAACTTGAAAGTGACATGTTAATGATCCGTTTAATTTCGCCTGTCTAGTGGGCCGTGTCGACACGGTTACAATCCACGGACCGTTATTATTAGTTTAATTAATTTTTATTTTTTAAAATGCAATTAACACCTTATTATAAATTTATCCTTATAACAATTACATTTATAGGTTTAAAACTAAAGTTATAATGGTCTATTAGAATTGAAGTTATAAAATAAAAGAAAAAATGCTATATATATATATATATTTGAATAAAAGTTAAGCAGGTCATGTTGTGTTAAACGGGTCGAGTCGTGTTGTGTATAAGATGATATGTTTGTCAAAGATTAAATCTTGTTTACATTAGAGATGCAAGGGATAAATGATGTGATGGGTTACCTCCCTTTGTCTAGCCCAAACCCAATGAATCTTCATTAAAGAAAAGTATCAATGACTTCAAGTGTCACTACACTACAAAAAAGGAGTAGGAAATTTTTGATACAACATATAAAAATCTAACATGGAGCAAGTACAATTAAAAGATCAATATGGCAATGAAATTAGAGACACTTCATGTGTAAGCCATAATATCAGGACACCACAATCAACATGAGATCCGATGGGAAATTTTTGTCTGGATCTGATCCAAAATATTTCACAAGTAATTACGTGAAAGTTTGTTAGTAATTCTCCCCATAGAGAAAAGGGACCTCTAGACCAAGAGTGGTGGATCATTTGTATTACTACTATATATGCACATGTAGGTACACAAATATACTTGGAAGTCATTTCAAAGCCAGCTTGTTGTTGCTACATCTCCATCAATCCCTACATTTTTGTTTTTGCACCCTTCTGTCAATCATACAACTTCTTAATGTGAACGATGTCATATTTAAAGCCTCAAACTCTAAAAGCAAAGATACCAAATTACCAGTCTCAATCCCAAGAGCTAGTCGATAAGTGATAAACCATATGCTGTTTAGCAGCCTATTGCATTATGATGACACTCACAAAGTTGAAAACAACATAAGTTGGGACTAGAACACAGACAGCTAGCTACATGTATGGTATGACTAGTATTGGAGATATTTTTACAATTAGACAAATAAAACAGGAAAAAAAGAGGTAGATTCCTTTAAACACCTTTAAGAGTGTATCAAATGCTTTCCAATAAGCATCAATCATAAGTTATATTACTTCGATTCGGATATGGAAGTTGGACACGAATATGTGTTCGAGTGTCGAATTCTTTTATTTTTTGTAAATTTTTATAAATTTAAAATGTTCAATTGATATATTCTTATTTGAGAGTGTCGAAAACTCGATACGAATATAAAAAAATAAAACAAAGAGTTCATGTAATATTATAGTAGCATTTGCATAAGAGGGTTTTCTTCTCCCTTTTCCTTTTATCTAATCTTTTTGTTTCTAGTCTGCATTAAGTTAGACCTCATGGCAATTCTTGCAATTTCAACGTAACTCTAGATCTCAATTGTTGTAGGTGTTTTTTTGGAAAAAAATGAATTTTTTTTACGAAAATATTTTTAAATTGTTTTACTTAAAAGTGTTTTTATTCTAAACTTTTAAAATTGAAGCATTTAAATTTTAACTAAATACATATTAAAACACTATAATTATTAAAAAAATATTTTAGTTATAAAAAAAACTGCAACACAAGGAGCTATATTAAAATGTTTTGGACACACCTGAATCAATTCTTGGTGACATCAGGATCTTGACTTAGAAAGAAAAAGTGAAATATGCATGAATTCCGACAAACAAGATACTCAAGTACTTAGAAAATGGCTAGACATGTGGCAACTGAAGCATATTGACTTAATTTTTCTTAATTTTTTTAGCTCATGAAATATTGTCTTTAATGGGTGCATGAACCAATGCCAATAAGGAGAAAATTTTGTTTGCACTCGCTGCAAAATTCACTTGTATGTTGGATAAAATTTGATTAATAATTTTTAAAAATTTTATTAATAATATTTTTATATATTTAATTAAAATTATTTGTGAATTTTTAAAAAATTATTAATTAAATTTTCACCCAATGTAAAAATGAATTTTACATTTGATATAGATAAATTTTTTTTGTCAAAACAAAAGTATAACGGATCGTAGAAATTTTAAGGTTCATTGTTTCATTCAAGAAATTTGACTGATAATTTTATTAATAATATTTTTACAGACTCAATTAACACTATTAATAAAGTCTCAAAAAATTACTAAACAAAATTTCACAGTAATGTAAAACGCAGATAAAAAAATCTTTAGTCATAGCAAAGGGTATAGCAAATTGTATAAGTTTTTAATTGTTTCATTTAAGAAATCGGAGAACCCACGCTGCCACATCCTCTTGTGAGCATGATATGGCCCATTCAAGCTGTCTTCTCTAAGTCACATATTTTTGGATGCAATGCATCTGCAATTTTTTCCCCTTTGATGCTCTTAAATAATTCTCCATAACATCATTAATTTCAATCAGTCACTCTATGAATTGGCAACATCCCTGAGATTCTATTTATTGCAACAGTCAAAGGACCCAATTTCATAAACATAACTATTCATTGATCGTTATTGTTGAATAAAATTGTTGGGAAGCCTTCTTAACTATAAATTAATATGTTAGTAATTACTGCTTCTTGATGGGCACCTTCCATTTTGATGAAAACTTATAAATGACAAACACATCTCATCACTCCTTTATGATTAAGCAACTAATTAAATGGTGATGCTCCTCTCATCGATTGACTTTTTAACTCTTGTATATATATATATATATATATATATATATATATATATATATATATATATAAAATGTTGTTGTGTATTGTGTTGGAGTAATAGTTAAGTAATTTAAAATGTTTGGGATGGAGGGAAATGAGTATTATAGTCATGTTTATGAGTTTTCTTTTAAGGAGGGAGGGTCCAATCCTCTCTAAGCTTCAATTTTTCATACCTTTCAAATTAAGGTAATCAAAAGAGAGAGAATTGATTGAATCTTGTTAATTTAACTTTTTCTTTCAATGAGGAGAAAGTACTTTACCCTCTTATTTTTTATTTTATCCAAACAAGGGAAGAGTGATCGCCTTACCTTTCTTTTTATCCCCTTCTGGCCTCCCTAGTTTCTCGTCCAAACTCTCAAACACAATAAATTTTTGAGATAATTAATAACTCAATTATCTTTTTCGAACATTTTTTGTTTATTTTTGCATCACCATCCTTTGAACATGTGACCTTGACGAAATGGCAAATGCTTTGCCTTTTTGGATTTTTGTGCAAAGTCCATTAATACTTATAAGGTTTACACCATCATCGTACACTTCAGTTCATATGGAAAAAACTATTAAATATTAATCTTTCACTTAGTTTATACGTGATGGGATATATCATACTAAAATATAATAATTGAATCATTTCTTATCAGCTTAAGCTTTGGGATAATTGATAGTCATCTATCTCTTTCACAACTATTAGCAGTATAAGTTTTTATCAGAAGAAAGTTTCTTTTGGACATGATAGAATATAAATTTAATACTGATGATGGTATATAACGCAAATCCAAGTAATGCTGGAGATGGGGAGTACTTGGAGATTATTGTGGGAATTTCATTAGAGGATTTTCACTTAATTTGGGCTATACAAATAATGGGATAGTTGAATTATGGGCTATGCCTCAAGGATTTATGTTAGCTAATCAACTTGGAATAGAGAAAATAATAGTAGAAACTATGGGATTTGGTCTTCTTTGCAGCAATGAAGCGTAACAAAAGCGAGAATACTAGCTCTTCTCTCTTATAGCCAGATATCTTGACTAGATTTGTGGAAGTCAAAATATCATTTCGTTATTGAGAAGCTAATAGGGTGACTAATTTTTGGCTAATTTTGGAGCTGAAAATGATTGTACTAATTTGATGTTAGCTCAGCCTCCTGTGCTTAAAGCAAGTTATAGAGGCAACATGGCATATGTTGCCTTTGTCCCATCCAATGACCGGTAAATAGAAACTTGTGTTACATATAATTAGATGTGTCAAAATTTGATCCGATACAAATATTTGATCTGATTCGATTCGAATATACATCAACATAATATGACACGTATTCGACCCGACCTTAACTCGAGTGATCCGAAATAACTTGGATTCAAAATGATTCGAAATGACCCGGAAACCCGAAACGACCTGACTCAAAATGACTTGAAAATATATTTTTTTATAAAAAAACAATTTACTTTTTAAAATTGGGATAATAGTTAATTTTCTAGTTGTCAAATAAAATAAATTATATAACAATTAATTAATTATTGATTTACATGTGTTGATTGATATGTATGGTTCAACATTCTATTAATATGAGTAATCTCATTAATTTCAAATAAAAAATTGAGAATAATAGTAAATTTTGCATTGTTCTTCAAGTCACAATAAAATTTTATTTAATCTCCAAAATTTGGTATAAGACGTTACTATTAAGAATAATTTTATAGACCAATTGTTTGAGATCATTTAACAATGAATTTTGGGACTAAGAATCATAACATTGCATATTATATTAAAAAATTAAGTATTGATTTATTATTAATTAATTTGCAAGTATTTGAAAATGTAACTCGTTTAGTTCTATTATATGCAAATAAAATATTTTTTAATTAAGCATAAATATCTATCTTGTTGACCAAAGACCCAACCCGACCCGACCCGACATAACCCGAGACCCGACATGATCCGAAATTGAAATGACACGAACCCAACCCAATCCAAAATGACCAGAAACCCTACCCGACCCGAATCCAATTGACCCGACCCCTTTGCCAACTCTACTTATAACAAATAAATTTGGGGACTTGAAAAAAAGGGAAAAAAAAGCTTATTACTGAAAAAGAGAACATGCACTAGACATTGCCAAGGGGAATAGGTTACTGCTTAGAGAGTCAAATTTCTTTTGGACAGCTATGATGTCTGTTCACCCATTGTTATTGAGCAACGTTTTCTGCTTGTCATAGCTATTTATTGTGCATTTTTGTTGTTCCCAATCTTGATGACTGATGAGGCCTGCATCAGTGGTTTAGAAGATATGAATACATGAAAACAAGATGTTATTATCACATTATTTATGATCAGGCGCATTTCTTTTTCCCTTTCTTATAAACCAAGAAACCATAAAGCACATGCAAATGTCTGCTTCAATGAGTATAACAAGAACAGAAAGTGGCCCAAATGCCAAATTCCAAAAGTAAATTGGCAAAAATATATCACAAAATTGATATAAATTAATACAGAGTCAATACATGAAGCCAATTTGTGTTTAAACTGCTATGGCCAACATGGCAAAATGATAGCATCAATACATAGGATGCTTTACCACAAATTGCTTTAAAGGGTCAAAGAAATAAAAAATAAATAAAAGTACAGCCCTTAATTGGACAAAAAGATAGGAACATAAATCTTTTGTACTTTGGTTCTCAACCATGTATGAAATAATGCAAATATCAATAGTACATCTGCCACGGAATCGCAAACAGATTTGATTTGCAGAAAACATTTGTCATTTAAATGGAAACAAAATTGATTTCCAGCAAAAGATGGATGTGAAGCATATTCATGTTTCTTCTATAGAAATGAGGAGTAAGGGCCAAAATTGCAGTCAAAGGGGCCATGTTGAGTGGAAATGTGCAAGTAATTCTGCTCTCCATTTCTGTCTCTTGCCCATTCCTCCATCCCTTGTGCCTCATTTGAATTTGTCTCCTGCATCATTGGACATTCAAAATCACTCATTTTGCAAGCATAAAACTTTTATTAACATCCACAAAATGGCATTGATTTCTACATATGCGCGTAAAGACATTAATCTATAAAATTAAATAGGGCAAGTGGTCTTTCATGCATTAATAAGTATGTATGTGTTTGTTCCCGCACGGTTGTTAAGTAGATTATAGCTGTTACTAAAGAAGCACCTGTGCCTTTTTGATGGATTCTGCTTCCAAGTTGTAAGAAGAAGATGCAGCTGCAATCTCCATAGAAAGAAACTGAGTTTGGGAAGGAAAAATAAAAGAATGAAATTAGTTCGAAATTGTTTATAAGTCAACTATCAAGGAAAAACAAACACAAAAATGTTAATTCTAACTTTGTTGGCATTTAACTTACCTCAACCTGATTCTGCAATGAATGAACATAACTGATAATTTCTTCAAGCATAACGGCCATACCCATCGTCTGTGAATTCATACACCCAAATTATAATACATACAGAGATATAGAGACAAATATATACACAAGTGATAGAACAGTTTTACCTTGTTGCATCCTGGAATAAGGTCTTGCAAGCATCTCATTTTGTTATTGATTTTCTCTCTTCTCACCTGATAAACAAACAACTACTATGTTTAATTTTAATTCTTTGATTTATCGTTTTGATCAGTTTTCATTAATTTTAATTTATTTTTATTGATTATGCAAATTATGTTTGAGCAAAAACATACAAATATACCCTTTCTGCTATGCTGTGACTATCAGTAGCTTGACCTCTTTTTGCTCTGACATGAATTATTTCCTCTGACTTGTCTAGCTCTTTCTCATTACTCATCCCTTTCTTCCCTTTTCCTAAGTTCTGAAAATATATAGGCCAGAATCTGAATTAATTTTGTTAATAGAGACATAAAGATCAAGCCTGAAATTAAAAAGAACTAGAAAAAAGAAGAAGAAGAAAAGAATGCTGCAAAAAATATTAATAACATATAGTTATACATACGTTCTTTTTCTTAGTACTGGTATTTCCTGCAAATTCGGTTGTCGAAGATGTAGAAGATACATTTTGAGAATTGCTGGTGGATTGCTCCATTAGTACTCTTCTCTTTTTGCTTTTATGGAAATCATCTTCGATTGAGGTGATGCTATGAGTAAATGGTACTTCACTACTAAGGCCAGTGGTATTGAAAGTACTAAAAAGATTGTTAAGAGAACAGCTTTCCGGAAATTCAGGTTGTTGGTGGGCCAACAAAGTTTCTACTGAGTAGTCAGCAAAATTGAAGTTCTCCAACATGCTTGGATTCAGCTCTGCAAACTGCTTCATCATTTCCATGTTCATATCCATCTTTGAGAAAAGATTGACAGTGCTTAAAACTCTGCAAATAGAAGAAAGAACCCAATTATTATGGTTTGTATTATAGAGGGATTGAGAAAGCAATATATAGAGTAGCGTGTTAGTGATGTATTAGTATGTCTAAGATGGGGTTCTTGATCATTTAACAAGTGGGGTATCAGTTTAACTATGTTTTCCTTTACACCTAAGGAAGTGAAAATTGAGAAAACACATGGGAGTTCCTAGTGGAGATTTCATTTTCTGAAACTAAATTTCTCTGGTAGGGTCCTTGTAAAGTATATATATTATCCAGTAGTGTGGAGTCTGTGGACCAATCTAATTTTTTTATTTGGGGCTGAAATAGTGGAATACATTATTAAATTATTTTTTGAAGGTTCAAGAAAGTAAGGTAGAAGATAAGAACACAGTGATGCCTTTTTTTTCTCTTTTAATTTTCTTTCCATATTTACCTCTTAAAAAAATCTTTTCAGTAAGGTTACCTCTGATCATGGATTAAAATACATGCACCTAGTCATGTTATTTATTTTCAAGAGAAGTTTTGAGTAGCAACATATATAGAAGCAGGACAAAACTGTATGAGCATGTGGATCTTAGAAATTCTGACAGCTTGTATAGTAATTCTGCACCATAACAAGCACTTGTTGATTGGGATATGTTGATGCCAAAAATGTGTTTTGCTGAGTTGGAGGCTAGGACTCAAACGTATCTGCACAGGGAGAGGAAGGTGAGCTAGGGGGTCGCCGGAGGGGGTGCCTCCGAAGATGCTCCGAAGCTTTAGTTAGAGTCAGAGCAAAAATATGTAGGGGACGAGCGCTCCATTTTTCAGTTGAGCAAAAAGTTGGGCCTTTGGAGTGCATACCTGACCCTTTTTATAGGGCTTTGGAGGCAGCATTTGGCCTAGGGTGGCAGTGATGTGTTGCCCCAACTGGGTTGGGTAATGATGCCTAGGAGGCCCAGCTAGGTGGCTGGGGGCCGTCCGTTAGGGCTTTGCCTTGCTGGCTTGATCTGGAGTCGTTTATGCGTTAAGGCGGTTTGACGACCTGACGTCCCAACTTGGTTGGGTAATGATGGCCTGGAGGGCGGTGGTGACGTGGAGGCCCAGCTGGGGGGCAATGATGCCCTGAAGGGCGGTCATGACCTGGAGGCCCAACTGTTCGAGCCTGGGTCTTCCGCGTGTCTTCTTGTGGCCTGGGGTCAAGATGATCCACGTGTCGTCTTCTTATTGGAAAGGTGTATTTTGGCAGTATCAGAGGCCCCCCACTTCCTTAAGTGCAGCACTGTGGTTAAGGAAGTAGCCTAACTGGGTTGGCATTTGTTCATTTGTGGAGATATGATGTCGAGATCGAAGATGCGCTCTAAGGCAAAAGAGAATGGGCCAAGGACTTGTGGAGCAATCCATGTCCTCGGTCAAGAAAACCAGGGGTCCGAGGACAAGTGGAGCAATCCATCTCCTCGGACCTTGAAGATAATGGGCCGAGGACTTGTGGAGCAATCCATCTCCTCGGACTTTGAAGATAATGGGCCGAGGACTTGTGGAGCAATCCATCTCCTCGGCCAAGAATACCAGGGGTCCGAGGACAAGTGGAGCAATCCATCTCCTCGGACCTTGAAGATAATGGGCCGAGGACTTGTGGAGCAATCCATCTCCTCGGACTTTGAAGATAATGGGCCGAGGACTTGTGGAGCAATCCATCTCCTCGGCCAAGAATACCAGGGGTCCGAGGACAAGTGGAGCAATCCATCTCCTCGGACCTTGAAGATAATGGGCCGAGGACTTGTGGAGCAATCCATCTCCTCGCCCAAGAATACCAGGGGTCCGAGGACAAGTGGAGCAATCCATCTCCTCGGACCTTGAAGATAATGGGCCGAGGACTTGTGGAGCAATCCATCTCCTCGGTCAAGAATACCAGGGGTCCGAGGATAAGTGGAGCAATCCATCTCCTCGGACATTGAAGAGAGTGGGCCGAGGACTAGTGAAGCAATCCATCTCCTCGGCCAAGAACACCCTGAGTCCGAGGACAAGTGGAGCAATCCATCTCCTCGGACTGTGAAGAGAATGGGTCGAGGACTTGTGGAGCAATCCATCTCCTCGGACTTTGAAGATAATGGGCCGAGGACTTGTGGAGCAATCCATTTCCTCGGCCAAGAATACCAGGGGTCCGAGGACAAGTGGAGCAATCCATCTCCTCGGACCTTGAAGCCAGTTGGCCGAGAACACTAGGAGCAATTCAAGTGTTCGGCCTTGGACACATGAGTCCGAGCACAAGTGGAGCAATCCATCTGTTCGGACCTTGGGTGTGCGCAACTTTGTTTGGTCGTGCGCACTGATGCATACTTGACTTTAGATAGTGTGCAATAGTGTGCACTACTGCTCGGCCCCGTCCGAGGAGGTGCGCACATAAGCTTTTGCTCGGCCATGGGTGTGCGCAGCTTCGATTGGCCGTGCGCACTGATGCGCACTTGACTTTAGACAGTGTGCAATAGTGTGCACTACTGCTCGGCCCTGTCCGAGAAGGTGCGCACATATACCTCTGCTCGGCCATGGGTGTGCGCAGCCTTGATTGGCCGTGCGTACTGATGCGCACTGGACCTTAGACAGTGTGCAATAGTGTGCACTACTGCTCTGCCCTGTCCGAGGAGGTGCGCACATATGCCTCTGCTCGGCCATGGGTGTGCGCAGCCTCGATTGGCCGTGCACATTGATGCGCATTGGACCTTAGACAGTGTGCAATAGTGTGCACTACTGCTCGGCCCTGTCCGAGGAGGTGCGCATATATGCCTCTGCTCGGCCATGGGTGTGCGCAGCCTTGATTGGCTGTGCGCACTGATGCGCACTGGACCTTAGACAGTGTGCAATAGTGTGCACTACTGCTCGGCCTTGTCCGAGAAGGTGCGCACATAAGCCTTTGCTTGGCCATGGGTGTGCGCAGCCTTGATTGGCCGTGCGCACTGATGCGCACTGGACCTTAGACAGTGTGCAATAGTGTGCACTACTGCTCGGCCCTGTCCGAGGAGGTGCGCACATATGTCTCTGCTCGGCCATGGGTGTGCGCAGCCTTGATTGGCCGTGCGCACTGATGCGCACTGGACCTTAGACAGTGTGCAATAGTGTGCACTACTGCTCGGCCTTGTCCGAGGAGGTGCGCACATATGCCTCTGCTCGGCCATGGGTGTGCGCAGCCTTGATTGGCTGTGCGTACTGATGCGCACTAGACCTTAGACAGTGTGCAATAGTGTGCACTACTGCTCGGCCTTGTCCGAGGAGGTGCGCACATATGCCTCTGCTCGGCCATGGGTGTGCGCAGCCTTGATTGGCCGTGCGCACTGATGCACACTGGACCTTAGACAGTGTGCAATAGTGTGCACTACTGCTCGGCCCTGTCCGAGAAAGTGCGCACATAAGCCTTTGCTCGGCCATGGGTGTGCGCAGCCTTGATTGGCCGTGCGCACTGATGCGCACTGGACCTTAGACAGTGTGCAATAGTGTGCACTACTGCTCGGCCCTGTCCGAGGAGGTGCGCAAATAAGCCTTTGCTCGGCCATGGGTGTGCACAGCCTTGATTGGCTGTGCGCACTAATGCGCACTGGACCTTAGACAGTGTGCAATAGTGTGCACTACTACTCGGCCCTGTCCGAGAGGTGCGCACATAAGCCTTTGCTCGGCCATGGGTGTGCGCAGCCTTGATTGGCCGTGCGCACTGATGCGCACTGGACCCTAGACAGTGTGCAATAGTGTGCACTACTGCTCGGCCCTGTCCGAGGAGGTGCGCACATAAGCCTTTGCTCGGCCATGGGTGTGCGCAGCCTTGATTGGCCGTGCGCACTGATGCGCACTGGACCTTAGACAGTGTGCAATAGTGTGCACTACTACTCGGCCCTGTCCGAGAGGTGCGCACATAAGCCTTTGCTCGGCCATGGGTGTGCGCGGCCTTGATTGGCCGTGCGCACTGATGTGCACTGGACCTTAGACAGTGTGCAATAGTGTGCACTACTGCTCGGCCTTGTCCGAGGAGGTGCGCACATATGCCTCTGCTCGGCCATGGGTGTGCGCAGCCTTGATTGGCCGTGCGCACTGGACCTTAGACAGTGTGCAATAGTGTGCACTACTGCTCGGCCCTGTCTGAGGAGGTGCGCACATAAGCCTTTGCTCGGCCATGGGTGTGCGCAGCCTTGATTGGTCGTGCGCACTGATGCGCACTGGACCTTAGACAGTGTGCAATAGTGTGCACTACTACTCGGCCCTGTCCGAGAGGTGCGCACATAAGCCTTTGCTCGGCCATGGGTATGCGCAGCCTTGATTGGCCGTGCGCACTGGACCTTAGACAGTGTGCAATAGTGTGCACTACTGCTCGGCCCTGTCCGAGGAGGTGCGCACATATGCCTGTGCTTGGCCATGTGTGCTATACGATAGCTGGGACAGGGGCGTGCGTACTATGGTGTTTGACCATGTGCACTATGCGATAACTAGGACAAGGGCGTGCGCACTACGGTGCTTGGCCGTGTGCGCTATGCAATAGCTCGCACTACGGTGCTCGACCGTGTGCGCTATGCGATTGCTGGGACAGGGGCATGCGCACTACGGTGCTCGGCCGTGTGCGTTATGCAATAGCTCGGACAGGGGCGTGCGCACTACGGCTGCGGAACTTGACCCAAACCGATGGGTGTGAGTGCTGGCCCCTACTGCTCTCCTACCAATATCCCTAGCGTGGGGTTTAGGCGGCATGACAACAGATGAGTTCTTTAAACTTCTTCGCTGTTACTGCCAGCGAAAGATGGTGGTTTCCCACAGACGGCGCCAATCTGTTGATGCCAAAAATGTGTTTTGCTGAGTTTGAGGCTAGGACTCAAACGTATCTGCACAGGGAGAGGAAGGTGAGCTAGGGGGTCGCCGGAGGGGGTGCCTCCGAAGATACTCAGAAGCTTTAGTTAGAGTCAGAGCAAAAATATGTAGGGGATGAGCGCTCCATTTTTCAGTTAAGCAAAAAGTTGGGCCTTTGGAGTACATACCTGACCCTTTTTATAGGGCTTCGGAGGCGGCATTTGGCCTAGGGCGGCAGTGATGTGTTGCCCCAACTGGGTTGGGTAATGATGCCTAGGAGGCCCAGCTAAGTGGCTGGGGGCCGTCCGTTAGGGCTTTGCCTTGCTGGCTTGATCTGGAGTCGTTTATGCGTTAAGGCAGTTTGACGACCTGACGTCCCAACTTGGTTGGGTAATGATGGCCTGGAGGGCGGTGGTGACGTGGAGGCCCAGCTGGGGGGCAATGATGCCCTGAAGGGCGGTCATGACCTGGAGGCCCAACTGTCCGAGCCTGGGTCTTCCGCGTGTCTTCTTGTGGCCTGGGGTCAAGATGATCCACGTGTCGTCTTCTTATTGGAAAGGTGTATTTTGGCAGTATCAAGATATTATGCTGAAGTTTCATCTTCTGGTTTATAGAAAATTTACATGGAATTTGAGCAGAAATTTCATGACTCTGAGCACTTTCTTGGTCACTCTCTCCCTTTTAAAAGTTTTTCAAGTTCACACTCAAAATCCCATAAAGCATTATTGAAAGAATGGTTCTAGCTGTCATTTTTTTTTTTTCAGAATTAAGAAGCTTCCATGATCCATGTGTTCATAAAAAAAGTTACTGGTTTCTCTTCATTTTATGTTATCTTTCATCCTTCAAAATGAGCAGAACTATGGTATAGTTTTAAAATTACACTAGGGCAAAGGGTGTCAATACAGTCTCCCAACTGTTGGGGGACAGAAGGGTATGACACACCAAAATGATCTTAGCAATGACTAGATGTACTTGAATATAAGAAAATAGAACCTGTTGCTTGACAATTTATGATGATCTTGCTCCAACTTCTTCAATATATAAAATTTAAAAAGATGAAAATCATATCCATGCTTCTACCTAGATTCACAAAATATGAGAGGTAAGTCCAGCTTTAAGTTTTATCTTTAAATCTTTGAGTGGCCAAAATCTGACTGAAAATTGAGTATCTGCATTAAAAAAATTATCATCATTATGATTGGAAAGGGATTTCCTTCCTTGTTCTTTCTTGTAGTCTTACAAGTACGAACTATAGACCCTTATGCTTGCTTCCATGAAGTGTTTAGATATATAGTGTTTTAGCTTATAAAATTTACCTAAGAATTTATCCATTCCCATGGCCCTTAACAGAAAGAGAAAAGAAAAGCAGATGTGTAAATGTAAATAATAAAAGATTTAAGGGGTAAGTTCAGAAAACACTCAACAGAAGTCCACAAAAGAGAGAAAAGATGAGGTAAAAGTACAACCAAAGCTATTCTAGCTCGGGTTCACAGCACAGCCATGGCTTCTCTTCTCTCTCTCCACTCGAGATCTCTTCCTCAACCAGACCACTCCTCCCCTAAAATGACCATAAAGCCCCTTGATGTCCTCAATAAAGCTTACAAAATGCGAGTCCCATATGAGCTGAAGCAGGGGCAGGCACGTGTTTTCCACCAGCTTCCGTCTGGTTTGAACATTGAGATTATTGAGCAAAAGAGTGGTGTTATTGTTGAGAAACGGGAGAGAAGTGAAAACCCACCTCTGGTATTTGTTCATGGTAGCTACCATGCAGCTTGGTGCTGGGCTGAACATTGGTTGCCTTTCTTTTCTGGTTCAGGATTTGATTGCTATGCTCTTAGCTTGTTGGGTCAGGTTATTCTCTCTCTAAGCAATATATTTGAAGCTCATTTTCCTTTTTTAAAATATTTTTTTTGGTGTATGGTCTCTATGCTGTTAGCTTGTTGGGTATGGTCAGCTTAGAGTCCTACTCTAAAGATATTCCATTCTTGAAGCCTTAATTGGTTTAAATTTGTAGGCAGTGTGTGATTTGTGATTCTTAGCTGCATTTCATTATCTTTTTTATTTTCGTTTTTGCTTCTCGAGATTATACACATCTTAATATATTGAAATTTACTTGGTATCAACAATGTGGGGAATGAGGAGTGGAATTTTTGGTTTGGATATGTGTGGCGATATGGTTTATCTAGCTCATAGCTCACTTCATACGGAATATCTAGGTACAGAGACACAAACAAAATCATAATAATATCTGGACAATAATTAATTTATTTTGTTTCCTTATTTACGTACATTAGACTTTTATAAGTACCCGGAGACCTGTTATTTTTACAGGGGTTTTATGAATGAGAATACAATGAGTTTTGAATTAGAATATTGCTTGTCTGTGATTTGGGCGGTTAGTTTCAGATTCTTGTTACTGTTTGGCATCAGTGTGTTTATGGTCAGTTATAGTGATATAACACTCCAAGTAAATTCTTATTTTTTGATAAGTATAGTGATATACAGTAATTATTTAACCTCGGCCTCCTAGCCTAGTGGATTTCTTCGGGTGCTTCGTATAGGAGGCCCAAGTTCGATCCCCCTCCCCAGTCTAAAATGATTTGTGTCTAGGATTAGTGTATTTAGGTGGAAACCCTATAGAGTGATATAGAAAAAAGATGATTGCTTTGTATTAAAGAAGACATGTTACTATTCTCTGGTCTTGGCCATGAGTTTAGGAATTGCTTCAGGATGCAGTTAGCCTCATCAAACAGTTTCATAGTCATCTCAATAGGCCCATACTTTGCATACATATACATGATCACATTGTGTATATAATGATCCTGATTATGACCCAGTTTCACAACAAGGGCATGGAACACGAAACACAATATCAGCTTTTCCAGCATTTCATTGGAACAAGTAATAAAATTCAATGTCGATCTCTTTCTTTATTATTAATTTTTTTAAGCCAAGTAAGCAAAAAAAAATATAATTGTATGGTGTGATGCTTGCGTGGTCTAAAAGACCTTATTTTAGAAAATAAGATAAAAAAACATCATTTTGAGAATTAAGATTTTTAAGAACCTTGAATAAGGAGGAAAAAAAACTCTCCTTTTAAATGTTTGTTCTGCGTTTGGATGCATTTGTAAATGGCTAAAATGTCAACCACTTTGGACACATCAATCTTGTTTGGGGTGATTTTGTGAAGGACTTATCTCTTCATGGATTCATTAGGTTGTCATTGGAAGTGCATAATGCACCTCAGGCTCACATTTTCCTGGGAGCTGCAGACATGCAAACGAATATTTTGCTGTGAGTTGAAGGCTTCAGCTCAAACACTATTTGTTGGTTATAGGTAAACATCACCTACCCGTACACCACTCGTCACTTCTCTATCATTCACTCACTTGAAAGTAAATTTTAACAAAAAGTTGGAATAAGGTTTTTTGTCTCTTTTCTATTAAAAAAAATCAGCTGTAAATTTTTCGATTAGTGCTTGTATGCTTAATTGTGTAGACTGAATATAGCTTAAGGTGAAAGTAGAGAGCCTAAACACTTCAGATATTGGCTCTGCAGCTGCTAACACGGTACTTGATAAGCATAAGCTATTGAAGGATAATTGTGTCAGTATCCATACCATGCTTTCAATCAAAATTTATGTACTTTGATAAGTACCTTTGACCTTACAACTTGGATCACACGATTGGAGTGTTGACACTTTTAAGAGATTTAAAGTCTTGGAGTTGAACTTCAAAGGCTTATATCTTAGGCCGTATTTTTTAAGATCGAATCTTTTGGCTTGTGAGTTGTGTTGAGAATCAGGATTCTTAACAAGTGTCCTAAGAGACTTGGATCATGTGTATCCTATCTAAATTGTTATGTCCTAGTCCAATTAGGTTTAGTATTCATAAGTCTATATATTGGGTCAATTGTATTCGTTTTATTCATTCAATAAGACAGATGGAGAGTTTCTTAAGATATTTTGTTCAACATGGTATCAAAGCGATCTATTCCCGGGAGCCTACATAAAAAAAAGTCACTGTTCAGCCGCCACGTCAACCACGTGCTGCCGCTGTCAACTGAGCACACCATCTCGATCGAAATTTTCCGATCTGGCCACCATGCGTTGCCTCCACGCTGGAAAAGCAGCAAAAACCTCGAAACTCTACCAGACCACCTATCCTCTTCAGATCTCTCCGATCTACCTTGATTCGGCCACCCAACACCGGATCGGTCACCACCATCAACACCAGACATCACCGGCGACCAGAACCCACAAGGTTCCAGCCTGGTCCAACACCGTTTCCAACGCTGTCCACCGCCCGTCGCAAAGTTTGTCGTGTCCCGCCGTCGCACGTGTCCCTGGCTCCGGATCTGCGACATCTTCCCCGGCTCCGACCTCCTGTTTGGTTACTTGATTAGTCTTATTTGGTTACTTGATTAGTCTTGTTTGGTTACTTGGATAGATATGTTTGGCTACTTGATTAGTCCTATTTGGTTACTTGGACAGATCTGTTTGGTTACTTGGTTAGTACCAACACATGTTTGGTTACTTGGTTAGCACCATCACCTGTTTGGTTCCTTGATTAGCATCTGTTTGGTTCCTGGGTTAGTAACCTGTTTGGTTACTGGATTATTTTGTTTACTGGATTATAATCTGTCCCTATGGAGTCCAAGATTGTCTCTGGTACCTCTTTCCAACCAAGTCCTTATATTATTACTACTCAAAATTTGAATAATAGTAATTACGTTCAATGGTTCAAGACAGTCTATAAATATGTCACTGGTCAAGGCAAGAAAAAATTTCTTATTGATGATCCGTTTACCAATCCGAAATTGTTTGATACATGAGAACAAGATGATTCCTTACTCATCACTTTATTATGGAATTCAATGGAGTCCAAAATTACCAACTTATGTTCACATCTTAAAACTTGTAAGGAAGTTTGGGACTATGTTCGTCAGTTATATTTTAGCAATCTTAATCGGATGTATGATGTGAATGCCAATTTCTTTCATGGCCAGCAAGGTGATCGAGATGTCACTGAATATTTTTCTGATATGAAGATAATTTCTTTAGAATTGCGTACTTTGATGCCTATTTCAGCCGATGTAAAGGCCATGCAAAAGGCCAAGAGCAAGTTGAGGTACTCACATTCTTGGATGGCCTAAAACCTGAGTATGAACCGGTTCAATCCCAAATACTAGGAGAGGCAGAACTTTCTACATGGTCTAAGACTTATGCTTGTGTGCTACAAGCTGTTTCCCAAACTAGTGACAACGGATCTTTGGTTGACAAATCTGCCTTGATTACTCAAGCTTGGCAAGGAGGTCGAACAGATGGTAATAATAATATAAGTAGCGTGGTGGTAGAGGAGGTCGTGGTAGTGATCATAATAACACTTCATTTGGTTGTGGTGATAATGGTAGAGGTTCACTTCGTCAATGTACCTACTGTGATCGTTCTGAGCATACCTGGGAGACGTATTGGAAGTTAGTTGGTCATCTCATGATTGCTAATGTTATGACTTTTGGTTCAGTTGAGTGTGGATCTACCTCCTCAAATTCCATGCCCTCAACTTCTATGGTGATTTCCAAAGATGAGTATGATGAACTCTTATGGTATAAGGCAGCCAGCTAGACATCTTCCTCGACTGCTCTTTCCACCTATAAAGATACACCAAAAGTTTATCTATCATGTAGTAACTCTTCATCTAGACCTTTGGTCCTTAACTCTGCAGCTACTGATCATTTGTTAAGTACTATTGATGTTTTTTCTAGTTTTTATCATTCTTCGTCTTTGCCTGATGTTACTCTTACAGATGGATCTAAAACCACTGCCAGTGGCATTAGTATTGTGCGTCCTAGTTCTTCTATGTCTTTATCATCTGTTCTTTATGCTCCTTTCTCTCATTATAATTTGATATTTGTTAGCTTACAAAACGTCTTAACTGTTATGTTAACTTTCTTCCTGATTTTGTTCTTATCCAGGATTTGAAAACAAGGAAGAGGATTGGTGGTGGGCATGAATCGGATGGGCTGTATTACTTTGATCCTATCCCATCACCCATTGCTTACTCAATTGACATGTCTCCGCTTTAGATCCATTGCTGTTTTGGTCATCCATCTTTAGAAAAGTTCCTACTTTGAGTCACGTTTCAACTTTAGAGTGTGAGTCGTGTCAATTAGGTAAGCATCACCGTGTGTTATTCGCTTCCCGAATTAATGAACTTGTGTCTAGTCCTTTTATGTTAGTACATTCTGATATTTGGGGTCCAAGTCGTGTGAATTCCAAACTTGGATTTCGGTATTTCGTTACATTTGTGGATGATTATTCTAAGCTTACTTGGTTTTATTTAATAAAAGACCGTTATGAGTTGTTTTCTTTTCTTTTTTTGTGCTTTTTGTGCTGAGATAAAAACCCAATTTGACTTATCAATTAGGATTCTTCGTAGAGACAATGCTCATGAATATTTTTTTGAACCTTTTATAACTTTTATGACTAAGTCTGGCATTATTCATCAGTCATCTTGTTCTCATACATCTCAACAAAATGAGGTTGCGGAGCAGAAAAATCATCATCTTATGTATACTGCTCATACCTTCTTATTTCATATGCATGTCCCCAAATTGTTTTGGAGTAAGGTCGTTACAACTGCATGTTACTTAATAAACCGTATGACATCCTCAATTCTTAATGGCAAAACCACTCACTATGTGCTCTTTCCTCAAGATGTTACCTTCCACTTACATATTTGTGTCTTTGGATCCGTTTGTTTTGTTCATCAGCTCCGTCCAGGAGTTGACAAACTTGATCCCCACTCTATAAAGTGTATTTTATTAGGTTATTCTCGTACACGGAAAGGTTATCAGTTTTGCAATCCCTGTTTACAAAGGCATTTTTTTATGCCGATGTTACATTCTTTGAGTCTACTCTGTATTACTCTGAGTCTCATTCAATCTTCGATCTAGCTGATTCATTTCCTTGTCCATTACTTGTTCCCATGCCCCTTACACAGTCAGATCCCCCTTCGTTGCAAGTTTACTCCTGTTGTCTGCGACCTTCCGCCTTTGCTGCTCCACCAATTGCTCCCTTGTTGACAGATCCCGATCTTCCTTCATCATTTGAGGACAATCATCCTATTAAAGTAAACATTTATGTATTGCTTATCCGATTGCTAATTTTGTGTCTTATGATAATTTATCTCTTTGATATGCTTCGTTTGTTGCTTCAGTCTCTTCTGTTTCCATTCCCAAGTCTATTACAAAAGCATTGTCTCATTCTGGGTGGAAAGTCGCTATGGATGAAGAAATACATGCCTTGAGTACTAATAATACATGAGACTTGGTTCCTCTTCCATCTGGGAATTCTGTTGTTTGTTGCCGCTGGGTCTATACTGTAAAGGTCCATCTTGATGGTACTATTGACAGATTAAAAGCTCGCTTAGTAACAAAAGGGTATACACAAGTATATGGTATTAACTATGTGGAGATATTTTTTTTCAGTGGCGAAGATTACGTCTGTTTGTGTGTTTATCTCTCTAGCAACTACTTTTAATTGGCCCCTACATCAATTGGATGTGAAAAATGTGTTTCTCAATGGTGATTTGCAAGAAGTATACATGGAGCAACCGCATGGATTTGTTGCTCATGGAGAGTCCGGGTTAGTATGTCGATTAAAGAAAATCTCTATATGACTTAAAACAATCTCTTCGAGCATGGTTTGGTCGGTTCAGTGAAGTAGTAATTAATTTTGGTCTCAGTAGATGTGGTGTAGATCATTTTATATTTTATAAACACAGTGAGACAGGTAGGATATTGTTGATTGTGTATTGGGATGATATCGTGATCACAGGAAATAACAGAAGGCATTCTAGCATTGAAACAGTTCTTGAGTACTAAATTTCAGACAAAAGATTTAGGAGAATTGAAATACTCCACGAACTAGTCATTGGGATGATGTTATTCTAATTTTGAGATATCTTAAGCGTGCTCCTGGCCGTGGTTTACTTTATCAAAATCATGGTCATGCTCAAATTGAAGGTTATATTGATGCAGATTGGGCCGACTCTCCATCTAATAGAAGGTTCACTACTGGATATTGTGTGTTTGTTGGAGTTAATTTAGTATCATGGAAAAGTAAAAAGCAAACCATGGTTTCTAGGTCAAGTGCTGAGTCCAAATATAGAGCAATGGCACATAATACCTGTGAGATGGTTTGGTTAAAGCAGTTGTTAGCAGAACTTGTGATTAACCATTCAAGTTCCATGAGCTCCTGGTATGTGACAATCAAGCAGCTATTCATATGCAAATAATCCAGTGTTTCATGAGAGAACTAAACATATTGAAGTTGATTGTTATATTGATCGAGAAAAGCTTCTACAAAATGTGATTAGTACCAGACATGTAAAATCGATCAATCAGTTAGCAGATTTATTTACTAAACCATTGGATGGTTCTCGAGTTCGATTTATTTGTAACAAGGTGGGTGCATATGATATCTATGCTCCAACTTAAGGGGGAGTGTTGAAAATCCTATTTGGATTCTTAACAAGTGTCCTAGGAGACTTAGATCATGTGTATCCTAGCTAAATTGTTATACCCTGGTCCTATTAGGCTTAGTATTCATAAATCTATATATTGGGTTAATTGTATTCGTTTTATTCATTCAATAAGAGAGTTTTTCAGTTATTTTGTTCAACAAGTTGTTTGCATAAGTAACAATAAAGCAACAAGAAGAAAAAATGATGAAGAGTATCTTTAGTGAGTCCAAGTTATTGCTGGAGAAAAATAAAATAAGTAGACAACTAACTACAAGTGGTGTGGGCCATTTATATGTCCTGGGGAGATTTTCACATCAGTTCTATCAATTTGTAGTTGTCCTAGGCTGATTTTTGTCGGTTCTTATCTACTTGTAATCATAATGCAGTAACTTGTGATGATTATTAATAGTTATTTGTCTTTTTCTATTTTGTACGAAACACTATATATTTGGGTTTTTATCAATGAAATTTTATCTTTACTTATTTTTTTGAAACTTAACTTTTCAATAATTACGAGTAGTTGTAGTTTCAGACTACCTAGGGCATGTTTGGTATGTTTTTTGGAAAAAAGTTTTTTGTTCTGAAAAAAGATTGATGTCCAAAATATGTTTGGTTAGTGTTTTCAAAATTAAGTTTTTGAATGCAAGTCATTTTGTTGAAAACATCTTTTTGATGTGTTCTTTTGTTTAGAACAGCTCTAAAAAAAACAATGAGAAAAAACACTTAAAAATGGATAACAAGTTCAATTCATTAAATTCTATCACAATTTTCAATGAGAGAGGTAAAAAAAACAAAACTTTAAGATACAGTATTTGAACATGCTTGTTAGAAAAAAAACAATTCATACATGACCCTAGTCCCTAGTGTAGTGTGTAGAGGATTAGTAGCCCTAGGAAGAATTGTTCTTCCTCCAATCATCTGAGTGGCAAGATTGTAAGGTGCATCCAACACTCCAATTTTCACCTTCAACATAGAGGAAGAACGAATAGATAGATAGAGATAGAGATAGAGATAGCCTTGTCATGGTCTGGAGCTTATTTTTTAGATGATGAAACTCAAGATAGATAGAGATAGCTAACTGCTAATAACCACCACAAATAATTGCATTACAATTACAAATAGATAAGAACAAATAAAATTGGCCTATGGAAAATGCAGTTCACCCTAACTAGTGCAAAAATCTCTCTTGGATATGATATGTATCTGGTCCACACTTGTCGGCCACTTGTCAACTCTACAATTTTTCAATAACAATTTGGGCACACTAAAAATACTCTATATCCTCATTTTTTCTTTATTGTTACCTGTATAAACAACTCACAAGTCAAAAGATTCGGATTAGCAAACCCGGTCTAACACATCAACATATTTATAGTCAACAGAGGAACAGTTGTGTTTCCAGGCCAATACTGCTATTGAGAGCCTGTTCCACCATTTTAATCTGTTGAGAGTGATTTTTGTGCCTCCTTAGTACTGATAAGTTACCTTCTTTTATAATCATCTGTGCTTAAAGATGTTTACTCTATGACGGCATCAAGAAGCAATACCACTTCTATTTGACCTATATTTAGCTACTTGCGCAGTTAGAAATTTTGGTTTGGAAATCTTATGCTGATTCAGGATCTTGTGCTAAATGGCATAATGTTTCTGCATGGCCAGGGTGAAAGTGATGCATCTCCTGGTACATTTGCTGGGTCTCTCCAGGTGTTGAGCTCTTCTCTGCGTAGTTCCTTTGAAAATATAAATTCAATGACACTTCTTTCCTGAAGTCTTTATTCTGAACACTCTGGTTCACGTATAAGATATAGTCCTTATCCAATTTATTGTTTACTACGTCTTCTGCATTAGACACATGCAGGTGATGTTGCTGACTTCATTCAGAAAAAACTGAGCTTGCTACCAGTGCTAGTTGGACATTCGTTTGGAGGGCTTATCATCCAGTATTATATTGCGAATATAAGCAATAAACAATTGTTAGGTAAATATTCCATGATTGACAAGGTAAAGACCTCTCTAGGTGGATGCAACATAAATTGAAGTAGTGAAAGAACTTCATTGTGAATACAAATTCCTTCATTTCTTCAGCCTTCTTTTGAAAGTATGCGTAAAGATAGATTTACGCTTCCTAGACAAAAATAATTAATGTGTCAATAGTGTTTATATGCAACTGAGAAACTTTAGAAGTATTAATAATAACCCTGTGTTTATGTGATGCACTAGAAACCCTTTCTGGTCAACCTTAAGATACATAAATCAAATGTGATTTTTGCCTCAAGCGCAGAGTAATATGCCTGATATAAAATTTAAAAGGAGAGGAATTATGTATAATTGAAACCTCTTAAGATTTATGTATAATTGAAACCTCTTAAGATTGATTCAGGGAGTCTGCCCTTTTTTCTTATCTTGAGGTGTGGCTTCTGATGTGAGCCTCAGGCGCCTCCCAGAAAGTCATTTTGTTCTCACTGAAGCTGTTTGGATTAGTTTCATGGTTTTAAGAAGCAGTTCTTCACAACTGACTCTGTGGTTACACTCTTGATTCTAGGAATGGAAAGTGCGTACCCCAAACTTGCTGGAGCTGTTCTTGTCTGCTCTGTACCACCTTCGGGTAATAGGTGACTTCTCATTCTACTAAATCCATATGCTTTTCATTTATTTGAGTTTAACGGGCTGAGTCTATCATTCTTTCTCGTGTTCAGTGGGTTAGTATGGCGGTATCTCTTTTCAAAACCTATAGCTGCTTTTAAGGTAATTGCTTTTACTTTTGATTACACTAATATGTTTGCCTTTTTTTAAATTGTTTTTTTTTAGTTAATCTCCCCATTTTTGGCAGTCTCCTCCTTATTCATTCTTTAGAAAAACCTGTTTCGATTACCATTGAATCTTTAAATGCAGATCGTGGGTTCCACAGCTCGGAGTTTTTTACTTTTAGAGTTTGCTGAGTTACATTTGTCAATAGAACTTGTATGATAATTAATAATTTAGATGTTCTCTCTCTTCATACTAACTATTATTCCTTAAGCTCCTGTCAAGATTAGATATATTTTTTTTGAATAAATACATGGTGGGTAATACAAAACTGATGTGGAAAGGATATGCCCTTGTTTGATTGCAAATAAATGTGATGACCTTTTAACAAATAACCTCTGTTTTCTTTTGCCTTGATTTTTCACATCAAAATCTGGAAGTTTAATACTCTTGAACAGGTCACACGCAGTTTGGCTGGTAAAGCTTTTCAAACTTCTCTTCCTCTTTGCCGTGAGACATTTTTCTCTTCAACAATGGAAGATCATCTTGTGCAACGGTCTGTTCAAAAAATCCATCTGTTTGCATCCTTGAGCATTTTCTTCTACTTGTTGTTCACAATCACCAATGCTAATGAACTATAATCTGTATATGCTTGGTTTGTGGACTCACACATGTTTGGCACAGTTGACTGATTTCCATTAAAAGAATACGTTTGATTAACAATTTAAAACGATTGTTTTAAAAACCTTCTATATCTCAAATTATTAATAGATGTTACATACACTAAGTTTTTCTTAAGCATCACTCTCAAGCTGCTCACGATGGGGTAAACACAAGCTGGCAGCTTCTGTTGCTATGTTCATGAATCATTTAACATGTCATAATCTTAAACAATAAAATCATGATGAAAATATACCAAATGGCACCTATTAATTATGATAAATACTGTTGTATGTGGACTTATTCTTCATTGATGCTGAGAGAAGTCTATAGTGGTGGAATGTTTGCCTGGGAATTCTAAAGCTTGTCATGTGATTTGTATCTATTGCCGTCCACTTCCTAATTTTTTTTTGATAATGCCATCTACTTCCTATTTAAACTGCTAGATTTTATTATATTTGTTAAAGAGATAGTTGGGTGACCAATTATCCTAGATGGAAAATGACTTATTTAATCCTTTTTATATATTTAATACATTCGATTGACATGGCTAATTAATAGAAACCTATTGGCCCAATAAAATCTTATTACCCTCAAGAAAAAAAAATATTTTCACTTTCATTTTTTTCTATCTTACAAGTAACAGTTATTAAAGAAAATTTTAATCTCCTAATTAACTGTTTCTTCTGTTGTGAGCGCTTTGACTTGTCATGTTTTTTTTTTCAGTTATCAGGAGCTAATGAAAGAAAGTTCTGGGATGCCATTATTTGATTTGAGGAAGTTGAATGCATCACTTCCAGTGCCAAAAGTTCCCAAATCTTCTATTGAAGTTCTTGTCTTGGGTGCAAATAATGACTTCATAGTGGTAAACCTCCATCTTTAACGCTTAGTTATTCAATATGAAGATAATGAGTTTTTTCTTTCCTTACCGGTTTGATGAAATCAGTGACGGTTGACACTAGTAGAGAATATTTAAGAGTGTATTTGGAATAAATGAATTCTATAAATTTTATGAAATTTACATCTACTGTGAAACAAAAAAAAAATCGAAATTCATTTCGAAATAAAGTTACTATGGAATTGAGTTATGTTTGGGTAACAGTTTTCTATTTTCAATTTTCGAAAATGAAAACTGAAAACAGTTTTATAATGTTTTTCTGAAGAAAACATGTTTGGATAACTGTAACTCGAAAACTGTTTTCAAAACAGAAAACAGTGAAATGCTGTTTAGATAATCTTATTTTGAAAATTGTTTTGATGCACCTTGTAATTATTTTTAGTTTTGAGTTTAAATTTAAAGTCTATATTAATTTTATTTCTCATATTTACTAAATACTTAAAAATAATTAAAATTATTTTATTTTCAAAATTTTAATATTTTTTATAAATAATGAAACAGAGAAGTGAACACTGATTTTAAGGTTATTTTTCAAAAATTATGTCAAAAAACACCAATTTGGAGTTTTTAAAAAACAGTTTTTGAAAACGGTTTTAGAAAATTATTTTTGAAAACTGTTTGTCAAACATAGAAAAGATTTTTTGAAAACTGAAAACAATTTTCGAAAACTCTATCCAAACATGCCCTTATGTTGGCCAAAATTCTCTCTCATTCTCTCACTCTTCCTCCCACTTGCCTCCCTCTCTCTCCTTGTTTGATTCTTCGTTATTCCAAACATTTTAAACACAATAATTCAATTGAATACTACAAAGTACAAATTAACATAAGAAAGTCAAATATAAAAATTCATATCAATTCATTTCTAATTGAATTTTATTTTCAATTCATTTGAAAATGAATTGAATTCTATTTTCATTTGATTCCAAATGGAGTCTAAATAAATGATGTTACTTATGTTCTATTTTGTAAATTAAACTCTGTAATTGTAAGACCATAATTGTTTGCGGTATTTTTAGAAGGCTTGTGAGTTTTATAACCTTTTAAATCATATTCATTATGTTGTCATCACAAAAGAGATCACGTACCTGGTAGAGTCACTTGTCATCGTACAAGAGACGAGATCAAATCTCACTCACATTAATGATGGGAGGATGAGGGATAGTAGAAGGTTACCTCTCATTGTGCAGCCTTTTATATATATATATATATATATATATATATATATATATATATATATATATTCATTATGTTGTGTTTATTTTCCAAATTAGTTTTGTGTTAACAAATCACTCTTATTGTAGGACGCTGAAGGAGTCAGTGAAACGGGCAGGTTTTATGGTGTGTCACCAGTCTGTGTTGAAGGGGTTGCTCATGACATGATGTTAGACTGTTCATGGGAGAAAGGTGCAAAAGTTATTCTACAATGGCTGAATGGTTTACACTGACCATAGACCCAATGTGCCTTCAGAGGAAACAATGGAAGCTTCTTATCGATTTGTGCAACTATAAATCCAGAATTTCATTGTACTTTTTATCCTTCAAAGTATATGAAATTCAGGTGTTTGAAATGTGATGTGCCATAAAAGAAATACAAAAAGGATAATGGATTGCTAGGTAGATTCAACAAGATTTGAGTGTGTTTGAATAAATGGAACCTCTTTTTGAGTTGAAACTTTCTTTCATCTCACTCTTTGCAAGATAAGTATATTCTCAACTCTATAGTTTGCGTACTCCCTAGTGTATTTATTAAGGTCATGTTTGGTATTTAATTTAAATCAACTTAAAGTAAATTGATTTAAATGGTTCAAAAGTATAACTTACAAAAATTATCTTGAATTATTTAAGTTAACTTGCTTTAAGTTGGCTTAAATTGAATACCAAACATGACCTAATTGTGTATCTTTCTATTTTGGCTTAATACGTAAAATTTGTATTCAATTTTTGAAATTCTTTTACTCTTATCAAATTAATGTAATAGAAAAAGAAAATATGAACTAACACTTTCTCATAAATATATAATGCCAAGGAGATCTTGGTTTAGTGATCTAGGTTGAGGTATTAAGATTACAAAGTTTCAGATTTTATTTTCACATATCATTAATCTTTGTATTATTTATATATAACATTGATTTAATAAATAAATAAATCATCTTAGTGAGTTCAATTGTCATTAAGAATTGAAATAAATCAATGAACCATCAAATCATCTAATTGTTTTTATCGAATTATAAAAACTTATTTGGTACCGATTTGGAAAATTGTTTAGAAACTCTTTCTCCGAAAATATTTTACGAAAAAAAATTATTTCAATAAATTTTGAAAAGATTCCTTTTGAGTTTACTCAAATGTTATTCCAATTCTAATGTTTGGTATTTTGATCAGATAAAAAAAGGTGGTCAAATCATGATATAATATTTTGTGACAATCAAAATATCTTTATATTCAAAATAAATAAATTTTTATATTTATTTTTAAAAATTAATTATATATATATATATATCTTCAAAATAAATTGAGTTTGCTGCATAATTGTATTTTCATGTTCATATTGCTACTAAATAAAAGAATTAATGGGGCACCTGGAATTGCAATTTTATTTCCTCTTAATTTCAGGTACCAAAGGGGCTGTGAGAAAAAAGAATAAAGAAAAACCATGGACTTTTTTTACTCTTCGGGACAGAAAATGAAACGATATGGCTAGATCCGCTATTAAGATGCTTCGTTTGAGTTTGTGTTACGTCAAATAATCGACGGCCCACATTGGACAAAACCTCATCTCTTCAATCAATCTAAGCCGTTGAAACTAGGGCAACCCCGAAACCCTATTTTCGACGCTATAAATCTCATATCCACTCTATTTTGACTCTCCTCTATTCCCTGAAAGCAGAAGAAGCAGCAGCCGCCTGGGATTTTTCCTGTACGTACTTCTCTGCTTGGTAAGCTC
The DNA here is from genome assembly GCA_023935145.1 of Bretschneidera sinensis. Taxonomy (NCBI): domain Eukaryota; kingdom Viridiplantae; phylum Streptophyta; class Magnoliopsida; order Brassicales; family Akaniaceae; genus Bretschneidera; species Bretschneidera sinensis. The sequence goes on from CM043699.1 coordinate 37,398,218, forward strand.
CCTAATACCAGATGGGTCTTCTTCTTTTTGTTGTCTCTTCACTTTCTCGTATTCTTCTCATACCTTTTCTCTTATTTTGCTCGTTTATTATCTGAGTTGTTTTATTTGTGCCATACAATTTGTAAGTAGGGAATATTCTAGTGAAACCCATTGGAGATCTCGTTTTACTTGTTTCTCATTGTGTTATTTTGCTTTTTAGTTGGATTAACCCTGTCTTTGTTAATTTGAGCGATACGGTAGTCTTTAGCCCTATGTTTTACCCTATCTTTGTGTCCATAATTTGGTCTTATAATTGATTATAACTACCATGTTTATTTCTTTAGTTTACAAGAAAACAGAGGAAAGGGGGAAGCTGAGATGGTTTTTGTTAAATAGTTCTGGTTTTTAAAGTGACTATGGGGAACTTGGCTGAGTTTATTTTAATTTATGTATTGGGAAGAAACCTTGAGAAAACATAAGGTTTTGTTTTTCTCTTGTATTTGTTCTTGTTCACTTTTTGAAGTGAGTCAATGTTAAAAATGGGCACACTTTAATAGAAAAAGCCAGCAATGTAAGTGGTAGATATTATCAATGTGGTGTCTCCTTTTTGGGAATTGCCACTCTTGTTGTTTGTATTTTTGTTATATTAATAGATATGTACAAGTAATTTGGTGCTGATTTATAGGAAGTATTCAAGCATTTTCTCAGGCACATTTCTTTTCTTTTCTCCAGTTAAATTTAATTTCTTTGTGTCCAAGTTTTTTTGTCGTTCTCTTGTAACAGTTGTAAAGGACCCTCTTAAAATGACTTCTGTAATTGAACATTTTTCATTAGTGAGGTTGTGAATGTCAGCCACTCTTGAAAGTAATGTCTCTATAATGTCCATTATAGAAAACTGGACACTTTTGAATGATTAACAGAAGTTTGCAATTTGTATTAATCATGTAAATATATCCTTGCCCTGTTAATTACTAGATCTGTCAAGATGTTTTCTTCAAAGAACAAGATCCACAAAGACAAAGATGCTGAACCCACTGAATTTGAGGTGACAGTGGCACAGGTAAGTTGTTATAGCTGCTCTTTTAAGTACCTTGGGCCTTATTCTTTAGTACTCTGGATGGTTAACATCCGAATGCTTGTCCCTGCAGGCAGTATTTGATGTGGAGAACACTAACCAGGAGCTAAAAAGCGATTTGAAAGATCTTTTCATTAATTCAGCAGTGTATGAATATTACTTGCTTGCTCTGTTTGAAACTTTCAATTTTGCTCCCCTTTCTTTGACCTTTTGCCAATGATGAAAACATTTTTGATCCTGCAGTCAAATGGACGTTGCTGGAAATCGTAAAGCTGTTGTTATTTATGTTCCCTATAGATTGAGGAAGGCTTTCCGCAAGATTCATCTACGCCTTGTGAGAGAGCTGGAGAAAAAATTCAGTGGGAAGGTATTCCATTATTTATGAGCCATTTTGGTTACATTTTTTCACTGACAAAATGATGTTCTGAGAATATGAAATCTGCTCATGCTGTAGCGTTGCTGTTATGCAAGTGTTATAACCATCTTTCTTATAATGTACAATTGACAAAAATTTGTTTTCTGGAAAATATAATATCATTTCAAACACCATGCATGCAGTATTATGTGATGTTTGCACACAAGTTGTAATGAAACTTTGTCGTCTCTAAGTCTTAACTCATCTTACATGTTTATATACAAAATATGGTTAATCTCTCAGAGTTAAGTGCTAGTTTGCACTGATTTTTTTAATGGTTATGTCAACTGCTCCTTTTCTGCCGGCAGGATGTTGTTCTGCTTGCAACTAGAAGGATTGTGCGTCCACCCAAGAAAGGCTCTGCTGTTCAGCGACCACGCACCCGTACACTAACTGCCGTCCATGATGCTATGCTCGAGGATGTTGTGTATCCTGCTGAGATAGTTGGGAAACGCATCAGATACCGCATTGATGGGTCCAAGATTACCAAGGTAACAAAACATAGTCCTCTATTTTCGCTTTGCCCTACTATGATATTCTAACTTGTTTATTTCACGCTTGTGTTAGATTTTCTTGGATCCCAAGGAGCGGAACAACACTGAATACAAGCTGGAAACATTTACTGGAGTTTACAGGAAGCTTACTGGGAAAGATGTAGTTTTTGAATATCCCATCACTGAGGCCTGAAGAGCCGGTCTTTATGGCCATTCCTGTTTTGTTGCTGTTATTTTATTAAATAGGGTACTATTAAAATTTTGACTATTATTAAATTTGGGTTGACGACTTTTGACATAGGATGGATGGAACTTTATGAAGGTTGTTTGCTTCCGTGCATTTTCTTGTCCTGTGAATTTTTTGGTTGTAAAACTTCATGCTTCTTCAAGAAGTAGGCTGGTTTGCTTTATCATTATTATTATCTTTTGTTAGACTGTTGATGTGGGTGAGAATCTAAAATATACGAGATTACTCATTATTCTTATTCAGAATCGTATCATCCACTAAATCAGTGCCCTATTTGGTTTTCAAACTACCAACCAAAAGAAATAGGAAGCTGAGTTTGTGGTGTTGAACTGGGATGAGATAAGTTCTTTCCTCATATCCGGTTGGCTTTACTAGATAGCCGTTAAGGTGGTAAGTTCTGAATTGAGGATTAAGGATGCCATTTGCTTGGTGAGGGTGAGCCTCGTGTATGTACCCAACGTATTCGAATGTTCTTTTGGCTCGCCCCGTCGTGTATGTCCCCAAGGCTTCTGTTAAGATCAATACTTTGAATAATCTTCAACAAGCTGGAGGTGTGGGGATCCAGGAACTCAGAGGGCCAATGTGCGAATTTACTAGCGAGTCTTGGGCCTGAATTTCCGATTTTGGATTTAAATCCTTATAGCCCTACGAGGCTTGATTTGTAATAAAGAAAGTTAGGGGGAGTGCATTTTATCTTGTTTAATAAGAGAAAATGAAGTAAAAAGAAAATTAAATTGATTTATATTTTTCTCTTACATATACAAACTATAATTCTCTTCAATTGAGAAGATTGAAAAATAAAAATAAGAGAAAATTGATGTGAATATATACAATCAGGATTTGCTCTCTTAAAGAAGTAAAAAAGAGAAATAGAAAAGATAATAAAGAAGCGTAGGGTTGGATATGGGAGAAGTAATACTAGAAGCAACATGAAATAAATGAGTTTGGATTTACTTTAATCGTGTTATTGTCATAATCATATCGATAATCGTGTTGTGTCAAAAGTTAATTATGGATATGATTATAACCCGTACATGTATATGAATCACTTTGATTTATTTAATTAAATATTAATTTTACCTCTCTAATAAATAGGATATATATTGGCATAATTTTAATGTAAAAAATAAAAGAAAAGAGAAGATGATGTTATAATTGTTTATGTGATATAATAAAAATAATAAAAAATAAAATATTAGGATTAATATTATGTGTGGCAGATTTACGTTACTTTTTATTAATTTCATTTTGAATATTTTTTAAATGATGCTTTAAAATTTATATACTTGTGTTTTATGAATTGAATTTTTATGTGGTTTATTTTATTAATTATACAAATTATGTTTAAAATATGTTGATTAATTTATTAATGCTTTTATATTATAAAAATAAATTAAAAAGTTTAGCAAATCATGTTAAACAAATAGTGTTAGTTTTTTCATATTTAGTCGTGTTAAATGATCGTATCACATCGTTTCAAACATGAGTTGTTATTATATATTACGTATATCGTATCGTGTTACCCGTATAATAAACACGTCATATTCAAGTTTGAGCTTTTAACACGATTAATTAATCATATCTTGCTCGTGTCGATTCAAATAGTGGTATACTCAACCTCCACCCGAACACAACACCCTAACACGAATTGTCACCCGAGTTACAAAAGTGAGGTGCAGTGAAAGGATTGTCCGCCAGAAGAAAAATAAGAGCCATGTCAAGTCAAAAACCTAGAATAGGAGCATGTTATGTTCCAAGTATTTCTTATTATATAACTTATATATTTAGCGGAAAGGGGAAGAAAATTCCAAGAATACACAGAGTACGTAGGATAAGACTTGTAAAATCAATCAATCATCTACTAGCCTAAAGCTAAAAGCTGTGTTAATATACTCTTTAAAAGCTGTGTGAATGTAATTTTCAACTAAGCTTGAAAGAACCTGCTATTTACCCCTGCTCTATACAGCTGCAGATTAGACCCGGTTGTTATGTAAATCTCAGTGTCAGCAGGTGCGAACAGAACATCTCCTTCAGTAACTACATCATTTGATGATCCTATACGCAATATTCCTTCCCCAACTGCGACCAGAAAAATGGAGGGACCTGGTACTGCAGGAAACACTGTTGATGCTCCCTGTGGAAGAACGCAAAGATCAACCTCGAATTCATCAAAAGGTGGGAGGTACCTTGTTATGTATGGACTCAAAGGGAATCCTTTCAGGATTTCTGGGACGCCCTGAAACAGAAAAAAAAAAAAAAAAAAAAGAAAGGGAAAAATAGCAAAATGATCAAATATGAAATTGTAAAATCAAAGTCGAAAGAAGCAAAAGCTAAATACATCCTAATAAGGCTTTAATTTCAGTTCTCAAGCACATGAAGCTAAGAGGGCCTGCCTGTGCAGAAGATATAATCAAGGACAGATGTGTTCACTATCCATGTTAGTGTATTTTATTCTAATGCCTTAATTAACTGATTCCATACATAAAGTGAATTCATGATATAAAGAGAAGCAAAAGAAAAGGTAGGGAAGATAACTGTAATACAACCATGGTTTAAATAAGTGTGATAATTTGTAGATCTGGATCTAAGCTTTTATGTGTGTGAATTTCCTGATTAAATGTGCCTACCAATCAAAGTTCCTCCTCCATTTTTTTTTCAAAAATTATCCTGTCTCTTCCCACGTTATACCAAGTATTTTTCCCACTACATTGGTCTCAGTATTTAACATTACTAAAAAACAAATCATGATAAAACCAACACCATCAGAGTTTGTCCTCAAAAAAACATCAGGGGATTAAAGAAAGGAGAACTTTTCAAATGTAACAATAGGTCCTTTAAAAAAATGAAACTATAGGTGACCAGGACTAGCAATGAAGAGAATGATGTCCCATAGAAAAAGAAAAAAAGGCTCAAGAAAACCAGAGATATTATTAATTTATTAATTCTTGATGTATTTAGTCCCCAGTATATTTCAAATCAGAAATGGATGTCCCCACATGAATATCAAAATTAACCAAAGAAAATTAATAATTTCTATTATGCAATAAGAAAAATCTTTGAATGAATTCTTTACCTGTTTGTACGTGAGCATAGAACAAAGAGTTTGGATATCCCGGTACTTGGGAGTGAGGCCAGCTCGTACGACATTGTCTGAAGTCGCCATGCACTCAATGCACTCACCTGATAAGTATGCATGGGGTTCGTTTGCCCCAAGATACAAAGCTTCACCAGGATTAAGCTTCACATAATTAAAAAAGAAGGCTGAAATGACACCAATATCAGCTGAATATTGCTTTTCTAACCGCAACACCAGCTGTTCCTTGTCAGTCAGCTGCCTCACCTGATGCAAAGAGACAGAGGTGGCATCAGGAAGTAGTCAAGAACATGACAGAAAACGGTGAAAAAATACAATTTAAAAATATTAAACTAAAAAAACTACTGGTTAATATCTAACGAACCAACAGAAAAAATTACAAATATATACATATGTATGCAAACATGGAAGAAACTAAGAAAAATTGACATATTTGTCATGAAGTCATCGGCTCTGCAAGAAATTCACAATACAGTTGCCATAATAGTAAAGATTTTTCTCATATGGATGCAAACATAGAGTTATAGGTTTAGTCTCGCTATCTATTTGTTAGATTGTATGGCATGAAAGAATTAGGAGGGCTTTTGATGTTGAGGAAAAGTCCCTACCTTGTTCAAGGACAGGTGGTTTCACACTTATTATTTGTGGGTTAATGGCCTAACGGGCAAATTTTGTAAATTAGGAGGAACTTAAAGAGTGCATTGAATTTATGTTATGTAAATTATATTTGCACATGGGATGGCATAAAAAGACAAACAGTGGGGAACAAGAGGCTGTGCTGTTATTGTGTTTTTTTGGGGGGGTGGGGGGTGGGCTTACGCTGCAATGTTTGTTATGATACCCATATCAATGGCCTGATATGCAGTGGCCATCAGTGAGACCAAATTAATCACCGTTTTTTCATAAACAGCTAGTGTTTAGAACAATGTTTCCCAACATTGAGACCATCTACGCAGAGAAACAGTTTATCCAGAAAAACAAAGAAAAAAGAAACAGTTTATTAAATATCACATTACAATTTTCTAGTAATATGTAGGAGAGAATCTGCCACAATGGTAACCATAAATTTTACATCATACATCAATTGAAGAATAACGCATTGCTACAGTAAGTCTTTCCATGACACCAAAAACTATGAATGTTAAAAAATCAACAGACCTGATTCTCCGTGTGCAGACGACTTTTCAGTTTGGATATTACTTTAGATGTCACATCCATACTAGCAGACATTTGCTGGGTAAAAATTGACCGAAGAACAGATTTTACTTTCTCCTCTCCATCATGCTCGTTGATATGTAAGACTTGGTTTGCATCTTCACTGCCAACCAGTTCAACAATCTCAGGAACATTATGAAGCACACCCTTAAGCTCCTGAGAGAAAAATAGCAAGTTGCTCCAAGTAAATGATTAGTTTAAAAAATCATCATTGCAAGAAGCAAAGTTTACTTCAGATAAAAAAGAAGTCTCATCTTCCATGAAATCAATCATCTTTTAGTTTTTGGTAGGTATATTAAAGCTTCTTCTAGACTAGAATGAGTTATAAAATGTGTTGGCACTTAGCAAATAACCCCATCCCATCTGAGGTTAATTTGGGACTTCAGAATAACACCATGCTAGATATATTCCCCGCAACAAATCATATGAGAGAAAGGATAAGTAATGAGATAGACCCTTCCATGACAGATGTTGAACATAATTTGCACAGAATCAAAAGAAACAATCCGCCTCCACCATCTGAGCCAGAGTCGGTAAAAATAATGAACCTGAATCCCCCAAAGCCAAGTTAACATACAAGATCCAGGAACCTAACACAAAGAACACGGACAATCCTAACGGTGTTTTCTATGTAATTTGCGGAGGAAGCAACAACCAAGTTTTTTGGAGTTATATGAGAACCTCTCTCTCATTTTGCTAGTTTTTTTCTCTATGCAGAGATATAAGTAATATGTTGTTCAGCAAACAATATTCCTAGGTAAAATTGGGTAACAAATTGGGGTTTTTCTCATAAGCTTGACCACCACATAAACAGACCAGAACATTAAAAAAAAACTCAGTAATTCTCCATGAATTTCACTATGGGAAATTGATACAAACTCATGATGATAGATTGGTAGCATGATACTCACTTTTGCGAAAAATAACCCTGACTTCAATGTTCGTTGAAGCGGGTCTCACCATGGTTACAGTTCAATCATCTATAAATAGAATTAACTTAGGTGGCAAAAAGGGAGGTACCGATGACTGAAGTACTCCTACTGGCTCGCAATCAGGATTCTAATTGAAAGGTATTTACATTCCAAAGGTAACTCAACAAACCAATATGTATGTCTTTGTAACAAGGACCTGGAGATCAACACAGGGTAAATGCTGATACAGTCTCATCCAAATTTATAATATCTTGATCATCATAGAACACTTGAAAAACTTGAAAAAAGATTTTAAGGAAACCCATTTGGCTCCTAGTCTTTTAACATTAACTTCAATATTCGTTGAAGCGGGTCTCACCATGGTTACAGTTCAATCATCTATAAATAGAATTAACTTAGGTGGCAAAAAGGGAGGAACCGATGACTGAAGTACTCCTACTGGCTCGCAATCAGAATTCTAATTGAAAGGTATTTACATTCCAAAGGTAACTCAACAAACCAATATGTATGTCTTTGTAACAAGCACCTGGAGATCAACACAGGGTAAATGCTGATACAGTCTCATCCAAATTTATAATACCTTGATCATCAGAGAGCACTTGAAAAACTTGAAAAAAAAGAGTTTAAGGAAACCCATTTGCCTCCTAGTCTTTTAACATTAACTAATGAAAGAAAGCCAATAAAAAACTTTTTTTTTGGGGGGGGAACCCAAAAACAGATGGGTGCAAGCATGCAAGTAAACTACCTCAAGACTTATAAACCCGCAAAGGGCCTCAAATTTGGTAATTGCCAAAGCCATCTCAGGTTTGTGATTGTCATCCTTATAAACATCTGGCTGCAACTCGTGCAGTCTCTTCGCTAATTCCTTATCTGGATGTGCCTGTATTGACAGTGCTTTTTCCACTGACAGTACCTATCTCACACCAAACATTCAAAATCACACACAACCCACAAAACAGGATTAGAAAATTTAGGAATCCAATAAAATTCGAATATTATTAGTATTAAAACAAAAGGACAATAAAAAAAGCCCATCACCATATATGGTCGAAAATCAGAATCAGTCGATTACAGATCAAAATCATCCAAAAAAAAATAAGCTAAGAAAAATCATACCCCACTAGAACACAGAAATACGAATTCCCAGGATCAACCCACATGCATACCCATACCTTTAAATTTTTGAGCTAGTGAAATCCAACAACACAAATTTACAAAATAAAAAACACATCAAAAAGCACAATTAAAATTGTCAAAATTTTCGGTCAACTAAGTTCAAAACGACCCCCAAAAAAATCAATCATTAAAATAAATAAATAAAGAAAAAAATTTGCTCAACCAGAACACAAACCCGCAGGGACTAAAATTACAAATAAAATTAAAAATGCATATATACGCACATATATACACAGATGTTTCTATAAATGCATATACACAACAAAATTCTCAGTCAACATCAAAATCACCCGAAACTCAACAGTAACACACTCAACTAAAACACAAAAATACAACACACACACACACGTGTCTATATGTATATGCACATATACATATCTATACCTTGAACAAATAAGGCAGATCACAACCCCACTTTTCCAAAACCCTACGGCCAAGCACGTCAGGGTTTTTGGATATCCACGATTTCAGGCTCACACCCCCGGACCCAAACGACAACCCGTTTTCCTCTCCGCTTAGCACCACGTAACTCGGCCCGGACTTGTGAGTCCCCATCCACAACTCGGCGTACGGCCTCTCCAACTCGATCTGGGCCCCGCAATTCAAAGTGTAGAGCCTCGCCACCCGAGAGTCCACCCCGGCTCTGCCCCAATCGTAGTTCTGAACGGAGCATCTCAGCCGTTGTAGTGGCTTGGGCTTCACTGAATTATCACCATCACCATCGACGATCCTCTCCATCGTCAATTGCGCGTTAATTACGATTTGGTTGTGTTAACGGAGTGAAGAAGAGGGAGTAGAGCGTTAGAGCAGAGAGAGTGAGGGATATTTTGGAGATGGGTGTGTTTACACCATGGAAGTTGTTGGCTCTTTGCCTTGGTGAAGAGTTTATATAGAAAGGCAACACTCAAAAGAGAGGGAAATCAAGTTTTAAGTAGGGAGAGAACCAGACAAAAGAAGGAAAGAGAGAGAGAGCGAGTAAGGACGAATTTGGAGTTAGACTAGAGAAGAGAAAGAGTCTGTTTCGGCTCCAACTACCCAAAAGAGAATTTTAATTTTAATACTAACTAAATTTAAAGATTGTGAATTTTTATTTTATTTTATGCTAGTAAAAAAAATCATGTAGTTCACTAATTAGTATCTTGGAACGAAATAAAAATAAAATTTAACTAATTGTAAATTAATTAAATTTTATATATTTAAAAAAAATATTTGAAATGAATATTTATATTGATTTTTTTTACGTTAAGTAATAGATTTGACTTGAATTGTCATATTTAAAATACTCGAAAAAATAAATAATTCAAAAAAATATTTTTTTTTCTTTTTTTTAGAATTGAAGAGGATCACGATTGTTTCATGTGTATAAATTACGAGTTTGATCGAATACTTTATTTGGAAATATCAATTTAAAATGCATATATTTTCATAGTTTGAAAATTTTCGATGAAGTTTCAAATCTCTTAATTTTAGAAAATTATTTAATCTTCAAAACTTTTAAATGTCATTTTTTTAAAATTATATTTGGTAGTATGAAATTGAGGTTTAAAATTTGAATTGAGGTAAAATTGTATGTTTTTTTAATTATTTTTATTATGAAAATAAAAATGATTGCCCTTCAATTTTAATTTGAAATACAGTCAAACGTAAATATATTTTAAATTCACATGTTTGGATATTGAATTAATTCATCAATGGCGAACGTTAATATAAAAGCTTTAATCTTTAAATAGTATTTAAGTTTTTTTAATTAAATTAAAATTCAAAATTTTCAAATTTATAATTATGAGTTCAACTTATTTTATTTTTATAAAAGTCTTATTTTTCTATTTTATTTACCGATTAAATAGGTTAAGTTTCCTTTACCTCTCAATCCTTTTTACATGTGACATGGTGCTTTGCTTGAAAAGGAAAACCTTTTAATGAAAGGCAACCTTGGTTTGACCGATGAGATTGTGAGAAACCCAAATGAGAAAGCCAGATCCATTGTTCATATCCACAGTATATTTCCCAATAATCAAATGGTTTGACCGATGTGACTGAGAAACCGAAATGAAAAAACCAAATCTATTGCTCATATCCACAGTATATTTCTTAATAATCAAAATTTCGTCAATTATTAATTTAAATTCAAATTCGTTAAGTAAAATTTATATTCGAGCTCGATATATAAGTAATTCGATTTATTAATTTATATCAAGTTTTTTTTGAATTAAACTTTTTGAAATAAAATAAATATATATTTTATAATATATTAAATAAATATAGTATATTTATAATATTTGTTTAAGCTATTAATGAAATCAATATGATTAATAAGTTTAATAAATTAAATTTAATATTATTCGAATTCAATTCGATAAATTAACGAAACAAAATTATAATTTAAATTCAAATTTAATTTAATCAAATTGAACAGAATAAGTTGAGCTATTCATTTAGGCTTCACCTTACCTGACCGTTGAGATTGTGGGAAACCGAGAGGAAAAGGCCGGATCTATTGCTCATATCCACCGTATATTTCCTAATAATCAAATAAATAAATAACCCGTTTTCTTTTATTTTCAATTAACTAATTAAGAAAGGAAAACTCGGTATTATCGTGAGAAAGTGAAAACTGATTCACGTGTTGATGAAGGATGACGCTGTTAGGGGTCGGTGCCTCGGTGGAGGTTTGTCAGCTTTATGAACTTTGCGTCATACCGAACTTGTAAGAAACGTTTCCGTTTCGGTGGTGGGCGGGTACTTTTCTGGACTTTCGTATGGGCATGGGCCGAAGGAAATTGCAGTGCACGTGGGGTTATCAGGATCTTTTGGTCCGAACAATCAACGTGAAGGAATTTATACAGTGTGATTGAGAGGGATATTCTAATGGGTATAGAATTGTTTTTCCTTCAAGCACGTGGCATTGCTTTAGATTAGATATCCTGAAAAGGTTATACTTTTGATTAATTAACTTCTTATGATGATATCATCAGATCAAGCCTTTTGACTTTTTTGATTTTTTAATTTGTGCCATCAAATATCATAGGTTAGCTCTTCTAGACTCCCCCGCCCGTCAATCAAGAGTTTTTGGCGGTCGTTCGCAGCCGAGAAGCCGACCCATGCGTAAATTTTAAATCAAAAAATTCGAAAATTATATATTTTTTAAAAAAAATACTTCAACTTTGATGGCGTGGTTGAGGGTATTTTAATCAAAAAAAAAATATATGTTTCAATCTTAATCTTTAATTTAAATTTTAAATAATTTTGATATTCATCTCACGAAAAACTGAACTCAAATGAAGACAAATTTAAATAAAAATGATTCTAATCCTCAAATTGCTCAGAGTTTCAATCCATCATTCAATAACCTAAAAATTAATTTCAAACACATTTTATCATAAATTCATATTTTGTAACATATCAATTTTCCTTTTAAATTGAGCATGTTAGATTTAACCTAGCTTTACATATAGGAGTTAATTGAGTGGGAATTTTGAAACTAAGGATGTAAGTTAGAGACAAATCAAACTTTAAAATGAAAATAAAACAAATTACAATTGAAAGATGAAAAATAGAGTTTGCGTTTTTGAAATAAAAAAAATAAGCATCCTATCAAAAGTTTATATACGTGAATAATACATAAATGCTGATTCATGTCGGATTGAGCAAAGCTTGCTCTCCCATAATGAAAAAAATTCATACTCAAGAACAAGCTAAAAATCTTTATATTGATGTATGTTAGGTAAATGTAAGACCATATAATTAATGAATTAAGCTTGAATGAAAATTCTTCAAATTATATTGTTGGTATTGTTTTAGATTGAGATATCAGATTGAACCCAAAACTTGACTACTTTAATTTACAGTCTAAATAGGCAGCGGTAGAAATTGGACAAATTCTAAACCAAACTATATTACTAAAATGAAATACTAGTAAATTGCATAGAGGTAAATAACTACCAAGTACTAACCATCAAACCAACTAAGCTCTCTCATAATTGACTTCATTTTTAAAATGAAAATACAACAAATTACGAAGTCAATAAAGTGAAATCCACCTAAGATAAACTCGGCCTAACATGACACATCACGGACACTTTGCATCTGTTCTAGAATGTCATCTGCTACCAAATTGTTCTACCCCAATCTTTTCAATGGGTTCTAGAATCTAGATCCATAGAAGGTTTTTAGTTTATTTGATTTTTATTTTTTTATAATTGAGGTTGACATTAGACTATGAGACTTTTCACTCGGTTGCCAATTAAGATATGTTCAAATTAATTATTTGAACGATTAAAGTTTCCTTCATAGATGAATAGTATTGTTCCTTTGACTATAAAATGGAACAAAGTAAATTAATAAAATCATAATTAAGATTATAAGATAAACAACAAGATAATTAACTCAAATTATCATAAGTGATAAAGAAATTGTGAAACATTTTACTTTATCTTTTCTCAAGACTACATAAAGTAATCTTTACCATATTTTCAATATAATCAAGGTGATGGAGATTAATAGGTGTATTTGGTTGCTCTTTTGAAAAGATACATTCATTCTCAACAATGTTATCAGTGCATAGAGATTCTTAGTACTTCGTTTTCGGGATACAACAAATCCATTCACCATTACACACAAGTTAAAAGTAGAAACTCCACCAAGACAACACATTCTTTACCCAAACATTAAAGAAAGATAAAATGTTTCAAAAGATAATAGATCTCACAATATCCGAGAATGGGATACCTTAAAAGGCTTATAGGGATTGAAATTTATAAGTGGAAGAAAAGATATATTATTTAATGCACAGCTTGATTGTTGTAAATATTACATCAATGAATGTGTATATCTTACTCATAATCCACGTACCATGACATTAATATCTTCATTAACACTTTTAATTGGGCTCACTCCTTAATGGGGTGTTAATTTTAGACACAACATAAAATAAAACGTGTTGATATTGATTATAATCAGGTTCGTGTCGTAATCGTATCGACATGATTATGATACAGAAAAATCGTGTCGTGTCGCAGGTTGACCTGCAACCCGAAATGACACAATTATGACACGATTTAATTCATGGGTCTGATGAGTCGTGTTAACATGATTATGACCCATGACCTGTTTATGACCCGTTTAAAAAAAAAAAGCTAGTACATTAAAAAAAATTCTTAGTGTGTGTATAAAATAAACATTAATTCTTATTTTCACCACATTACAAACTCAAAACATTTCCTCACATATTCACTCATTAGCGACACATTACAGAGTCTACAGACTCTCGCCTCTCTCTCAATATAGATGATAGTTGATAAGATAATGTTTATGTTATTAATTAGACTTTTTTTATGTGTAGTTGGATCATGAATATGTTGAAATTTGGATTATGATTTATTAGATGGATGGTTATGTAATATAACTTAAATTTGTTTATGTAATAAACATGTCGTGTCTGGTTAATCGTGTCGGGTTGTCATGTCTAATATGTTAGTCGTGTCGTGTCAGGTTTTCGTGTCTAACAGGACCTGTTTATTAAACAGGTTAAGCGTGTCGTGTCGTGTTACCCGTTTAATAAACAGGTCATGTTAGTGTTGGGTTTTCTTGACACGATTAATAATCGTGTCGTGTTCGTGTCGACCTATTTAATGTTATACTTAATTTCGACACGACATGAACACGACCTGTCAACCCGAATTACCACCTCCACTAACCCATTATCCTCGTAAAAATGAATATTCGATAAGGTAGTGATCATTGGTTATAAAAAAACCACTTTGTTACCATTTTCCTTTCTTTCTCTAGAGATAAAATATATATTTAAGTTTTATTCCCTTCAGTTAGTTTGCATGTAAGGGAACACGTTAAAGTATAAAAATTTAATCAAACTCTTTTACATTTGCTTAAACTTTTAAAATAATCATTAATCCAACTATTTTTTAATAGATTATAGATTCCATTATGTGTTGACACCTTCATTTCAATGTTAATATGATGACATTGCATTTCAAAAAAATTGCAACCCTTTAATTAGTTAACCCTGCAGTCCCAAATGTTTGGGGCATGCTAGGATAGGATTTTCGAAAATAGTTTGTAAAAACTATTTTTTATGTTTGATAAACAGTTTTCAATAGTAATTTTTTAAAACAGTTTTTAAAAAATCAATTTTCAAAAACTATTTTCTAAAAATTTTAAATTAGTGTTTTGTGACATAATTTTCTAAAAATAGCCATAAAATCACTGTTCACTTATCTGTTTCATTCTTTCTCCATTGTATATAAAAAATATTAAAATTTTGAAAATAAAATAATATTAATTATTTTTAAGTATTTAGTAAAAGTAAAAAATAAAATTAATATAGATTTTAAATTTAAACTCAAAACTAAAAATAATTACAAGATGTATCAAAACAGTTTTCAAAATAAGATTATTCAAACAACATTTCACTGTTTTCTGTTTTGGAAATAGTTTTCGAGTTACAATTATCCAAAAAATATAATTAAATGCAATAAAACAATTTTTGAAAACTGAAAATAGAAAACTGTTACTCAAACATGCTCTTGATCTCTCATTTATTGGTCCTTTCTTCACTCGGTCGAAAAAAGGATAATAAAATACGCGTAATATTTATTATATTTAATTATATTTTAATAATAAAATATCATTAAATATGATATAATAATTTTATGCATAATTATATAAAAAATTATTTAAAAATATATACATAGTATCATGTACAAATTTAATAATATAATATGATATAATTTTGTATTATATTAGGTTCAGAAGATGAATTAATTTTAAAGGAAAAAGATAGACAACAAATTGAGTACTTTCTTAATTATTTAATGAACCTATGATTAAAGATAATTTGGTCTTTTGATAATGATTCTTTCATAGTTTTATTATGTTAATCTATCCAGTCAAACAAAATACAATCGAATATTCTTAGTGCAGAGTAAAAAATAAAAAATAAAATAAGAAGTTTTAATCAATTTCAATCTAATTCTACGTCGAATCAATCCCAATTCTATTCCCAAATCAAATGGGACGGACACATATATGATCATATTTCTCTGATATGGTTTCTAGGTTTGGTCCACGTGTCGCATACTAGGAACCTTAATCCCTACTTTAGGTTGGTGGATGAAAATCAATCTGCAATTTTTTTTTATCTCGAGCTAGAATTGGATTCGGATAAAATCAAGCTCAAATTGAAGCGAACTCGAACTCAATTTATGAGTAAAAATTTATTTAAACCTAGTTTTGAGTTAAAATAATTGAACTCAAACTTGATTCGTAAAGTAAAACAATATATATTTAAAATAAAATAAATAAATTTTGTATTTATATTTTTGAAAATAAATAAATACTTTTTATAATATATATTAATATATAAAAATAAATATATTATATTTATTTAATTTATTAATTAAATTGAACTGACTCACGAGATTAACGAGCCGAGTTTGACATAGTTCGAGTTCGGTTCGATAAGTTAACCGAGCCAAAATCACAGGTGGAGCTCTAACTCGATGTAATACCGTATTCTTAAAGTAAAGATAAAGAAGTAATTTGATAGATATTATATTGAATTAAATTATGCAGATATGAAAGATTTATCATTAATTTGAAATAATGATTGAAAGATGACATTGAGAATTTTATTGAAAAATATAAATTTTTTTAAGAAGAAAGTACTAAAAATTATGATATTTCAAGTTGAAATGAAAGAATTTTGAAGAAAAATGTAGAATGAAGTTGAAGAAAATTAATTAGAAAATTTGTTAGAAGAAAATGTAAATTTCTAAATATTTCTATAATTTTTAAAAAATAAAATAAAATAAATTTTGAAAGAAGAAAAGATAAAAAAAAATTGATTTTTAAAAGGAATGTCAAAACTATGAAAAAATAAAGGGTTAAGGACCGATGATAGAACTATAAATAAAGAATAGTAAAACTGTAAAAATTGAGTTAAGGATCGGTGGCAGAATTGTAAATAATGAATGGCAAAACTGTAAAACAATAAAGGGTTAAGGACTAGTGGCAGAACTGTAAATAAGGAATGGCAAAACTGTAAAAATTAAAGAGCTAAGGACCGGTAGCAAAATTGTGAATAATGAATGACATAACTCTAAATTTAATAGGATGATGACAGATTTGTAATTTTAAGGTATATATATTTTAAAAAAAGGGTGGGAGGCGTGCAACACATGAAAGTCTAGGTGTTGCAACAAACTCATGCAAATGACACTAATCAAATAAATGGTGCAACACCTAGCATCAAACCATTACAAATTTAATTTTTTGTATTGTTTGAAATAAATCTTACTAAATCCTGTTTGGTTTTTTTCCTTCTTCAGTATAAACTATTATATTTTTTTAATCACTTTGGGACTAAAAAAAAAGTTGAAAAAGTAAAGTTTTGAGGGGTTTACGGAAGAATTTTACAGAAAATCACGGAAAGTTCTAAGAAAAATAAAAGGTAATGATGTCAATTTTATTTTTGAAATTTAACATACACAAAATTTTCTATAATTTAATGTGGAAATTTTAAAAAGGGCATGAATTCTTGAAGAATTTAAGAATAAATTAGAAATCTTAATATAAATATTATGTCAGGTGTTGACGATCAGTAATCGGGTGCAATTACTAAAAATAGTAGAAAATGCAATGAGGTGATCCACGGGTAACTCTAAGTGCTACGCAGTGAGTTAGATTTACTTTAAGTAATCAAGATAAATATGAAATATATAACGATAATATTTGAATATATTATTAACTTATGATTTGGTGATAGATGAAAGTTGGTTGATAAGTATGATAGGAATAAGTGATGTGTAAGGAATTATTATATGAGAAATAATATTATTGGAATAATGAGTCGATTTAATAATAAAAGTGATAAGTGAAATTCTTGACGAGCTATGGATGATGAGTTGATATGATATATGAGGAGAAGAAATTTGTGAAATTGATCAAATAATGATTTGAGAATAAGCATGTGTAACGATCCATCTCGGGTTGGCCACCCCAAAATGGTGTCATCACATTTTGAGAGTCTCGGCACGACATATATATGCAACAATAAAAATAAATACGGCAAAAGATATTTTACATCAATATGATTTTTAAACATTCTATACAACATAAAATGCATGAATATTACAAATAAATTTTTCATTTTATTTTCTCATTAGTCAGAGGATGTTGACACGCACACGGCTTACAGAAAATGATTTCTTCTGAACCTCAACTCACCAAACTAATTGTCAAGCCTGCTACCTGAAAATCATTGTACAATGAGGAGTGAGCTTCACAAGCTTAGTAAATTAAATTTACTAAAAGTACTAATTAGTGTAAACAGTCTTTTAATATTTTAATCAATTTATAACTCATACCTTTGATGCTAGCTCTCTACTATCACTACACAAGTCATAATATCAATTTCTTCTTCTCAATTATTTGTTAACCTTAGGATCATCAATTATCTCATAACTACCTCATAATGAGGTTCACATCATAAAGTCTACCATTTAGATAGTTCTTGTCACCATAACTGTTTCTTTCTGTGAGACTCAATCATCTATAATTTAATTTACAACAATATACCACATCTCAGCATTTCAATAATCTCATCATCATAACTGTTCTTTTTTACGAGACTCAATCATCTATAATTAAGTTCACAATAATATACCACATCTCAGCATTTCAATAATCTCATCATTATCACTGTCTCTTTTTATGAGACTCAACCATCTATAATTAAGTTCACAATAATATACCACATCTCAGCATTTCAATAATGCATGTAATAATTAAAACAGATGTCATGCATGTATGATTATGATGGGAACGTCTTTCCACCCGTCGACAGGTTGTTATTATCTTAGACCGGCTGCCCTCCCGGTTCTTTTATTCTCATCAGACCAACTGCCTTCTCGGTTCTTTACAGCTTATCCCAGCTGTCACAGAATTTATTTCCAGCATATACCGGCTGTCACGGTGTCCCTTTTTAATTCCAGCATATACCGGCTGCCACGGTTTCCCTTTTTAATTCCAGCATATACCAATTGTCACGGTTTCCCTTTTAATTCCAGCATATACCAGCTGTCACGATTTCCCTTTTAATTCCAACATATACCAGCTGTCACAGTTTTTCAATTAGACCGGCTGCCTTCCTGGTTCTTTTCTTTCTCATTTAATGCATATGCATATGAGCAATGACAGTAATATTAAAACAATATATAATTTTAAAACACTTAAATTGGCTATCCTGATTATTCTTAAATTTATATAAAATAAAAATTCCTCTCATCCCAAATCGCATCAAATAATCCATTAAAACTTGTCAAGATCCACTACAATTCATCTCAAATCATCCATCAAAATTTGTCAAGATCCCCTAAAATCCATATCATCATAATTCGTATTAAAACATCAATACATCTTATCAAAATTTATCTATTGCTTTTATTCTCAAATAAATTTATTATTTCCAAAAATATCATTTCTCGCCGAAAAATATTTCTATAAGTCCAAATTTCCTATCATATCTATAAATCAATTTTTTCATCTATCACCCAAGCATACATAAATAATTTATTTTAATATTATCACTAGATATTTCATTTTTTATTTAGACTACTTAAAGTAAATCTAACTCACCACGTAGCACTTAAAGCTACTCGTGGACCACCTTTTTGCCTTTCACGTTATTCTCCGAAATTTCTCATGATTGCTGACCGTCAACACCTGACATAATATTTGTATTTCTTATTATTTCTTCATAAATCACACAGTTTGAAAACTCCCACTTTAACTTCCTGGAACTTTCATAAATACTAAAATTTTAAAATAACATTACCTTATTACTTTCTGCTATTCTGACAGCTTCTAGTAATTCTCTATAAAATATTTTCGAAAATACCTTCAAAATTTTGTTCCTTCCACCTTTCTTTGAACTCCCAAGTGTTTTAAGAAAACAGATGAATTATATGGAACTAAATGAAATTTCTTCATGTAACTACACAAACTTATTACACATATTTATATGGGAGCTTGGGCTGAAGATCAGGACCCCCCCTATTTCCTCTCTCCCAAGTTCTCCACGATATGGAGATATCAACATAATTGCAAAAACATAATGATTAAAAAAAAACATAATCATTAACTTTCTCTCCACTTCCACACTAGGCAACAAAATGCAAAGACACTATGATTGCCTTTTACCATTATTCCCTCGGTGGCAGTAGGTTGTAGACCCACTGCCACGTGTTTTTTTTTTTTTTCAACTTTTGGCTCCTCCAATCTTCATTCAGCCTTTTGGGGTCTTAACTCTTTGTTATATTTATTAAAATACACATTTACCCTTACTTTTAAAATATGGTTATTACAAATCTACCCACCTTACAAAAATTTCGTCCCCGAAATTTCCTTACTAAAATCAAGTAAAGAGTTGGAGATAATCCTTCCTCATTATTTCTTCATATTCCCACGTGACTTCTTCGACATCTTTATTACGCCATAATACTTGAATAAAAGGAATAACTTTATTGCGTAAGACTTGTTCTTTTCTGTATAGGATTCCGACTAGTGCTAGCATAAGAGTCAAGTCTTTCTGAATTTCTATCGCATGATTCGTGATATCATAAGACTCATCGTGCAAGTACTTCCTCAGTAGTGACACATGAAAAACATTATGTAATTACTTTAATTCTGGAGGCAAATTCAGACGATATGCTACGGGTCCAATTCTTTCGATCACCTCATAAAGCCCCATAAATCTTGGGCTCAACTTTTCCTTCTTCTTAAATCTCAACACTCCCTTCCACGGAGATATCTTTAAAAATACCCAATCGTCAACTTGGAACTCGAGAGGTCGTCTTCTTTTGTCAGCATATCCTTTCTGTCTGTTCTGAGTTGCGTTGAGGTTCTCCCTAACCAATTTGATCCTCTTAGTAGTCAAGTCTATCATTTCTGGGCCATATATCTTTCTCTCTCCAACTTCTTCCCAGCATATCGGAGTCCTACACCTTCTACCATACAAAGCCTTGAAAGGTACCATTCTAATACTAGTTTGATACTGGTTATTGTATGCAAACTCGATCAAAGGCAAATAAACATCTCAGCTCATTAAGAAACTTAATACACTTGCTCTCAGCATATCTTCTACTATCCTGATAATTCTCTCCGTCTGCCTATCAGTTTGCGGATGAAAAGCTGTACTAAATTGTAATTGCGTACCTATAGCTTCTTGGAAACCTTTCCAAAATCTAGAGGTAAATCTAAAATCTCTATCTGATACAATACTCAAGGGTACTCCATGTAATTTCACTATTTCTGCCACACACAACTCAGCTAACTTTTTTGGATTCCATGTGGTTTTAATAGGAAGAAAATATGAAGATTTAGAAAACCTATCCACTATGACCCACACAGCATTATGTCCTCTCTAAGTACGGGAAAAACCAGAGACAAAATTCATACTTACATTTTCCCATGACCACTCAGGTATTGGAAAAGGTTGTAATAAACCTGCTGGATATCTATTCTCAGACTTTACCTGTTGACAAGTCAAACATCTAGCAATGTATTCTGCTACATCCTTCTTTATCTCTGACCACCAATAATTCTGTTTTAACCCCCTGTACATCTTATTATTTCCCGGGTGCATGGAATATATCGAATCATGAGCCTCTCTTAGTATTTCATTTCTCATCTCCATATCATTGGGAACACAAACTCTTTGTCCTGATACCACCATACCATCTTCTCTGATTCTAAACTCGGTCGGCTTCCCACTCAACACTTCCTGCCTGATTTTCTCTATCCCCTCATCTTTACTCTGCAACTGTAATAAACGATCAATAATAGGAGATTGAACCACCATATTTGCCACTAATACTTCTCTATCATTGACACTTAATTGCATCCTCATTCCTCTTAATTCTATCATTAAGCTAATATCATGACTCGTAAAAGCAGCTAATCTCCCTGTAGCTTTTCTACTCATTGTATCTGCTACTACATTAGCCTTTCCTGGATGATAATGAATTGTACAATCATAATCATAAATTAATTCCACCACCTTCTCTGCCTCAAATTCAACTCTTTCTGGGTTGGTAAATGCGTCATACTTTTATGATTAGTAAAAATTTCACACTTGGCTCTATATAAATGGTATCTCCAAATCTTCAAAGCAAAAACTATGGCAGCCAATTCTAAATCATGGGTCGGGTAATTCCTCTCATGATTTTTTAATTGCCTAGATGCATAAACTATAACTTTCCCATGTTGCATCAACACACATTCCAACTTTTGGTGTGACGTATTACTATAGACCACAAATCCTTCATCCCCAGATGGAAGCACTAATACTGAGGCAGTAGTCAGTTTTTCTTTCAACAGCTAGAAACTTCTCTCATATTCCTCTGACAACCTAAACTTTTCATCATTCCTGGTCAATTTAGTCAAAGGTCTAGCAATCATAGAAAATTTTTAAATAAATCTTCTATAATAACCAGCCAACCCCAAAAAGCTTCTAATTTCAGTTATATTCGCGGGTTTTTCCCAAGTCAACATTGCTTCTACTTTTTGTGGGTCAACTACTATCCCCTTTCTCGACACAACATGCCCCAAGAAGGATATTTCATTCAACTACAACTCACATTTAGAGAACTTCGCATATAATTTCTCCTTTCTCAAAATCTCCAACACTATCTCCAAATGCTGTATATGCTCCTCTTCATTCTTGGAATATACCAAAATATCATCAATAAACACAATTACAAATCTGTCCAAGAGTAGTTTAAACACCCGATTCATAAGATCCATAAATGCCACATGAGCATTGGTCAACCCAAAAGGCATCACCAAGAACTCATAATGGCCATAACGTGTCCTAAAAGCAGTTTTAGGCACGTCTCCCTCTTTTATCCTCAATTGATGATATCCCGGCCTCAAGTCTATCTTAGAGAACACTCTAGCTCCTTGTAATTGCTTGAATAGTTCATCTATCATGGGAAAAGGATATCCATTCTTGATTGTGATCTTATTCAATTGTCTATAATCAATACACAACCTCAATGTCCCATCTTTCTTCTTGACAAATAACACAAGGGCTCCCCAGGGTGACGTACTAGGTTGGATAAACTGTTTATCTAGCAACTCCTGAAGTTGAATTTTCAACTCTCTCAATTCAGCTGGTGCCATTCTATAGGGTGCTATGGATATGGGTGTTGATCCTGGAATCACTTCAATAGAAAATTCGATCTCCCTATTGGAAGACAATCCAGACAATTCCTCAGGGAGTACATTAGAAAAATCTTTTGCCACCGAGATTTCTTCTAACTTTCCATTCTCCTTGCTAGAATCCACCACAAATGCTAAATACCCCTCACAACCCTTCCTCAATCATTTACTAGCAGTTAAGGCAAAAATCAGACAATTAACAAGTATCTTACGTTCTCCTTGAAAATTAAACTCCTCATGCCCGGGTGTCCTGAACACCACATTTTTTCTAAAACAATCTACCCATGCATGACATGTAGATAATCAATTCATCCCCTGAATTACATCAAAATCTATTATATCTAAAGGGAATAAATCAACCTCAAATTCTCTATCAGCAATATTAATCACACAGCCTCGATAAATTGTTCTGATAATAACCCTATCTCTAGTAAGAACCTCAACAATAATGGCATGCATCAAAGGGCTAGCACTAGCATCAATAGATTTCATATAACTACTAGATGCAAAATAATGGGTTGCATCAGGATCAATCAATAATCTAACAACCCTACCAAGGATAGATATCATACCCATAACAACATCAGGAGTGGCTTGTGCATCCTGCTGGGTCAATGCATAGACTCTGCCATCTCCGGAATAATTTGACTGCCACGTCCTCGCTCTGTTACAGATCATCGACCTCTGTCCCGCACACTCCCTGATCCACCGCCTCTCTCCATCGGTCTTCTCCCGACACTTCTAATGCTTGCTTCAATTGATTTCTTCGCTGGACAATCTGCAGCAACATGTCCTTCCTCACCACATATAAAGCATATCTGCGTAGGGCATTTCAGAGATAAATGCCTATCTGATTACATTTAAAGTAAACTCTTAACTCCTGATCATATATCAGATTTTCACTTCCCTTTGGTGGCATATTTATTCTTCTACCATAACTCCCAATCCCCATAGTTTGTCTCCCAAATCAAGGGGTCCCACTGGTATTACTCTGAACTACTGAAGTAACAGATCTTGCTTGCCTATGGGTCTGCCTACAGTTCCTTGTGACAAGGAACGCCCTCTCTGGGGTGGTCTCCCGCTCTGTACACTCATACTACTACCACCTCTAGCTCCCTCAAATCTAGATCTCTTCAACCAATCCCTCATACATTTAAACTTTATTAAATCCCTCTTAATTTGTAATGCTTTATCTACCAGTACGACATAATTTCCTATGCCAATGTAAGAGAGTTTAGAACGAATTTCGTAGTGTAACCCGTCTAAAAATCTCTTGCATTTTCTTTCCTCCGTATTCACAAACTCAGGTACAAACCTTGACAGAGCTATATATTTACTATCATATTCAACCACTGATAAATTTCCCTGCCTTAGGTGGATAAATTCTCTTTCTTGTTATGCTCGAAAAGTATCTGAAAAATACTTTTCAAAGAACTCATTCTTAAATTTATTCCAAGTCAAAGGTTGATCTATTTGTGTACTCATCCTAGGCAAAATATCCTTCCACCATTGAGAAGCTTCACCCTCTAGCATAAATGAAGCAAAAGCAACCTTCTGTTTATCAGACACCGGTAAGACCTCAAAATATTTCTCCACATGCTCAATCCACTGTTCAACTTCTACCAGATTTACAGATCCTTTAAACAACTGAGGTTTAAACTTAAGAAACCTCACAAAACAATCCCCTTGCATTTCATTTGCAAATACCCCTCCATCCGGAACCTCTTGCCTCACCATATTCAGTTCTCTTCTATTCCTTTCCTCTAATTTTCTCTGCAAATTAGCAGCCCGTTCCTTAGCTGCATTTATCCTCTCTAAAGCATGGTTAAGAGCCTTTCTCAATTCATCATTCCTATCCTTAGATACTTCCCCAGCTCTACTCGTACTAGCTGCACTATCACCATGTTCCCTTACGGGAACCACCGACTCAACTTCTTTCTCTGATTCAGTCCTCCTAAAAATTGAGGGTCTACCACGTCCTCTTTGATTCTGAACTCTACCTCTAGCTATCGCACGACCACGTGTCATCCTCAGACTCTGCATTTAAGAATATTATTTATTTAGATCTTCCACTTTTTAAGTTCTCATGCAGTCTACAGAATCTTAAAACCTAATGCTCTGATACCAAAATTGTAACGACCCATCCCGGGTTGGCCACCCCGAAATACTGTCATCACATTTTGAGAGTCTCAGCACGACACATATATGCAACAATAAAAATAAATACGCCAAAAGATATTTTACATCAATATGATTTTTAAACAATCTATACAACGTAAAATGCATGAATATTACAAATAAATTTTTCATTTTATTTTCTCATTAGTCTGAGGATGTTGACACGCAAACGGCTTACAGAAAATGATTTCTTCTGAACCTCAACTCACCAAACTAATTGTCAAGCCTGCTACCTGAAAATCATTGTACAATGAGGACAAGCTCAGTGAATTAAATTTACTAAAAGTACTTATTAGTGTAAACAGCCTTTTAATATTTTAATCAATTTATAACTCATACCCTTTATGCTAGCTCTCTACTATCACTACACAAGTCATAATATCAATTTCTTCTTCTCAATTATTTGTTCACCTTACGATCATCAATTATCTCATAACTACCTCGTAATGAGGTTCACATCATAAAGTCTACCATTTAGATAGTTCTTGTCACCATAACTGTCTCTTTCTGTGAGACTCAATCATCTATAATTTAATTTACAACAATATACCACATCTCAGCATTTCAATAATCTCATCATCATAACTGTCCCTTTTTATGAGACTTAATCATCTATAATTACGTTCACAATAATATACCACATCTCAGCATTTCAATAATCTCATCATCATCACTGTCTCTTTTTATGAGACTCAACCATCTATAATTAAGTTCACAATAATATACCACATCTCAGCATTTCAATAATGCACATAATAATTAAAACAGATGTCATGCATGTATGATTATGATGGGAACGTCTTCCCACCTGTCGATAGGTTGTTATTATCTTAGACTGGCTGTCCTCCCAGTTCTTTTATTCTCATCAGACCAGTTGCCTTCCCAGTTCCTTACAGCTTATCCCGGCTGTCACAGAATTTATTTCCAGCATATACCGGTTGTTACAGTGTCCCTTTTTAATTCCAGCATATACCGGCTGTCACGGTTTCCCTTTTAATTCCAGCATATACTGACTGTCATGGTTTTTCAATTAGACCGGCTGCCTTCCTGATTCTTTTCTTTCTCATTTAATGCATATGCATATGAGCAATGACATAAAATATGCATATAAACAGTAATATTAAAAAAATATATAATTTTAAAACACTTAAATTGGCTATCCTGATTATTCTCAAATTTATATAAAATAAAAATTCCTCTCATCCCAAATCACATCAAATAATCCATTAAAGCTTGTCAAGATCCACTAAAATTCATCTCAAATCATCCATCAAAATTTTTCAAGATCCACTAAAATCCATCTCATCATAATTTGTATTAAAACATCAATATGTCTTATCAATATTTATCTATCGCTTTTATTCTCAAATAAACTTATTATTTTCAAAAATATCATTTCTCACCGAAAAATATTTCTACAAGTCCAAATTTTCTATTATATCTATAAATCAATTTTTTCATCTATCACCCAAGCATACATCAATAATTTATTTTAGTATTATCACTAGATATTTCATTTTTTATTTAGACTACTTAAAGTAAATCCAACTCACTACATAGCACTTAAAGCTACTCGTGGACCACCTCTTTGCCTTTCACGTTCTTCTCCGAAATTTCTCCCGATTACTGACCGCCAACACCTGACATAATATTTGTATTTCTTATTATTTTTTCATAAACCACACAGTTTGAAAACTCTCACTTTAACTTCCTGGAACTTTCATAAATACAAAAATTTTAAAATAATATTACCTTATTACTTTCTGCTATTCTGATAGCTTCCCGTAATTCTCTATAAAATATTTTCGAAAATACCTTCAAAATTTTGTTCTTTCCACCTTTATTTGAACTCTCAAGTGTTTTAAGAAAATAAATGAATTATATGGAACTAAAGGAAATTTCTTCATGTAACTACACGAACTTATTACATATATTTATAGGGGAGCTTGGGCTGAAGATCAGCACCCCCCCTTTCTCCTCTCTCCCAAGTTCTCCATGATATGGAGATATCAATATAATTGCAAAAACATAATGATTAAAAAAAACATAATCATTAACTTTCTCTCTACTTCCACACTAGGCAACAAAATGTAAAGACACTATGATTGCCTTTTACCATTATTCCCTCGGTGGCAGTAGGTGGCAGACCTGCTGCCACGTTTTTTTTTTTTTTTTTTTTTTGCTTTTCAACATTTGTCTCCTCCAATCTTCATTCAGCCTTCTGGGGTCTTAACACTTTGTCATATTTATTAAAATACACATTTACCTTTACTTTTAAAATATGGTTATTACAACATGATAACTAATTTGAATGTATGAATACATGTGTGTTTTTATATTATTGTGAGTATGCATATTTCATATCATTGTTCATATACATATACATGAAATGAAAAACCGTGACAGCCTATATATACTGATGATAAATGAAAAACCGTGACAACTGATATATGCTGGTGAGAAATGGAAACTGTGACAGCTGGTATATGCTGGCGAGAAACGAAAACCATGACAGCTAGTATATGCTGGTGATAAAAGAATGAGGAAAACAGCCGGTCTAAAATAAAAACATGTCGACATATGGGAAGACGTTCCAATTAATAATTCATGTATTGCATCTGTTTTAAATTGTTGTAAGTTTTAAATTACTCGCAAGCGCACGAGTCGTTTGCAATATAGTGTTGTGCAAGTGCGGGGTCGAATCCACAGGGAATTGCGTTGTGAAAATATAATTTAATCTAAACTAATTTTATCTTAACCTAGTTCCGAATTTTGAATGATATTTTTGGAAAACAAATTAAAACTAAACTAAATTGATTTTAAAAACTAATAATAAAAATACTAAGGTTTCCGAATCCACCCCACCAAAGTTTAAGCATATATGTCCTAAAAACATAGCATATCAAAACATTCCATGAATCCAACTTACGACAAAAAACAAAGAATATCCCAATTAAACCAAAAGCATCCAATGTATCCGCTTTTAACAAATCACAAAGGAAATCCAATTTAATCGAAAACAATTCAATGTATCCATCAGATGAAACACAAGAAATATCCAACAGAACAATTTAAACTCAATCAATCACAAGATTAACTCAAATAATTGACAGAACATTTATACTAAAAAATTGTCAGATTTGTACAAGAAAATCTGAACTACTATGCCAAACAACGGCGATGCTTCATCTTCAACCTTAGCTGAAGATTCTAGCCACTTATAACTATGAAACTATAATTCATAATAAAAGTGCTAAATATTAAACTAAAACAACTAAATAAAAAGAAATAAATAACTTTACATGGGAGAAATTCCACTTGCTGATGGGTGGCACTTCTCCTCGTGGTAGCAAAGCCTTCGAGATCCACCAGAATGCTAGCAGACATCCACCGGTTAACACCAAAGTGGCCCAGGAATTGTACACTGAATGATGAAGTGGAGTGGGTCTTATATAGGCAAATACCATGAGTGTAATGTGTTTCCAATCCGATGTGGGATGTGGGATATAGAAATGTGTTTCCAACCGATGTGGGATGTGGGATTTAAGCCTTCACATGCCCTTCAAAACTTCTACTCACGTTGAAATCCCGCACAGCCCGCACAGCCTGACATTTGTCTACTAAAACGGCCATAACTTTCTGTAGAAAAATCATTTTTACGAGCCGTAAAATTCTCCAGAAAATAGACTTCTGGATCTTTCTATGCATATATGGCTCATATCCTGGTTCTTCTTAAATCAATACAGTTTAATTTTCAAAGATGATTGATCTGTACGGGCAATTCTGGCAATTTAGTGAAACTCCTTTCTTGGTGCTTGTAAACCTGAAAAACAATGAAAACAACTCAAATTAACAAATTCCTAAGCTAACAAATGTAAATTAAGTGGCCAAAATATGCAATATTTTTCACTCATTAAATACCCCCAAACTTATATTTTGCTAGTCTCTTAGCAAAACAAAATAAAAAAACTAAATGAACAACAAAGATTATAAAGATAAGTTCAGTATTCATGGTATCCAAAAATTTAAGGAGCATTCAAAATCATGAGATTCATTCATGAGCAAGCTTAAGTAAGTCAAACCCATCTTCACAATGAATAAGAATTTAAAACTTAATTACTTACAAGAAGCATGGTAAGACATCGCAAGCTTGAATCAGTGTAAAGTGAATTAGCATATACAGATGAGGTTTCCAAATAACTTCAATGTACAAGGTATTCAAATCTCAAGATTCACAGAATTTCTTGTCGGAAAGAACAATGAAGGCATAGTATTTTTTTTTTTAACATAAAGCTTTGCTATGTTTAGTTCCCTTAAGCGTTCTAATTGACCCATGTAACGAGTGTTGAGTCAATGACTCCCAAACCAGATGGTTTTAGGGTATTAGGTGTAAAGGCACCCCTAAGGACTTACTAACTCGAGTCAAAAAGGCTATGAAATTAAACTGGCCTTAATACTACCAAGCAAAATTTCTACCTTTTGACGTGAACACTCATTGTTAACTGAGGCAAGAGGTCCAGTTACTCAGTGAAAAGTTTCGCAATGATCATTATGAATAAAATTCTCACCTTTTGACGTGAACACTCACTGCTTACTGAGACAAGAGGTCCAGTTACTCAGTGGAAAGTTTGTTGATGATGATCATTATAAATATTAGTATTTTTTTTTATATATGCCCAAGTGTTTATCCAACATGTCATCCGGTTTCAGTTAAAACAAGGAAACGTATACATTCAACTCACATGTCATACCTCACACAAATATGTGCTAATGTGCTCGTGTGAGATTAGATCAAACATGTGAATTCCCGAAAATGTCTAAAGTAAGTAACTAAAGTGTAAACTCTATCATCAGATCATATGTTCAAAGTTTTAAACTCACCAATGAAATCACATCACAATTTTCCAGATTAACCAAAATTTTTAGACGAACATGAACATGCATTTATCTTTACGACGAAAAGATAACAAATTAGGACAAAGTGTGTGATGTGTCTCCCATACCCCCAAACTGAAATTACACATTGACTCTAATGTGTGACTAATATGGAAAGAGCTGACCTGAGATATGGAGAACTATCTGGACTGGTATGGCTCATAGCATACCCCCAAACTTGAACTGAAGTACGCATTGTCCCTGAAAAAAAAACGGAAAACAAAAAATACTGGAAACAAACGTCAATCATAAATATGTGAAATAATAAATAAACATAAAGGATAAGCTGTGGGGTGCCTCCCATGAGTGCTAAGTTTAACGTCTTCAGCCAGACCCAACATTAGTAATCATGCCCAACTAAACACTCCACCATCTGATCAATAAATGAGAATGAAAAATGATCAGTCCTTGTGGCAGCATTCAGTTTACGGTAGTCGATACACACTCTCCACCTTGACTGAACACGAGTTGGCACCAACTTGTCGTTCTTATTCCTCACTACCGTTAATTCAGCATGTTTGGGCACGACTTGAATCGGGCTCACCCACTTGCTATCAGAGATGGGATAAATGATCCCCGCATCTAACAGCTTAATTACTTCTATGCTCACAACCTCTTGTATAGCTGGGTTGAGCCTTCTTTGTGGCTCCCTCGATGGCCTGATATTCTCCTCCAAATGTATCTTGTGCATTACCAACGAGGGGCTGATTCCCCTGATATCCTCAATAGTCCAACCGGTAGCTTCTTTGTGCTCTCTTAAGACATCTAATACTTTCTCCTATTGAGCCTTACTCAAATCTGAAGCTATAATCACAAGCAAACTATCGGCTGATCCTAGGAACTTATACTTAAGATTATCTGGTAAAGGCATAAGTTCCTTTTTGGGGGTTTCAGGTGCGGCGGTCTCTATCGTCTTAGTGCTCTTCCGAGGAGGAGACTCCAAAATAGCATTCGATTGCTCAAGTAATTTATCTAAATCCAAATCCTCTCCAAATTGAGCAAAGCATGCCTCTAGGGGGTCCTCAATGCGGGATTCATCCACAGTCTCCTCTGTCTTACTGCTCTCTCGAGGAGCAGACTCCAAGATAGTATTTGCTTGCTCAAGTAACTTATCTAAATTCAAATCCTCTCCAAACTGAGCAAAGTATGCCTCCATAATGTCCTCAGACTTCCCTTCTTTCTTGGGTGCTTGTAGTCTCTCAGGGTAAGGTGCTTTAGGAAAAAACAACCTAGGGAGATCCTTAATAATACGAGTGGCTGTAGATGGCTCAGCATCTCTCTTCTCATTGTTGCCACTTTCTTGCCCTTGGTGCATAGCAGGGTTCTCTTCCACTTGATTGTACACTTATCTCCCAGACAAGTATGGGACAGTTGATTGCACTTGTTCCTGCCAATATATAGGAGTTGATAAATTTCCCACCGCAAATAGTTCCTTTAGGTTAGGATCAGATTGACTGGGGAACTCTCCATTCTCTCATTCACCCACGTAACTTGCGATTTGATTCATTTGACTCTCTAGCTTGGCAATCGCTTGGGTGTTTTCTATTGTTGCACTCATTACTTCGCTCATGGATTGGCTAGTCATTTTCATGTACTCCTTAAGGGTGTCCTCAAGTGACTGTGAAACTGGCACTGGTGTTTGAATGGGAGCTTGGTAAGCAGGTAATGGTGCTGGATAGGCTGAGTGACTATAACTTGGAACTGGCGGAGAAAATTCGGGAGGGTATTGAGTGTGAGCTTGATAAGGGGCTCCTCCCTGATTCCTCAGTTGGTTCTGCGTCCATGAAAAATTGGAGGGGTCCCACCACCCTGGATTGTACGTTTCGGAGTAAGATTCATTTGATTGCCAACAACACTCATTGAAAGCATTCATTTGTTCCATGGGATACTCGGCAAAAGCCGGCATTGATGGACAATTCTGTGCTAAATGCATAGGGCTAGTACAGATGAAACAACTATCAACATTGAATGCGTTGGCAGCATTGATGGACGGGCCAGTCATTTTCATGTACTCCTTAATGGTGTCTTTTAAAGACTGTGAAACCGGCGCTGGATTTATCCACATTTTTTTGTGTTTTTTTTATAACTAACTAGTAGAAAAAGTAGAAAAATAAAATAAATTCAGACCAAAAATTTTCACAAACCAAACAATTGCCCGACAATGGCGCCAAAAACTTGTTGTAAGTTTTAAATTACTCGCAAGCGCACGAGTCGTTTGCAATATAGTGTTGTGCAAGTGCGAGGTCGAATCCACAGGGAATTGCGTTGTGAAAATATAATTTAATATAAACTAATTTTATCTTAACCTAGTTCCGAATTTTGAATGATATTTTGGAAAACAAATTAAAACTAAACTAAATTGATTTTAAAAACTAGTAATAAAAACACTAAGGTTTCCGAATCCACTCCCACCAAAGTTTAAGCATATATGTCCTAAAAACATAGCCTATCAAAACATTCAATGAATCCAACTTACGACAAAAAACAAAGAATATCCCAATTAAATCAAAAGCATCCAATGTATCTGCTTTTAACAAATCACAAAGGAAATCCAATTTAATCGAAAACAATTCAATGTATCCATCAGATGAAACACAAAGAATATCCAACAGAACAATTTAAACTTAATCAATCACAAGATTAACTCAAATAATTGACAGAACATTTATACTAAAAAATTGTCAGATTTGTACAAGCAAATCTGAACTACTATGCCAAACAACGGCGAGGCTTCATCTTCAACCTTAGCTGAAGATTCTAGCCACTCATAACTATGAAACTACGATTCATAATAAAAGTGCTAAACATTAAACTAAAACAACTAAATAAAAAGAAATAAATAACTTTACATGGGAGAAATTTCACTCGCTTATGGGCGGCGCTTCCCCTATTGGTAGCAAAGCTTTCAGGATCCACCAGAATACTAGCAGACGTCCACCGGTTAACACCAAAGTGGCCCAGGAATTGTACACTGAATAATGAAGTGGAATGAGTTTTATATAGGCAAATACCACGAGTGCAATGTGTTTCAAATCCGATGTGGGATGTGGGATATAGAAATGTGTTTCCAACCGATGTGGGATGTGGGATTTAAGCCTTCACATGCCCTTCAAAACTTCTGCTCATGGGGAAATCCTGCACAGCCCGCACAGCCTGATCTTTGTCTACTAAAACGGCCATAACTTTCTGTAGAAAAATCATTTTTACGAGCCGTAAAATTCTCTAGAAAATAGACTTCTGGATCTTTCTAATCAGATATGGCTCATATTCTTGTTCTTCTTAAATCAATACAGTTTAATTTTCAAAGATGATTGATCTGTACGGGCAATTCTGGCAATTTAATGAAACTCCTTTCTTGGTGCTTGTAAATCTGAAAAACAATGAAAACAACTCAAATTAACAAATTCCTAAGCTAACAAATGTAAATTAAGTGACCAAAATATGCAATATTTTTCACTCATCATAAATATTGATTTTTATTACTGAAATGCTAAAGTGTTGTTCTTGATTGTATATTTATTGATAAATGAATGAGTCTCATAGAAAGACAGATATAGTGGGAACCTTATAACGAGGTAATCGTGAGATATAATTGATGGTCTCAAGGTGAATAAATATATGAGAAGAAGAGACTGATAAAGAATGAGGATTATGATATGAGTAGTGATAATAGAATGTTATTATCAAATTATATGAGATATAGATAAATGAATATTGGAAGACTATTTATACAAATTGAATATTTCTAGTAAAATTTAATTCATTGAGCTTGTGAAGCTCACCCCTCATTGTTAAATAATTTCAGGTAGTAGGCAGGACAAATAATTTGGTGTGTTGAGATTCAGACGAAGTCATTATTTGTAGGCTACGTGGTTTACATCTTCAGACTAATGAAAAACAAAAATATGTATATATTCATGCATACTATGTTGTATAAAATGTTTAAGTGGAGATTTGAATGATGTATCTCCCCTATTAAGGGTTGTGGATCGATGTAAACAATTGCAAATGATATTTTTATTGTTGCATATATATGTTGTGCTGAGATTTTCAAAATGTGACAACATCGTCTCGAAGGTGACCAACTCGGGATGAATCATTACACTCGAGCTCGATTTAATCGAGTCTTTTGAGCGAGCTGAGCTGTTTAACTCAGTTCTACTCATACCGAGGGCGAACCACGGTGAATTCATGGATTTTATTTTAGAAATCTATAAGTTTCCTTTTTTAGTCCTTATTATAAAAAGTAAATGCATTAATTGGAGATATTTATTTATTTTTAATGGAAATTGGAGATATTTATTAAAAATAAATACAAGGTGAATTCTTCTTTATAGAGATTATGAATACTTGAATGAATCTGTTTCTTTTCAGAAAAATATACTAAAATTTATCAAGATTAGCATTTAAATAAAAAATTAATAATAATATTAGTTAGTTTTACATTGATAATTAGTTTTACTTTATATAAAGTTTTCATTCATATTAAAAAGAGTTTAAGGAAGAAATAATTAAAATACTTTTATTTATAATATAAAATATAAAAATATAATATAAAAACATAATAAATATACTTTTATAATGTTCTCATCATATTAAATTTAGGAAAACGAAATTCATGTGAACAAATTACTTACAACAACACCCTTATTTTTTGTAAGTTATTATTTTAACTAGTGGGCAAATAAAGCAAAAATGTAAAGATTATAATAAGTAAAAACAATCAAGGGCCTTCGTGTTAAACCCCCAAATATTTTCTAAAAAATAGGGTTTTTGTTTCAGTTGCAGGGCTCAAAGTTCCCAAAACATTAATCAACGATGGCGGAATCGCTTTGCAGATCACTAAGAGACGGAGGCTTAGAAGGAGAGCACGCGCCAGCTCTCATCATCAAGGACGCCATAGCTTCACCCTTCGGTCTCGATGTCTTCGCTCACGTGCTCACCCAACTCTCTTCCTATATTTTGGCGGGAAAATCCCAGTCACGGTAGTTCAGTTCTACCCCAAAACGAAATCGTTTCGTCATCTGAGTTTTATTTATTATCCAACTAGTGCGTTAACTTGTTTTCTTTTCTTTCATTAACGTTAAATTCTGTTGCAGAGGTCTTGTGCTCGTTGCATTTTCGCGGAGTCCGTCGTTCTATTTGGACTTGTTGAAGAGAAAAGGAATTGATGTCGCTTCGTCTACTAAGTGGTTAATATTTTTTTTTTTTTGGGTTTTATAGACACATAAGTTTTACTTATTTATGCATCTATAGTTCAATTCCTTTTGGCTGCTAAGAAGACGAAGAAAGATAAGGAATTAAAGGGAAACTTTGTATTTTTTGTTTCTTGGCGTTTTTTTGTTCCTTTCCCTAAATGAGAACCTCTATGCGATCAAGGTAAATAGTTGTAAAAAATTAGGAATTGTAATATTACGAAATTCACCTTTCAAAAGAAAGAACTTGGCGAACTAAATTGATCTGATCTGTCAATTGTAATGCAATATTGCGAGAAAGAGATGTATTTGTTTCATTCATATGTGCCCAGAGAGGAGACAGTTTTAATATGTCTGATTGAAGCGTGAAATTGAATTACTGTCCGTACTTGCAGAATCTGTGAGCTGTATTACCTTGTTTTATTGATGCATGCGGAGATCCATGAAGGCACTTTCTTTTTCAGGATTCAGATTTTAGATTGTTATACGGATCCACTTGGTTGGAAGGATTGGTTAGTGAAGGGGGGAAGCATCCATGATGTTTCCAGTGAAGCTTCCCCTACAGCTAGTCTTTGTAAGGACGTGAAGAATATGGACAAGCTGTTCTCTTCAATTATTGAACTGGGTAGAGGTAATTTTTTTACTTCTTTTAACACTCGAGCTTGGTTTTCATTTGAAAAAAGTCAATATGGGAATGAATGGACCATGATTTTCTCTGAAAACCTCTCTATCATTGCCTCATAAGTTGATGATGGTTGTTTGTGGTTGCAGAGTTGATTGGACAGGGAAAGGGCCGTTTCTCTATTGCCATAGATTCGGTAATTCTACATTCCATAATTGTGAATATCTAGTGAGAATGATGATTATTTTTGTACAGACCATGTGGACTAGGATCAAATCCAGTGAAGTTCTAGTGGCTACTGGTGTGGTCTAATCAGTTGTATACCTCAACTGTCATGTTGGTCATCTAGCCACTTCTAATGTCATTTTGTGTGGTTATGCAATCAAGGATTTTGGATTTATGTGCTAATTGTCTGAAAGAATCTTTTGTTCTTCCAGTTTAATGCGTGGAAACTTCTCATCTACTGACAAACATGCTCCAAGAGCAATAATTTATGATTTTGGTTTGAGTCCTTTGTGTTAGGATGAGAGGATCCTTTCTCGTTCTATGGTGGTGCAAGGAAACTTCCTCCCTCGTAACTATCATAGAAGAACAAAAAATTACAAGGGAGGGATAGGCACATTCGAAAAAAGAAGGGCATTATTATGTCTGGTATCTTAATTCAAAATTAAGAGACTTATGGGTCTGCTAGACCTAGTATTTGTTAGAATGACATGCTGAAATGGCTGGATTTGGTTGCTTCTTTCATGTTTTCTTAGTTAATATTGGAGCAATATGGGACATTGTGGTCAGTCTGGTCACATTAGATGATGTCAAACGGTACTTATGTAGTGTTCTTTTGACTCATCTTAGACAAGCAGCTTGTCGAAACCCCGACAATCTGTTGATTGATATTCATAGGCTAATCTTTCTTAAGGCACTGATGAATGGTTCATCTTCTCATGGTTGGAAAGTGTACTACAGTAAAACAGAATTTAGGATATGAAATCAAGTTGAGTATCATTTTGAATTTTGAAATGCCATGAAGGTTGCTATTGCATTGCTTGAAATATTGTCGCTATAAAACATATTAATTCGTAATAGGGGATCACTTTCTTGTGTTGGAAATAGGTCATGACCAAATAAAACTTTTGAACACTTTGAAGTCTTTTATTATTATGATCTGGTGTGGTTGTTCCATTTGTATGTGAAGTCTCAATAATCCAAGAATAATGAGATTAAATATCATATTGTGTTGCATTTGTTACATTGACGAGTATTATAATGAAATGACAGATTTGAGTGCTTATAAACTCAAGTGTAACTGTTTTTTTAAAGCAAATCTGTTTCCGTTCTTTTATTTATTCATTGATAAAATTGAAGAAAAAATGTGCGAAGTCCACCGTTTTTTTTGTTGAAAAAAATCATATAAAATATACCACATAAGTTATAATTGTTTTGCTTTTAAAATACTGCAAAACTTTGCAACAAAAATTTGAAATTCGTGTATGTGGAAGATCTGCGTCACTACAATGGAATTTTTGTTGGAATTTTCCCCTTTCTTGTAAATTTTGTAGTTAAATAAACTGTTTTCTGTGGAGCATTTTCGATAAAGAAGAAAATTTGTCTAGGGTACAACGTATTTTACATTATGATGCTCAGCTTTTGTATTTGGGAGATATCATTGTGTTTTATTTGCTTGTTTCTCATACCTGCTTGTAGAATTTCTGTCTATCTGTTTGTAATGGATTCTCTGCAATTTTCAACCAGGTGAATGAAATGTTGAGACATGCATCTATGTCATCAGTTGCAGGCCTTTTAGGCAACCTCCGAAGCAATGGTATAGGCATGTTCTGTTCAATCTTGTTCTATCTCCTTAAAGTTAATGCCTCTCATGAAATCCTGTCAGATTTGCCTAGCCATCTTTCTTTAGCTGATTATATGCATATGTTTTTCTGCACTTATCAAAAAGAAAACAGGATAAACATTATGTTTGGTTGTCTGGAATTGAGGTAGAATTATGGTATTTTCCAACCCTTTTAATGTTGAAAAAAAGTATGATTCCACATCAATTCCAATTCCAAGCTTCAATTCCGGACAACCAAACATAGCTGTTGAGAATTATAATTAGGTTTATGTTGAGAGTCCTAATTAAGATTCCTATTATGTGCATACTTAGTTTAGTTTATGTGTCTTATCTAGTTGATGTCTCCTAATCCTATTAAGTTTGATATTCGTAAGTCTATATTTAGGACTGTTGAATTGTATTCATATAATCAATTAATAATACACAGTTCTGTTCAATTCTATTAATTTCAACAGTAGCGAAAGTGTTTTTATGATGTATTGATGTTCCACTTTCCTCCCAATACATTCACATGTTTTTTTACCTTTTTTATATTATTTAAATATAAACATTTTTCAACTGTCTTACTGAAAACTTGTGAAAAACTGATTTTGGTATTCAAATATAAAATGTTGGATTCTTTATTTTATTAGAAACTTCTGACATTTGCTTTTACCTTACACTTAAAAGCCAACTTCTTGATGCTTTAGTTTAACTGTTGTTTATGTTTTCAGAACAAGTTTCTTGTATATTTTGGTTGGTAAATGCGGACCTTCATGAAGCAAGGGTCACAGCTGCTCTTGAATATATGTCCTCTATGATGGCCAGTTTAGAACCATCAAGTCGATCTGCAAATGGACAGACAGGTGATCTGGAAAATCTCTCCTTGCTTCAACGGAATTTTGGTAAAGGAAAATTCCATGTCCGGTTCAAGCGTAGAAATGGGCGTGTTAGAGTGATGGTGCTCTCTCTCCCTCTCTCCCTCTCTCTACCTCCCTCTTAGGCCTCTTTGGTGATTTATGTGGAAGCAAACTGATATAGTAATATTTTTAAAACTTGTATTTAGTGTGAAGAATTTCATTTCAATCAGTCAGGAATCAATTTTTCATCTATTTCATCTGAAGATGGAATAACTAGTCAAGGCTTCTTGCCAAAGGTCAGTTATGTAACTTCATCTTTGATG
The DNA here is from genome assembly GCA_023935145.1 of Bretschneidera sinensis. Classification (NCBI taxonomy): domain Eukaryota; kingdom Viridiplantae; phylum Streptophyta; class Magnoliopsida; order Brassicales; family Akaniaceae; genus Bretschneidera; species Bretschneidera sinensis. The sequence continues at coordinate 37,437,021 of CM043699.1, forward strand.
AGAGTTTGGGTTGCTCTTTCTCTCTCTCTCCCACCCACCCACCCACCCACCCATCGGCATACACACACATACACATGCAAATGCGTGTTCTTATGCGTGCATGCACACACCGATCTTTCTTTTCACAGGACTATGCTATGTAGAGCATGATTGTCACATGCTATACTTGAGCAAAACATTCACAATTTTACTCGTAAAACATGCACATGATGCATACACACGGAAAAAAATAACCACATGCAATTCACTTCTAATTCAGTTCTTCGACATGGAATTAATGCTTCTTTTGACAGGTCCAATTCAGTTTACAGCTGTCAGAGAAGGAGCAAATTGATAGGGAAAGGGTTGTGCTTCCTTTTGAGCACCAAGGTATAAAGATAGGCTTGTCTCCCTCTGTGTAAATGAATTAGAATTTCAGCATTAAAAGTTGGAACGGAGATTAATGTATGTTAGTATTAATCTTTCTTCTTCCATGCATACAGAGTTTTCAAAATTTGGATACATTTTTTTGTTAACTTTTGCTTGCTCTAGGTAATGGTAAACCAATACAAATTTATGATGGCCGTAGATCTCTCACAGAAAGCAAAAATGAGGCAACACTTGTTCCAACTGGAAACTTGCAAACCAATGAGAATTCTGGCAAGGGCGAGATTATATATTTCCGTGATTCTGATGACGAGATGCCAGATTCTGATGAGGACCCAGATGATGATTTGGATATATGATAGTGTGTGCCTATTCCCAATCAATTGTTCCCAACCAATTGTTGCAAGAGTGCGCACAAGTTGGTAAATTCACGTCTTGTTGTTCTTAAAAGATCTTTACCAGTGTTTTGAGTATGCTAAATGAAATTCTGCTTTATTAACATTTTACGCACTAAAACCCAATAAGTTCATTGCAATGATGGGTCACATCTTTCAGAAATCTCTCTTCTTTTACTCCTTTTGTTTATATTTCTCCTTTTTCTATTGTGTGAGGCTTTTGCGTTACTCTTTTTAGTGATGTAAAATTACAATTTTTTTATGGGGCCTATTATCATGTGGCATCTAGCGAGGGCCTCATTGGATTAGGGTTCCAAAGAAGTTCATGTGGGGCTCCATTCTTTCTTCACTATAATTTCATCTGTTACGTTGCATAGATCCAGGACTAGCATTTGAGGCAATATGATATCCATGGGGCTCCACATGGGCTCTTCAGGCTACCTAGCAAGATGTAATCTGTGCTTAGTTTGCATTAAGGAGAAAAGGAAAAATAAAAAAAAAGGGGAAGGGGTGATCTGAAAGATGAGACATTTTTCATTTTTTTAATCGAATTTGTCAATGGATGTTATTTGCGTGCAGGATTAATTGAACAGGAGATAGACAATCTTCATATGCTTGCTTGCAGAATTGTTCCATTATGATCAGCTAGAGCAGTTCAAGTTGTTGGAAAATTGACGAGACCTTGGGATATATAGTAACATTGAGAATGACCAGAACTCCAGAATGTCTGGATCAGTCAAACATATCTCAAAGAATTGTGTAAATATGGATTTAACCCATTTCACGGCAATATGTTTTGTTGGCATGTGTGGTGTGGAGTTTTCTATGAAATCCCTCTCCGTCTCTTTTTTTTTTCATTGTTAAAATCAGAAAGATGCTTGTATAATCAGGAAAAAGCAATTGGACTGTTGTTTATAAGATTCTTTTGAGATAAGGGATTTTGAAACCAACCACTGCTTCATTCTGTCAGAATGACGTTCATTTTCAAGCTTTATGATCTATCCTAACTCTTGAAATGTTAATTATCAGAGTATATATAAGCTTTGTGATATAAATTCTTGAAATGTTATACATACAGCAATCTTGTTAGCTTCCACATGAATATCAACTGAGGAAAACCTCGGAGAATGAGATAAGTGGTTATAACATGAAAATTAGAATGGGTCACCAATCACCATTTGACTATGAGATGCAGCTAATCCACAATAACTCAAAAATCAAATTCCTTTACACAAGACTTAGAATAAAGTGGTAGAAGACTTAGAAGAAGTCCTAAGTGGATGAGAGACTTCATCAGATGAAGAATAGAAGCAAGGAAAAAGAAAGTGAACGTTGACAGTTACAAAGTAGTTAGGAAGCTGTTTTGTTAAGAAGCTGTCAATTCTGTTTTGTGGTTGAAACATAACTCCTTTCACCAAGTCTCTATAAATACGTGGTTCAATGTATCTCGTGAGGGCAATAAACACAATTCTCAGAAGTTTTCTTTCTTTTTTGGGTCAAACAACTTGATTCCTTTCTTTCTTTTTTGGGTCAAACAACTTGATTCCTTTCTTTCTTTTGGTTTTATTTCTTGAACCAGTCAAGAACTTGGTATCAATTGGTGCTTTGTTGAGAGATTGAGAGATAGAGAAACACTTGTAATTTTCAGTAGATTCTATGGCAGAAGGAAATGGCATGACCAAGATGGATGGGTCCATCGAAGTTCGACAGTATCACAACTTACAAGGCTAAATCTGATGCAACCTTCACAAAAATAGATGGAGCCTTAACAAGAACAGAAGCAGCTATAAAAGAACTCACAAATGTTGTCATGATGATCAAGTCCTCTGTGGTTGGTATTCAAAATTTTGTGCTTACTATGGAGGAGAGAATGAATACTATGCAACATCAGTTGTTTCAGAATCATGTTCAGAGAGCAGGGAAAGATTCTGTGAACAACAACCACCCCAACAATAATCAAGTGCAATCTACAGGCAAAATGATGAGATTGGACGTACCAAGATTTGATGGCTCAGATCCTAAAGGCTGGATATTCAAGGCAGAGCAATTCTTCAATTATCATAACCCTTCTGAAGATCAAAAGTTAGTCATTTCCTCATTTCATATGGATGGATCTGCTTTGTCATGGTATCAGAGGGCACATTCCAATAGGATGATGCTTCTAACAAGGGTATTGGGGTTGTTTTGATGCAAAAAAGACATTTCTTAGCCTTTTACAGTAAGAAATTGAGTCCTCAAATGTGCTTGACTTCTACTTATGTCAAAGAAATGTACCCAATAACACAAGTTATTAAGAAATGGAGGCAATATTTGTTGGGAAGAAGCTTTGTAATCTACACTGAACACGAGTTTGAAAAATCTATTAAGAACACCTGAGCAAGAATAGTACTTATGCAAATTACAAGGGTTCCGTTATTCTATTGTGTATAAGCCTAGCAAAGAAAATAGAGTTACTGATTCCTTGTCCAGGATTCTTGTTATGAAAGTAACTGAAGAAGAATGTCAACAAGAGTATTAGAACACTGAAGTACCGAGGGCATGGCCTTCTCTACAGTCACATTTGATATTCTGGAGAGAATAAAAGCTGAAAATCTTGCTGAGCAAGAGTTACTTGATTTACATGCAGCAACAAGGGCATGTAATCTTCCTCCTTTAGATTACCAGATCAGAGATGTCATATCATTTTTTAAGAACAAGTTCAGACTTGCTTCTACATCTGCATTAAAACCTCTAATTTTACAAGAGTGTCATGCTACTCCTATAGGAAGACATAATGGTCTTCAAAGAACTTTTATGAGATTGGCTGCAATTTTTAACTGGCCTAAGATGAGAGAAGATGTTAAACTCTTTGTGAAGCAGTGCCTAGTATGTCATCAAATCAAATATCCCACCACTGCCCCTGTTGGGTTGTTACAGCCATTACCAATTCCTGAATTGGTCTGGGAAGAAGTCACTACGGATTTCATCACAGGGTTGTCGTCATCTCATGGCTTTACTGCCATCTTAGTGGTCATAATAGAATAAAGGCTAACATTTTAGATGAGGAATTATGCACTCGAGAAGAATTGTTAGGACAACTGAAGGCTAACATTTTACAAGCTCATAATAGAATAAAGGTGCAAACTGATCAACATAGGCTTGATAGAGAATTTGCAGTTGAGAGTTGGGTCTTAGTCAAGCTTCAACCTTACAAGCAACAGTCATTGGCTGTAAGGCTGAATTATAAGCTTACTAAAAGATTTTATGGTCCTTTTCAAGTAGTAGAGAAAATAGGGGCTGTGGCATACAAATTGGATTTGCCTCCTACCGGCAAAATTCGCCTTGTTTTTCATGTTTCTCTATTAAAACCTTTTCATGGTACTGCACCAATTTCATATTGTATGTTACCGCCTCTGAGCTACAAAAACAAACCAGTGATCAGTCTTCTAGCAGTCATGGACAGGAGGTCAATTCATAAACATGGATAACTGTGTCATCCAGTCTCGCTTCAATGACAAGGATTGCAGCCTGAAGATACTTCCTAGGAAGATACTGAAGTAATCAAGAGTTGTTTTCCTGAGCTTAACCTTGAGGACAAGGTTAATTTTGCAGAGGGTGGCAATGATACAGAGGTTATCCAGGATGAGGACAATGATGTCCAAAAAGGAGATAATGGTGTCACAACTAAGCATCAAGTAAATGGAAGAGAAAAAAGTGGTAGAAGACTTAGAAGAAGTCCTGATTGGATGAGAGACTTCATTAGATGAAGAATAGAAGCAAGGAAGAAGAAGTGAACTTTGGCAGTTACAAAGTAGTTAGGAAGCTGTTAGTTTTTGTTAGTTGTTAGCAAGTTTATTAAGAAGCCTTCAATTTCGTTTTGCAGTTGAAACAAAACTCATTTCACTAAGTCTCTATAAATACTTGGTTCAATATATCTCACAAGGGCAATAAGCACAATTCTCAAAAGTTTTCTTTCTTTTTTGGATCAAACAACTTGATTCCTTTCTTTCTTTTGGTTTATTTCTTGAACCAGTCAAGAACAGAAACCTTTCGGTATCAGATAGCCTGAGACCTACTTCAAGAGTCAAGGGAATGTCCAATATTTATTTATTTCTGGGTAGGAATTTCAACCTTTCATGGATACTGAAAGATCATTGTTATAATGCCCCAAATCTACAGAAGCGATAAAGGAGGTCACTAGACTCACTACCACGTAGCTAGGCATCCTTGGCCTCTTTTAAATTTTTATATGGTTTTCACTTTTCATTTAATGAAGAATAATGGACATGTAACCCTGGAATGCACGTTGTTACTGTGTTATTATTTGGAATGTAACGGAAAAATGTTCATCCAATGACACAGTGATACGTGGTGCCCACTTTAGACAAAATGATAAAATCCTAGACAAAGATCTTCACCCAATAATATAACGACACGCGGCAACCTCTAAGGGCAAAAAGGTAGTTCTACGACTCAGACAGACTAACCAGTCAAATCTCCACACCTGGTAAAGGACACAATGATAATTCCGCACCAAGAGCCCTAGCACCATTACAATACTCCAGCCTTATGGATAAATAGTTATCCAGCTTACAATAATGATAAATTTATCTCCAAGAGTTCTATTTCTATCGGAACATTGAATCATTCTCCTAATTAAACACTACTCTGAAACACTGTATAAAAGGGGCTCTTACAATCAAAAAGTACCGATAATTCTCAACTTGCAGCTCCCATTCTCTTTGGATTTCCTTATTCTCCCAAAAAACACCCAATTTTAACTTAAACATCGGAGAGTACCCCGGAGGCACAACCCCTCTGGTCTTCTGACAACTTTTAGGGTTTTTACTTGTTTCGTGTGTGCAAGTACGGCTTCCCGACCGTTCAAATTCTAGACAGATTTTCGGCGTTAATAAATTGGCACTGTTTGTGGGAACCATCAAGACTACTTATGGAGGACCAGTGGCAGGGGACAATCCTCACATGCAAGAAAGACCTATGCTAGGTTAGTAGTATCAGTCAGCGGGCCTAATAAGCGGGTCAAGATAGAAAAAGTAATTTCTTTCACAGATGATGACCTGGAGGGAATACACAAGCCTCACAACGACGCTGTGGTCATCACTCTCCTCATCTCAAATTATAATGTAGAAATGATCTTAGTAGATAACGGAAACTCGATTAACATCCTATACTACGATGCCTTCAAAAAGATGAAGCTAAAAGATGAACAACTCAAGCCTGTGTCTTCCCCGCTGTATGGATTTTTGGGAACCTCAATATTTGCCAAAAGGGAGTATAGTCCTTCTGGTCACCGCAGGAATGACTTCACAACTCACAACAGTAATGACCACTTTCTTGGTGGTCAAACATCTGTCCTCTTACAATGCGATCCTCGGGAGACCAACTTTGAATGAGATGAAAGCAGTAGTCTCAACCTATCACATGAAGGTAAAATTCCTTACCGATCAAGGTGTTGGGGAAGTCCAAGGAAATCAATAGGTGTCTCGATCCTGTTATCTCAATTCCATCAAAGGGCACAAAAAGTTCGAAGCTCTACCTTTAGAGATCAAATATTTGCGGGGTGAGTTCAAGACTCCACGAGGCCAACCAGTAGAAGAATTAATAGTCATCCCCTTGAATGATAGAGATTCTAAGGCTGTGCAAATTGGGTCCAATCTTCCCAAGGATATCAAAGAATCTTTGATCTCTTTCTTTCGAAGTAATCAAGATTTATTCACATGGCCGAACTCCGACATGCTAGGTATTGACCCCCGAGTCATCTTCCATAGATTGAATGTGGATCCGAACTATAAGCTTATCATTCAAAAGAAGAGATCTTTTGCCCCGTAACGAGCTCCTCGGGTTTAACTTCATCCGAGAGAGAGGTAAACAAGTTCCTGGCGTTTGACTTCATCTAAGAGGCCCACTATCTGGATTAGGTCGCCAACTTAGTCATGGTTAAAAAGGCAAACGGTAAATAGAGGATTTGTATAGACTTCACTGACCTAAACAAGGCTTACCCAAAAGACTGTTTCTCTCTGCTGCAAATAGACTAGCTGGTCGATATAACCTCAGGCCATGATTACTAAGTTTCATGGACGCGTATTCGGGCTACATTATATCCTCATACATGAGCCGGATCAACCAAAGATTGCCTTCGTCATTGATCAGGGTATATATTGTTACAAGGTAATGCCCTTTGGGCTGAAAAATGTAAGCGCAACTTACCAAAGATTGGTCAATAAGATCTTTAAGTAGCAGATCTGGAGGAATATGGAAGTATACGTGGATGATATGTTGGTCAAGAGCATTGAAGCAAAAGACTATGAATCCGACCTAGAGGAGGCATTTGGGATACTCCAGAGATATCAAATGAAACTTAACCTAGAAAAGTGCCCCTTCGGAGTCACCTCGGGAAAATTCCTAGGCTTCATGGTCATACAATAAGGGATAAAAGCAAATCCCGATAAGATAAAAGCAATTATGAATACAAGCCCTCTGTGGAACATCAAAGAAATACAAAGGTTGACTGGACGAGTAGCCGCACTCAGCCATTTCATGTCTAAATCAACTGAAAGGTGCATGCTTTTCTTCAAAGCAATCAGAAAAGCAAAGGACTTTGCTTGGAGCGAAGACTACCAAAAGGAATTTGAAGAATTAAAGGAACGTTTGAGCTCATCACCACTCCTAACTAAGCCGGTCATTAGAGAGGAGCTCTTCCTGTATATATCAGTAGGCTAAGACGTAGTAGCCTCAGTTTTGATCCGGGAAGAAAGTAGGGTCCAAAAACCCATTTATTATGTAAGTTGGGTATTTTATGACGCCGAGTTGAGCTATTTCCCTATCGAGAATATGACCTACGCCCTTCTGATCACAGCTCGAAAACTCAGACCATATTTCTAAGCCCACACTATTATCCTTCTCACCAATCAACCACTGAGGCAAGTGCTCCACTAGCTTGACATTTATGGAAGAATAGTAAAGTGGTCTATAGAACTTGGAGAGTTTGATATCCGGTACAAGCCTCGGACCACAATTAAGGCTCAGGCCTTAGTTAATTTCATTGTAGAAACCACATTCTCTGAAATGCCTAAACAAAGATAAGAACCCGAGCAAGATCAGCAGATGCTGTGTTGGACCTTGTATGTCGACGGATCCTCAAACAGTACCGGGAACAGAGCCAGGCTTATCCTTAGCAGCCCCGAAGGCTTTACGTTAAAATATGCCCTCAAGTTCAAGTTCAAAGCTTCAAACAACAAGGTCGGGTATGAGACATTGCTCACTGGAATAAAACTTATACAAACACTAGTCGTCGAAACCTTAGAATACGAAGCCAGAAGCGTGAAAATCATGAGGTATCTCGAAAAAGACCATGGAGTTGCCGCAACCTTCAAGAATTTCAGATAACCCAAGTGCCTCGAGCGAAAAATCTGAAGGTAAATGCCTTGGCACGGCTTACCTCCTCTAAGCAGTTTGATCTCATGCAAGAAGTCTATTTGAAGATTCTTCCCACCCCGAGCATCGATAAGACCTTGATCGCAACACTGACAGAAGAGCAAGCTTGGATGGACTCGATCTTCAAGTATTTAAGGGATGTAATACTTCCTAGTAAGAAAGTGAAAGCCAAGAAGATTATCTCTCGTGCCTCGCAGTATGCCATTATCGAAGATAAGTTGTACAAAAAAAGCCTCACAATGCCTTATCTGAAGTGCCTCGGGCCTACCAAGGCAAACTACACCATCTGAGAGGTTTATGAAGGTATATGTGAAAATCACTTGGAAGCCCGGGCTCTAGTCTTTAAGATTCTCCAACATGACTACTATTGGCCGAATATGCATAAAGATGCTACAGAGATGGTTAAGAAATGTAAGACATGCCAGCAACACGCTTCCGTGCCCCAAAGACCTACCAACCCTCTAACGTCGATCACTAGTTGTAACGACCCATCTCGGGTTGGCCACCCCCGAGACGGTGTCATCACATTTTGAAAATCTCAGCATGACACATATATGCAACAATAAAAATAATACTAACAGAAAGTTTTATTTTAATCCTCAACCCTCAATAGGGGAGGTACAAAAATCTGATATTTACTTAAACATAATATACAACATAAAATGCAGTAATATTTACAATAAAACTTTTATAAGTCATTTTCTCATTTGTCTGAGGATTTGACACGTACGTAGCTTACAGAGAAATGATTTCGTTTGACTCTCAACCTACCAGACTATTTGTCATGTCTACTACCTGAAATCATTGTACAATGAGGGATGAGCTTCACAAGCTCAGTGAATTTAAATTTACTAAAAGTATTCAGTTTGCTAAAATTGCTCTTTAATATTTAATCATTTATTTATCATATAACTGGATAATAGCATAGTGTCTAACCTTTAAATTAATCATATCATATCATATTTCTATGTCTTTTTCTCACTGTAATTGTCTCTCTCTGTGAGACTCATTTATCTACAAATAAATGCATAATATTACCAAGATTCAGTAAATATATCAACATGTAAAACAAATGTAATGCATAAATTATTATTATGGGAACATCTTCCCACACGTCGACATGTTTTTATTATCTTAGACCAGCCCCCTCCCGGTTCTTTTCTTTCTAGTATATACCGAATGTCATGGTATTTATTTCCAGAATATATCGGCTGTCACGGTATCCTTTTTTTTTTCAGAATATACCGGCTGTCACGGTTTTTCAATTAGACCGACCCTTCTTGGTTCTTTTATTTAATGCATATGCATATGAACAATGATACGAAATATGCATATGAACAATAATATAACAATAACATGCATTCAAAATATTTAAATTTGCTATCCTGATCATTCTCAACTTATCATTGAAATAAATTCCCCAAAATTTCTCTCATCATATATCACATCCACTTATTAATCATAACTCATCAGGAATTTTATTTATCACTATCACTATTAAATTAGCTCATTATTCTAATAATATTTTTTTTTCACATAATAATTTTCTACGTGTCCAATATTTATATCATACATATCAATTTAATTTTTATCTACCATCAAAACATAAACTAATAATTTATTTTAATATTTTTAATATATATTTGATTTTTATTTAGATTACTTAAAGTAAATCCAACTCACCATGTAGCACTTAAAGCTACCTGTGAATCACCTCCTTGTCTTTCCTGTTCCTCTCAGAAATTTCTCCTAGCTGTTGATCGTCAACACCTGACATAATATTTGTATTAAATTTCTAATTATTTCTTCAATTCTTCATAAACCACACCCTTTGAAAATTCTCACTTTGACTTTTAAGAAATTTCATGAATGTTAAAAATCCAAAAATAAACACTACGTTATTACCTTATATTTTTCTGATAGCTTCTCGTGATTCCCTATAAAATTCTACCGTAAACTCCTTCAAAATTTTGCTCTTTCAACTTTTCTTTGGGTCTCCAAGTGTTTAAGGAAATAGAGTAATTTGAAAGAAAAAACTAACGAAATCGATAAGTATTAATTGTGTACAGATTATATATATATATATAAAACCAAAGTTTGGTTTTTAAAAGATCTGCCCTAATTCTCTTCGACGAAATGCCTTTACTGGAAGGCATGCATTGATAAAAAAAATAAACTTGGCAGCAGGTGCTGCCACTTGCTGCCTTGTGTCCTAATTTTGTTTTTCCTTCTCCCTTCTTCTTTCTTCTAGGATGTTCACGTCCTAGATTTTTTTTCTCAAAATTTTTCTTTTTCTTTTTCCTTTTACTGTTCACGATTTTTTTTTCAAAGAATTATTTTATTCAATTCTACATCCTTCGCGTAAATATATTATTTTAATTTCATGTCATATTTATTAAATTACTTCTTTGCCCTTATTTTACAAATACGGGTATTAAAATTCTACCCACCTTACAAAAATTTCGTCCTCGAAATTTCCTTACCTAAAATCAAGAAAAGAGTTGGGGAAATCCTTCTTCATTCTTGCTTCATGCTCCCACGTGACTTCTTCAATATCTTTATTTTGCCATAAAACTTAAATCAAAGGAATGACTTTATTGCGCAAGACCTGTTCCTTTCTGTTTAGAATTTTGATCGATACTTGCATAAAAGTCAAATCTTCCTGAAATTCTATCACCTGATTCGAGATACTATGAGATTCATCATGTAAGTACTTTCTCAGCAGTGACACGTGAAACATATTATGTAGTTGATTTAATTCTGAAGGCAAATCCAAACGATATGCTACTGGTCCAATTCTCTCGATCACCTCATATGGCCCCACAAATCTCGGGCTCAACTTTCCCTTCTGTTGACCCTCACCTATATTTTAATGATGACAAAACACAACTTTGATTAAACTAACAGTACAATCTAAGTGTAGTAAGCAACAAAAGCATACAACCAAGGATCAAGGTGCAAGAACTCAAACCGAATCAAACTTCAAGTGAAGACAGAAGATCTAGTATAGGTCTATAGCATTAAGAACAAAGTGTAAGTCTCACTTGTACATTGAAAATCTTGTCCAATGGCTCGCACACAAAAGGTTTTTTTAAACAGGACTTTTTAAACAAATGGTTTTAAGTTAAATACCTTTTTAAAACAGAAAAATTGGGTTGGAAGACAACCCAGTCGACTGGGTACATATACCAGAAGACTGGTATATGGGACAGTGAGTCCCCAATTGACTGGGTGAATCATACCAGTCGACTGGTAAAATGGACAGACAGATCCCAGTCGACTGGTACCAAAATTGTCTTAAAAATGTGATTTTTAAAATGGACCAAGTCGACTGGTAGTTCAAAAAATATGACCGTTGGGACTCGAAAACTGGGCTTTTAAAGCAACAAACATTTCAAATTAAAGTCCAACGGCCATATTAATGAATGGCTATATAAACCCACTCTATTGAGCATTCAATAGAGGTGTTGAGACATTCAAAAAGAGAAGAACACACACAATCAAGTCTTTTACTCTTTGAAACTAAAAAAGCTTTGACATATTCATCTTAAGCCATTATCCAAGCTTTACTTTGAAAGAGAGACATTATTCAGTTGTATAAGCTTTCGTTTGCTGTCTCTCTACCATTTACTTTACAGCATTTATTGTAAAGGGATTACTTCCGAAAAGAAAGGGATTACTGCAGAGAGGAAGGGGATTGTACGGTTTGAGCAACACCCATAAGTTGTTTGTGTTCGGTTTGTGCAACACCCGTGAAGTTGTACGACTAAGTTTCTTAGTGGATTACTTCAAGGAGGTTCCTTGAAGAGAGTGGACGTAGGGTCGGAACGAATTCGATATTGCTGAACCACTATAAACTGAGTTTGCATCTTCTCTTCCTTAAACTCTTTTATTTACAGCACATTACTTGTTTAATTGCTTGTTGGTTATATGTTTTTACAAACTTGTGTTTATTCCGCAAAAGTTTTAGAAACCCAATTCACCCCCTTCTTGGGGTAAAACCTCAGTCTACAATTGGTATCAGAGCCTCGTTCTCAATTTTAGGCTTAATATCCTTGAGTTGATCCGATGGCAGCAAATAGCTATTCTGAGGGACACACTTATACTAGACCTCCTTTGTTCAATGGCTCCAACTATAACTATTGAAAAAACAGAATGAAAATCTTTATCGAAGGACAAGATTGTAATATGTGGAGAGTCATTGAAGAAGGACCTAGAATTCCTTCAAAGGAAATAACTATTGGAAATCAATCATACAGTGCCTAAACTCAAAACTGAGTACAATGATGAGGATTATAGAATGATGTCTCTCAATAGTAGAGCCATAAGCATTTTACATTGTGCTTTAGATATATCTGAATACAATAAAATCTCTGTATGTGCTTCGGCTAAGGAGATATGGGATAAATTACAAGTTACATATGAAGGAACTAGTGAGGTTAAAAAATAAAAAATCTGTATGCCAGTTTCTGAATATGAATCTTTTAAAATGTCTCCTAATGAAACAATTTCTCAAATGCACTCACGTTTCACAACTATTGTTAATGGTTTGAAGCTTCTTGGTAGGAATATTGAGGAATTTGAATTAACAAGAAAAATCTTAAGGTCTTTGCCACCTTCATGGAAACCAAAGAAGACGGCAATTTAGGAGGCCAAAGATCTTGCCAAACTTGATGTTGAGACACTCCTTGGGTCATTGTTGACATATGAAATAGAAGAAATGAATTCCACTGTCAATGATGATGAGAAGAAGAAAAAGGTGATAGCTCTCAAAGCCTCTACAAGCAATAAAGAAGTGGAATCGAAAGAAAAGGCGGAGAGCAACGAAGAAGAAGAAGAATCCTCGGATAACAAGGTCGGATATGAGAAAATTGCCAACCTATGTCTTATGGCAATCGATGATGAAAATGAGGTATTATCTTCTCCCTCTTCTAAGAATAATATTGTGAGTAATAGTGAAGAGTTGTTAGAAGTTATAAATGAAATACATGATGAATTGAAGAAATTTGATTCTAGGAACTCATCTCTTAAGAAAGAGGTATCATCTCTTTCTAAAGAAATGATAAGTCTTATAGAAGAAAAAGATAAACTATCTTCATTACTGTATGATGCTTCTCAAGATTTCCTCAAAGATGAAAATGATAATTTAAAGAAGAAAATATTAGAATTGAATGGTATTATATGTAGACTTATGCTTGGAAAAAAAAAGCTAGATGAAGTGCTATCTTGCCAAAGATTAAATAGAGGAAAATCCGGATTAGGTTATTCTCCATTAGGCAAGCAAAAATCAAAAGAGAGCTTATTCATGAAAGCATCATGTGTGAATGAAGCCTCTACTTCAAAGACCACTAGCAAGGTTAAAAGCATTCCCTCAATGAATGCTAGTAGGAATAGAAATACTAATTCTAATGTATATACTAGAATGAAGCATCCTAGAAATACTCATACTTATATGTATGCTCATTCAAGAAATGCTTATACACATTCTAGGAATAATCATTATGTGCATTCTAGGAACAATATATATAATCGGAATATGCAAAATGCACAAGCTAAGAGTCACCATCATCCTAGAAATAGTGTGCATACAAGCATGTATCCTAGAAATTACCATCATACATTTTCTGGAAATAACATGCATATTCATATTCCTCATAATAGAAACATGTATCCTAGGAACTCCTATCCTAAGAATTATAGACATGCACAACTAAGAGATCCTAGAAAGTTCAATAACTATTATCCTAGGATTGTGCATCATCAACATGTCTATAGAACACCATATACTATTAAGAAAGTATGGGTCCCAAAAGGAACCATATTTTCAAGGACTAACCCCAAATGACCCAAGAAATTTTGGATACCTAAAAATGCGATTATATATCCTTGTGTGATGTAGATATTTCTCCACACCAAGAAAAAAGGTAACTGTTGGTATCTTGATAGCGGATGCTCAAAACACATGACTGGTGATAAAAGTGTATTCAAGGAGCTAACTCTAAGAGATGGTGGACTTGTCACCATTGGAGACAACACAAAAATAAAGATCATTGGGCATGGAAAAGTTGGTAATGATTTCTCAACCATAGATAATGTATTGCTAGTACAAGGCCTTAAGCCAAATTTACTAAGTATTAGTCAACTTTGTGACAAAGACAACAAAGTCACATTTGAGACCTCTCATTGTCTAGTTATAGACATCAAGAGCAATATCAAATTAGTTAGCCATAGATATGAAAAGATCTATATAGTTGATTTAAAATCCTTGCATTCAAAAAATGAAAAATGTTTTCCTGCATTTAGTGAAAATCCATGGCTATGGCATAGAAGGCTTGGATATGTGAACATTAACTTGCTTAAAATAGTTTCTAGAAAAGATTTTGTCATTGGACTCCCCAAAATCAATTTTGAAAAAGACAAAGTATGTGACACTTGTCAAATAGGAAAACAAACTAGGATTTCTTTTAAATCAAAGAATGTAGTTTCAACTACTAGACCATTGGAACTTTTGCGTATGGACTTATTTGGTCTAATTAGTACCATTAGTCTAGGTGGCCATCAATATACTCTTGTTATTGTTGATGACTATTCAAGATATACCTTTGTTATTTTTATTGCATACATGGATGAAGCTTTCAAAAGATTTGAAAACTTTTGCAAAAAGGTTCAAAATGAAAAAGGAATTTGTATTTCAAGCATAAGAAGTGATCATGGAAAAGAATTTGAAAACCAAAGCTTTTCAAAATTTTGTGATGAAAATGGAATTGATCACAACTTTTCAGCTCCTAGAACTCCTCAACAAAATGGAGTTGTTGAGAGGAAAAATAGAGTTCTAGAAGAATTTTCAAGAACAATGCTTTGTGAAAATAGTTTACCAAAATACTTTTGGGCTGAAGCAGTAAACACCTCTTGCTATATCTTAAATAGAATTTTAATTAGGCCTATGCTTGATAAAACCCCATATGAACTATGGAAAGGTAGGAAGCCTAATATCTCTCATTTTCGTACATTTGGTTGCAAATGCTTTATCCTAAATAACAATAAAACTAACTTGGGTAAATTTGACTCTAAGACCGATGAAGGGATATTTTTAGGATATTCAATATCTAGTAAGGCTTATAGAGTTTTTAATAAGAGAACTCTAGTGGTAGAAAAATTCGTACATGTAACTCTTGATGAGTCTAACCCAATTAGTAGTAGAGAAGTTTCCTTTAATGATGATGCAGATTTTATTCCAAAAACAGAAACTCCTACTCCCATTGTTGACCCAAAGGAGAGTCCACCTCAAGCAAATGAAAAGATGGAAACTCACAATTTGGACCAACCATCTACGAGCCAACAAGAGGATAATTTTCTCAAAGATTGGAGGTATGTAAATTATCACCCGATTGATCAAGTGATTGGTAATCCTTCACAAGGGGTAAGAACTCACTCTTCTATTAGAAATACTTGCAATTATGTAGCTTATTTGTCTCAAATAGAACCTAAGACATTTATAGAAGCAGAGAAGGATAATGATTGGAGATAATTGCAATGTAAGAAGAAATAAATTAATTTAAGAGGAACAATGTTTGGAATCTAGTTCCAAGACCTAAGAATCATTCAATAATTGGAACTAAATGGGTATATAGAAATAAGATGGATGAAAATGGAATAGTAACTAGAAACAAGGCTAGACTAGTTGCTAAGGGATATAATCAAGAAGAAGGAATAGACTTTGATGAGATCTATGCTCCCATAGGTAGATTAGAAGCTATTTGATTGTTATTAGCCTTTGCATGCTTTAACAAGTTCAAGTTATTTCAAACGAATGTAAAAAGTGTTTTTTAAATGGCTTTATAGAAGAAGAGATTTATGTTGAGCAACCTCTTGGATTTGAAAATCCTAGTATTCCAAATCATTTTTACAAGCTTTCTAAAGCTCTATATGGGTTGAAGCAAGCTCCAAGGGCATGGTATGAAAGACTAAGTAAATTTTTGATTGACAATGATTTTGTAAGAGGTAGAATTGACACAACTCTCTTAACAAAAACTCACAAAAATGACACTTTGATAGTCCAAATATATGTTGATGAAACTATATTTAGTGCTACAAATGAATCTATGTGTCAAGAGTTTACCAAGTGCATGCAAGGTGAATTTGAAATGAGCATGATGGGAGAGCTTACCTACTTCCTTGGACTTCAAATCAAACAACTAAAAAGAGGCATATTCATCAATCAATCAAAGTACACTAAGGACCTTCTAAAAAAGTTCAGGATAGAAAGCTCAAAGTCACTTGGGACACCTATGAGCACCTCGACAAAACTTGATCTTGAAGAAGGAGGTAAATGTGTAGATACTAAATATTATAGAAGCACGATAGGTGCTTTACTTTATTAACTGCAAGTAGACCTGATATTATGTTCAGTGTATGCATGTGTGCTAGATTTCAGTCTAATCCTAAGGAATCACATGTAGTTGTAGTAAAAAGAATCCTTAGATATCTACAAAGAACCCAAACCATAGGATTATGGTACTTAAGAGATTCATCTTTTGAGCTTCTAGGATATTCAGATGCTGATTTTGCTAGATGTAGGTTAGATAGAAAAAGAACAAGTGGAACATGCCAATTCTCAGGTGCAATGTTAACCTCTTGGTTTTCCAAGAAACAAAATTTAGTTGCACTATCAACCACCGAGGCTGAATATGTAGCAGTTGGAAGTTGTTGTGCTCAAGTGTTATGGATGAAACAACAACTAGAAGACTATGGCATGAACCTAAGAGGCATCCCAATATTTTGTGACAATACTAGTGCCACCAACCTAACCAAGAACCCTATTCAGCACTCTAGAACTAAACACATAGAAATTAGACATCATTTCCTAAGAGACCATGCTAAAAAGGTGATATAAGACTAGAATTCATTCCATCAGAAGATCAAATAGCTGACATACTTACAAAACCTCTAAGTGAAGCTAGTTTTTGTAAGATTAGATTGTTAATGGGATTGCTAGATTATGATAAACTGAATGTCTGATTGCTTCATCGTTTGCATACTTGACATCTAGTGAAAGAGTATTAATCCTTGTTTAATATCTCCCTCACTCAAAGATGTCATAGAGAAACAAATTTTGTGTTAAGACTAAAGACTGAAAATTTTCTTAAGGGTCCAGTCGACTGGTAAGTATGTACCAGTCGACTGGTAAGTCATTGCCTATTCTTCCAGTCAACCGGTAAGTCTTATCCAGTCGACTGGTACATCAAGACCTTGTTACCTTGTTTGGAGCCAAATTTTTGAAATTCAGTTATCATCCAGTCGATTGGTAAAAAACTACCCAGTCAACTGGTATCTTACTGCCCATTTACCCAGTCGACTGGTACACTGACCCAATCGACTGGTATTAAAAATGTTCGTCTTTACAAAATGACCCAGTCGATTGGTATCTTTACTCAGTCGACTGGCATCGCGATTCTATAAGTAGATTGTTCATTTTTTTAAAGATTTTTACATCATTTTTGAAAACTCTAGCTTTCTTTCTCTTCAAAATTTCACCATTTTGATCCAAAAACCATCCAAACAACACTCAAACACAACGATCTAATCATCCAAAACATTATTTTCAACTTTCTACAGTTGAA
Organism: Bretschneidera sinensis; assembly: GCA_023935145.1. Taxonomy (NCBI): domain Eukaryota; kingdom Viridiplantae; phylum Streptophyta; class Magnoliopsida; order Brassicales; family Akaniaceae; genus Bretschneidera; species Bretschneidera sinensis. The sequence goes on from CM043699.1 coordinate 37,454,836, forward strand.
ATCTCCCATTTCCACCAAAAACTCATTTTACCCAAAAATCCATTTTCCTAAAAAATATCCAATCGAATCCATGTAAAATACACAACCGGAGGACCAAATGCGCCAACAAGGCCAAGGTCCACCAAACCTATGGATCCGGAGTCATGGGGGAAGGGCATGGCAGGCTCATCAAGCAAAAAGCCCAGAACAGAGCTTGATGAGTCTCTGTTTTCCAGTCCAGCGACAAATGCGAGGTATAATTCTATCATCTGTCACAAGAAGATCATGACGGGTAGAGTTGTTGACTTCGACTCTATTCGTCATGGTAATTTTGATATCTTGCCAACCTTTGAGGCAATACGCCTGACTTTATTGGTCAGAGTGCATGAAAAATATTAACCGAGACTGATTCACCAGTTCTATGCGAACTTGGTGAAACCCAGTCTTCTGGCTCTAAGATTCAGAACCAGAGTCATGGGTGTGGAGTTTGAGGTCAACACTGACCTCTTCATGAGCATTTTGAGGATCCCTGTAGGAGGGATCCAATGGAATCTGGATGGATGGCCAGACAATTTCGACGTCGAGGAGGCCTGTCAGATAGTCAGGAGTGACCCTAACTATGTGTACAGACCCACTACATTTCACACATGTAGTGATATGCCCCTGGACTCGAAATTGTTCAACCTCATAGTGAGTTGGACCATCCACTTGAGACTAAGAAGTCGGGGGTATCTATCTAAGATAGATACAGTATTGATTTGGTGCCTTAAAACAGGGCACCACTTCAATATATACCCCATGCTGCTCGCCAACATGATAAACGACGAAGTAAGCGACTCCGGGTGTCTTCCCTACGGGATACTCATCACACTCATACTCCAGCACTTCCGGGTGCCTCTCCCCACCTTCGAGGCTCAGAATATCGGGCCAAAGGACATCATCAATGTCTCCTTGCTGAAGAAGATGGGATGTATAGTCCATGACGGCTTCATTTATTTGAAGGCCGGGAAGCACATACGGATTCGGGAGGATGAAAGCAGTGATGATGAGGATGAGGAGGTTGCTGCTGACATGGACACAGATACTTGAGCACCTCCCATAGGTGACTCGAGTGCTGGTCAGGCTAGGTATGGCGATTTACTACAGGCTATCACGAGCCTCTAGCTGATCATGCAGTCCGGGTTCCAGACGTTGAGCTCCTCCATCGAGCACTTTCGGGATGATTTTAAGTTACACCAAGAGCACACCGAGAGTTTTTTAGCTGAGATTAGGGATCTCATTCGTGACGGCTCGGACTCTCCCACTCCATGAGTCACATCACTATCTGTTTTATGTACTTAGTATTTTCAGTTCTTAGTTTGTAGCACGGACATATTTTAGTGTATTCATACCTCTGTTTCGGCTCTACGAAGCCTTGATTTGTACAGTACAAGTGTATCTATAGCTTTTATATGATTAGACATATTTCATGCACCTATTTTACTTATTTGTGATGTGCTTGCTTGTTTTATAACTGCTTTTATTCAGATTTATGCTCTGAAACTGTTTCGGCTTGTATGAAAATTTTTGGTTCTTCCCGGGAAGGCTTTTGAACTCTGAACGGAGTCAAATTTTTGTATACAAGTTTGTTTAAGCATACTCTAGATGACTATGGTAGCTAAGTAGCTTATTTTTTAGTTTTTGACCCTTTTTGTTGCTATTGTCAAAACGGGGGAGAAAATATGAGAAAACAAGAAAAACAAGTAAACATAAACCAGTGCATAGATTTAGGGGGAGTAAAGCTCCAAAGAATATGATGTATGTTTTATTGTTCAGTTGAGTTAAATATTGATTGGTTGGGTTGCATATATAAATTGCATTTGCTTATTTATAGGGTGGTTTACTAAAAAAAAGAGGAAACTCTGCCCGATTTTTCTCAAAAACCTTACACTTAGTTTTTAAACTGTTTTCTCTTAATTGGTTTTGTCATCATCAAAAAGGGGGAGATTGTTGACCCTCACCTATATTTTAATGATGACAAAACACAACTGTGATTAAACTAACAGTGCAAACTAAGTGTAGTAAGCAACAAAAGCATACAACCAAGGATCAAGGTGCAGGAACTCAAACCGAATCAAACTTCAAGTGAAGACGGAAGATCTAGTATATGTCTATAGCATTAAGAACAAAGTGTTAGTCTCACTTGTACATTGAAAAACTTGTCCAATGGCTCGCACACAAAAAGTTTTTTAAACAAGACTTCTTAAACAAACGGTTTTAAGTTAAACACTTTTTTAAAACAGAAAAACCGGGTTGGAAGACAACTCAATCGACTGGGTACATATACCAGAAGACTGGTATATGGGATAGTGAGTCCCCAGTCGACTGGGTGAATCATACCAGTTGACTGGTAAAATGGACAAACAGTCCCCAGTCGACTGGTAAGATCAACCCAGTCGACTGGTACCAGAATTGCCTTAAAAATGTGATTTTTAAAGTGGACCTAGTCGACTGGTATTAAGACTTAGTCGACTGGTAGTTCAAAAAATATGACCGTTGGGACTCAAAAACTGGGCTTTTAAAGCAACAAACATTTCAAATTAAAGTCCAACGGCCATATTAATGAATGGCTATATAAACCCACTCTATTGAGCATTCAATAAAGGTGTTAAGACATTCAAAAAGAGAAGAACACACACAATCAAGTCTTTTACTCTTTGAAACTCAAAAAGCTTTGACATATTCATCTTGAGCCATTATTCAAGATTTACTTTGAAAGATAGACATTATTCAGTTATATAAGCTTTCATTTGCTGTCTCTCTACCATTTACTTTACAACATTTATTGTAAAGGGATTACTTCCGAGAGGAAGGGGATTGTACGGTTTGAGCAACACCCGTAAGTTGCTTGTGTTCGATTTGTGCAACACCCGTGAAATTGTACGACTAAGTTTCTTAGTGGATTACTTCTAGCAGGTTCCTTGAAGAGAGTGGGCGTAGGGTCGGAATGAATCCGATATTGCCGAACCACTATAAACTGAGTTTGCATCTTCTCTTCCTTAAACTCTTTTGTTTACAACACATTACTTGTTTAATTGAGTGTTGGTTATATGTTTTTATAAACTTGTGTTTATTCCACAAAAGTTTTTAAAAACCCAATTCACCCCCCTCTTGGGTTGAAACCTCAGTCTACACCTTCTTTTTAAATCTCAATACTCCATTCCATGGAGATATCTTCAAAAATACCCAATCTCTAACTTGGAACTCGATAGGTCGTCTTTTTTTATTAGCACAACCCTTCTATCTGTTCTGGGTTGCTATAAGGTTTTCTCTAACCAATTTGATCATCTTCGTTGTCAAATATATCATTTCTGGGCTATATATCTTTCTTTCTCCAACTTCTTCCCAGCATACTGGAGTTCTACACCTTTTACCATATAAAGCCTCGAAAGGTGCCATCCCAATACTAGTTTGATACTGATTATTATATGCAAACTCGATCAAAGGAAAATAAGCATCATAGCTCACTGAGAAACTCAATACACATGCCCTCAGCATATCTTCTAGTATTCTGATGATTCTCTCCGTCTTCCCATCAGTTTGTGGATGAAAGGTTGTACTAAATTGTAATTGCGTACCTATAACTTCTTGGAAACCCCTCCGAAATCTAGAGGTAAATCTAGAATCTTTATCTGAAACAATGCTCAAGGGTACTCCATGTAATTTTACTATCTCCGCTACATACAATTCAACCAACTTTTCTGGACTCCAGGTAGTTTTAATAGAAAGAAAATGTGAAAACTTAGAAAGTCTATCCACTATAACCCACACCGCATCATGCCCTCTTTGGGTACGGATAAAACCAGAGACAAAATCCATACTCACATTTTCCTATGGCCACTTAGGTACTGGAAGAGGTTGTAGTAAACCTGCCGAGTGTCTATTCTCAGACTTCAATTGTTGACAAGTCAAACATCTCGAAATATATTCCTCTACATCCCTCTTCATCCTTGACCACAAATAATTCTGTTTCAACCCCATGTACATCTTATTATTGCCTTGGTGCATGGAATATACAGAATCATGAACCTCTCTTAGGATCTCCTTTCTCATCTCCACGTCATCGGGAACACAAACTCTATGCCTTAATACTATCATGCCATCTTCTCTCATTCTAAACTTAATTGACTTCCCACTTAACATTTCCCGCCTGATCTTCTCTATCCCCTCATCTCTACTCTGCATCTGTAATAAACGATCAATAATGGAAGACTGGATCACCATATTTGCCATCAATACTCCTCTATCATTGACACTCAACCACATCCTCAAGATTCTTAATTCTATCACCAGGCTAGTATTATGACTTCTCATAGCAGCTAATCTCCCTGTAGCCTTTCTACTCAATGCATTAGCTACTACATTAGCCTTTCCTGGATGATAGTGAGTCGTACAGTTATAATCACAGATAAACTCCATCCACCTCCTCTGCCTTAAATTCAACTCTTTCTGGGTCGGTAAATGCATCAAGCTTTTATGATCAGTAAAAATTTCATAATTGGCTCCATATAGATGATGTCTCCAAATTTCCAAAGCAAAAACTATGGCAGCTAACTCTAAATCAAGGGTCAGATAATTCTTCTCATGGTTCTTCAGTTGCCTAGATGTATAAGTTATAACTCTCCTATGTTGCATCAACACACATCCCAACTCTTAATGTGATACATTACTATAAACCACAAATCCTTCATCACCAGAAGGAAGCACTAACACCGGGATAGTAGTCAGTTTTTCTTTCAACAGCTGGAAACTTTTCTCACATTCCTCTGACCACCTAAACTTCACATCCTTCCTGGTCAATTTAGTTAATAGTCCAGCAATCATAGAATTTTTTTGGATAAATCTCCTATAATAGCCAGCCAACCCCAAAAAGCTTCTAATTTCAGTTACACTCGTGGGTCTTTCCCAATTCAACACCACTTCTACTTTCTGTGGGTCAACTGCTATCCCTTCTCCTGACACAACATGCCCCAAGAAAGATATCTCGCTCAATCAAAACTCACAGTTAGAGAACTTCGCATATAATTTCTCTCTCCTCAGAATCTCTAACAGTATCCCCAAATGTTGCATATGCTCCTCTTCATTCTTGGAATATACCAAAATATCATCAATAAACACAATCACAAATCTGTCCAAGAATGGTTTAAACGCTTGATTCATAAGGTCCATAAAATCTGCAGAAGCATTAGTTAACCCAAGTGGCATCACTAAGAACTCATGATGGCCATAACGTGTCCTAAAAGTAGTCTTAGGCACGTCCTCTTCCTTTATCCTCAATTGGTGTAACTGATCGAATAAATCATTTATCTTGGGCAAAGGATATCTATTCTTGATGATGATTTTATTCAACTGTCTATAATCAATACATAATCTCATTGTCCCATCATTCTTTGACAAATAACATAAGGGCTCCCCAGGGTGACATACTAGATCGAATAAACTATTTATCTAGCAATTCCAGAAGCTGAACTTTCAACTCTCTCAATTCAGCTGGTGCCATTCTATAGGGTGCTATGGATATGGGTGCTGATCCTGGAATCACCTCAATAGAAAACTCAATCTCCTTATTAGGAGGCAAACCAATCAACTCTTCAGAGAAAACATCAGAAAAATCTTTCACTGCCAAGATTTCTTCTAACTTCCTACTCTCTTTGCTAGAATCCACCACATATGCCAAATACCCCTCACAACCCTTCTTCAACCATTTACTAGCAGTTAAGGCAGAAATAAGACAATTAGCAAGTATCTTACGTTTTTCTTGAAAATTAAACTCCTCATGTCCGGGTATTTTGAACACCACATTTTTCCTAAAACAATCTACCCAAGCATGATATGCAGATAACCAATTCATCCCATAATTCAATCAAAATCTGTCATATTTAAAGGCAATAAATTAACTTCAAATTCTCTATTAGCAATATTAATCACACAACCTCGACAGATTGTCCTGATAATAACTCTATCTCCAGTAGGAACCTCAACAACAATAGTATGCATCAAAAGATTAGCACTAGCATCAATAGATTTCATATAACTACTAGATGTAAAAGAATGGGTTACACCAGGATCAATCAATAATCTAGTAGGCCTACCAAGGATATATATCATACCCATAACAACATCAGGAGTGGCTTGCGCATCTTGTTGGGTCAATGCATAAACTTTGCTATCTCAAGATTGAAACTGACTACCATGTCCTCGCTCAGCTACTGATCCTCGAACTCTACCCCGCACGCTCCCTAATCCACCACCTCTCTCCACTGATCTTCTCCCAACACTTCCAACGCTTATGTCAGTAGATTTTCCCGCTAGACAATCTGCAGCAACATGTCCTCCCCTCCACATATAAAGCATATCTGTGTAGGGCAATTATGAGACAGATGCCGTGTCTGATTACATTTAAAGCAAACTCTTACCACTCTGCCATACATTAGATTACAACTTCCTTCTAGTGGCATGCTTATTCCTCTACCATAACTCCCAAGTCTAGGGGTCCCACTGGTATTACTCTAAGCTACAGAAGCAACAGTTTCTGCTTGCCTCTGACTCTACACTACATTTTCTTGTGACAAGGAACGCCCCTTCTAGGGTGGTCTTCCACTCTGTACACCTATATTGCTACCACCTTTAGGTTCATCAAATCTAGACCTCTTCAGCCAATCCCTCCAACCCCTCAACTCCATCAAATCCTTCTTAATTTGTAATGCTTTATCCATTAGTACAACATAATTCCCTATGCCCATATAAGAGAGTTTAGTCCGAATGTCATAGTGCAATCCATTTAAAAATCTCTTACACTTTCTTTCATCCGTTTTCACTAATTCAGGTAAAAACCTTGACAGAGCTATGAATCTACTATCATATTCAGCTATCGATAAACTTCCCTGTCTTAGAGGAATAAAATCTCTCTCTTGTTGTGCCTGAAAGGTATCTGGGAAATACTTCGCAAAGAACTTTTCCTTAAACTTACTCCAAGTTAAAGGTCATTCTACCCGTGTGCTTACCCTGGGCAAAATATCCTCCCACCATTGAGAAGCCTTACCCTCCAACATAAATGAAGCAAAAGCAACCTTCTGTCTATCTGACACTGGTAAGATTTCAAAATATTTCTCTACATGTCTAACCTATTGCTCAGCTTCCACAGGATTTACAGATCCCTTAAAAGATTGAGGTTTAAACTTAAGAAAGCTCACAAAACAATCCCCTTGCAACTCACATGCAAAGACACCTTCTCTCTCATGAACCGCTTGCCTCACCACATCAGGTTCTCTTCTACCCCTTTCCTCTAATCTTCTATGCAGATTATCAACCTTTTCTTCAGCTGCATTCATCCTCTCTATAGCATGAACAAGAGCTTCTCTAAATTCATCATTCCTAACCTCATATTCTCTCTTAGCTCTACTAGTACCAACTACACTATCAGTATGTTCCTTCACAGGAACCACAGACTCAACTTCCTCTTCTGCTTCAGTTATTCTAATTATTGGGGGTCTACCACGTCCCCTCTGATTCAGAACTCTACCTCTAGCTCAAGCCCGACCACGTGTCATCCTTAGACTCTACATTTAAAATATAGTTTATTTAGATCTTCCACCTTTTTAAGTTCTAATGCAATCTACAGAATCTTAAAACCTAATGCTTTAATACCAAAATTGTAACGACCCATCCTGAGTTGGCTACCCCGAAAGAGTATCATCACATTTTGAAAATCCAAGCACGACACATATATGCAACAATAAATATAATACTAACAGAAAGTTTTATTTTAATCCTCAACCCTCAACAAGGGAGGTACAAAAATCTAATATTTACTTAAACATAATATACAACATAAAATGCATGAATATTTACAATAAAACTTTTACAAGTCATTTTCTCGTTTGTCTGAGGATGTGACATGTATGTGGCTTGCAAAGAAATGATTTCGTCTGACTCTCAACCCACTAGACTATTTGTCCTGTTTGCTGCCTGAAATCATTGTACAATGAGAGATGAGCTTCACAAGCTCAGTGAATTTAAATTTACTAAAAGTATTCAGTTTGCTAAAATTGTCCTTCAATATTTAATCATTTATCTCTCATATAACTGGATAATAGCATAGTTTCTAACATTTAAATAATTCATATCATATCATAGTTCTATGTCTTTTTCTCAATGTAATTATCTCTCTCTGTTAGACTCATTTATCTACAAATAAATGCATAACATTACCAACATTAAGTAAATATATCAACATGTAAAATATATGCAATGCATGAATTATTATTATGGGAACATCTTCCCACATATCGACATGTTTTTATTATCTTAGACCGGCCCCCTCCCGGTTCTTTTCTTTCCTGCATATACCGGCTGTCACGGTGTCCTTTTATTTTTTCTAGCATATACTGGTTGTCACGGTTTTTCAATTAGACCGGGCTCTTCCCAGTTCTTTTGATTCTTTTATTTAATGCATATGCATATGGACAAAATATTTAAATTTGCTATCTTGATCATTCTCAACTTATCATTGAAATAAATTCCCCAAAATTTCTTTCCTCGTATATCACATCCACTTATTAATCATAACTCATCAGGAATTTATTTATCACTATCACTATTAAATTAGCTCATTATTCTAATAATATTTCTTTTCACATAATAATTTTCTACGCGTCCAATATTTATATAATACATATCAATTTAATTTTTATCTACCATCAAAACATAAGCTAATAATTTATTTTAATATTTTTACTATATATTTGATTTTTATTTAGATTACTTAAAGTAAATTCAACTCACCACGTAGTACTTAAAGCTACTCGTGGATCACCTTCTTGCCTTTCTCGTTCCTCTCAGAAATTTCTCCTAATTGCTGATCGTCAACACCTGACATAATATTTGTATTAAATTTCTAATTATTTCTTCAATTCTTATTAAACCACACCCTTTGAAAATTCCCACTTTAACTTTTAGGAAATTTCACGAATGTTAAAAACTCAAAAATAAACACTACATTATTACCTTATATTTTTCTGATAGCTTCTCGTGATTCCCTATAAAATTCCACCGTAAATTCCTTCAAAATTTTGCTCTTTCAACTTTTCTTTAGGTCTCAAAGTGTTTAAGGAAATAGAGTAATTTGAAAGAAAAAACTAACGAAATCGGTAAGTATTAATTTTGTGTATATATATATATATATATATATATATATATATATATATATATATATAACCAAAGTTTGGTTTTTAAAAGATCTGCACTCCCCTGATTCTCTTCCATGAAATGCCTTTGCTGGAAGGCATGCATTGATAAAAAAATATAATTGGCAGCAGGTGCTGCCACCTGCTGCCATGTGTCCTAAATTTTTTTTTTCAAAACTTTTCTTTTTCTTTTTCTTTTTCCTTTTACTGTTCATGATTTTTTTTTCAAAGAATTATTTTATTCAATTCTACATCCTTCGCGTAAATATATTATTTTAATTTCATGTCATATTTATTAAATTACTTTTTTGCCCTTATTTTACAAATACGGGTATTACATTAGTCCTTTTCCATTCGCTATGTGGGGGATGGATATCCTCGGGCCTTTCCCAGAGGCTCAAAGGACAGAAAAAGCACCCATAGTCGCTATCGACTACTTCACTAAGTGAACAGAGGCTGAACCTCTCGCTAGACTCACTAACCATCAAACTCAGTGATTTGTGTGGAGATCAATAGTCTCTCGATTCGGCATACGAAGGGTACTTATCACCGATAATGACAAGCAGTTCAACAGCTCGCAGTTCAAGATCTTCTGCCAAGACCTTAAAATTGAGCACCGATTCTCCTTGGTAAGCTATCCCCAGGCAAATGGTCAGGTCGAAGTGACCAACAGAACCCTTTTCCATGGCATCAAGAGGTGGCTTGAGGATGCACATAAAGCAATGGGTAAAACAACTCCCAAATGTCCTCTGGGCCTATCGGACGACAACCTGAACACCTATGGGAGAAACTCATTTTTTCCTGACTTGTGGCTCGGAAGCTGTCATTCTACTTTAGATAGGGATACCCTCATTGTGAGTACAAAGTTTCGACGAACTCAACAACAAATAAGCACTCAAAATGAACGTGGACATAATTGATGAGGCAAGGGATAAATCCTAGGTCAAACTCGTTGCTTATCACCAGAGGATGACGAAATACTACAATTCCCGAGTCCATGGAAGAACCTTCAGGCTGCATGATCTAGTACTCAGGAAAAAGGAAGTGTCACACCCTTGAGAGACAGGAAAACTTATCCCGAACTAGGAAGGACCCTACTGCATCCGAAGGGTCTACCGAGCGGGCACGTTTGAACTTGAAAATCTGGATGGCAAGCCGATACCCTGGACTTGGAATGTTGAAAATCTCCGCAAATTCTATCGATAGGCTTTCTCATGTTTTCTCCAAACTTGTTATCAGTAGGATTTTTTTTTTCCAATTGCTTATATAGTCTCTAGACACTTTCAATAAAAGATTAGCTTCGTTTCTTTTATCAACATTTATATTAACAAGAGCCCCGAGCTCTTTCCAAAAAAAGACTAAAGGTAGGGCCCTAAACCTTTTGGATATCTCCTTAAGTAACACAAGCAAAAGGTTTTGAGCTCCTTATACTCACTTAAAAGCTAAAGAGAAGGCTTCGAAACCTTCACCTTTATCTGCCCAAAACTAAGCGGGACCTTCTATCAGTAATGTTCCACCTTTAATGAAAAAGAAGCAATTTCACCCCGCTTGAATCTTCAAATGATTTAATGTTATAATCCAAGCTTAGAGCACTGAGCTCTTTCCATCCTCGGACTACTTTCAAGTTACATTTCGAGCTTTGAGCCTTGAGCTATTTCCATCTTCGGAACTTGTTCAAGTCGTACACCAAGGATAGAGTCCCAAACTCTCTACTCCTTTGAAGTCATTCCAAGTTAAAATTCTAAGGAATATTACTTGGAAGCAAAAGAAAGAGTTGAAAAAAATACAAAAGGCGCAAATCTATTCCGTTAATAAAAAAGTTCAATTTAAGGCACTATCGGCCTTTAGATACAAAATGTGGCCAGGGCACTGTCAACCCTTAAATACATATTTAAAACAAAAAACTTAAACTAAAAAGGGGGGGGAGGGCACCTACTCATCCTCTATAACCTCTACAGCTACTCGAACATTGCTCCTGGCCTCATCACCATCCTCCACACCATGGTTCTCATCCGAATCAACAGTGGTCTCCCCCTTGAAAATCTCGACCGTCGAGACATCTATATCAGGGAATAGGCCAATAGTCTTCTTCTTCACATCTATAAAGCCATAATAGTACTGCTCCCTACTCTTGGTCTGTAGCTTAGTGTGATATTCAACTGATGATCGAAAATCCTCCAAGGCTTTGCGAATCGCCTCATCGCGCAGCAACTATGTCTGAAGCCACCCTCACCTCGAGAGATGCATACACTTCCTAAGAACTGAAAAGCTAAGTCTTCACAAGCTCGAGCACTTCATCCTTCACCCAAAGGGAAGCTTTGAGGTCCCCCACCAAGGCCTGTTGCTCTTCCAACCTCTTATTTACGTCAACAAAGCACTGAGTTAAAACCCCAACGCTCACACTAGCCTAAAAAAATCCAAAAAGAAATAAGTTATGAGTATTAGAACGTCCAATTCAAAGCAAAAAAAAAAAATTGAAGAGGAAAATCACCTTGGCCTGTAACTTTTCCATAGAGTGAGCAAAGACCTCAGGAGCCATAGTACTAAGCTCGATCCTATCCCTAGGAGGGATACGTTGGATTAGCCACTCTCGTGCGATCTGTGCACCACCCATCACCGAATCCATCACTTTTATGAACCAATTTGGCCAAAACACGCATGTAGGAAAAACAGTAGGGCTCCCAAGCCCAAGAACAACTGAGCTGCGAACACCAAAGGTTGGAGTGGAACCCATACCAGCAATAACCGATCAAGGAGAAAACATGTGGCCACTCACTTGGCCCTTGAAGACAAAAGGATCCAATTTCCTCTTCCCTTCACTCGAGCGTTTGATGCTCGAGCCAGCCCCGACATCACTTTCTTTCTCATTAGTCTTCCTGGCTGCCTTTAGTATTTGTGATTGACTCAGAGACATCTCTGCAAAAACAAGAAAAAGCAAAAGACTTAGAAGCAACTAGAAGGAATCCAAAAGAAAGCAAATTCAGGAATATACCTTCTGTGGATAAAGACCAAGCCTAGCTAGGTTCTTATTATCTTTGAGTTCAACAATCTCTATGGCTCTCATCACTATACATCTAATGGGCCTCTCATCTGGAAGGCTTAATTTCGGATGAAGATTCTTCTTTAAAAAAGTAAGGTACTAAACTCTCGGGATCCCAAAACAGATTTCACTATAAACAAATAAAACTTTATTTTCCATTCCTTTATGAAAGTCAGATTATTCTCAACTATCTTTTTCTTGGCCCTCTGGCTTACAACCACCCAACCGTTTTCCGTATAGAGACTAACTGTAAACAAATTCTTGAAAACAACGAGGGTCGAATACCCACCTACCTTCTTGCAAACATAAACGGAACCTACCAGCATGCGAACAGAGTTTGCAATTAGTTGACAAAGGGTAATATTGTAGTAGTTCAGAATAAGGCATATGAAAGGATCGAGGGGAAACCTAATGCCAACCTTTAAAGTTTGTAAATACACACAAACCTCATAAGGTAGATCCTAATGAGGGAGGTCACACGCCATTTCTCCTATACTGACGTTCTTAAGAGAGTATACAATTAGAATCATATATTTCACCCTCATCTTTTCCACTTTGGAATCACTCAGCTCATTTGGTATTTTTTCAGCCAAGAAAACTACAACCCTGGTACCCTCAGCCATAACGTCTTGAATATTATTCAAGGTAGTCTAGACATCAACTAAAGAAATAGTCTCCTTCTCAGGATCTCTTACACTACACTCATCCTCGCCATCAAGACCTATGGCTACTTTCTCTACATGTGATTGGACCGAGAAGCTATTCTCCTCAGTCTCAAAACTAAAACCACTAGGAGCAAATGACATTCTTTGAAGAAGAAAAAAGAGAAAGAAATGACTCACCTAAGAGGAAGGAATGAAGCTGAAGACACTCTAAAGACCAAGTGCTCTAAACACTCTCTACTCCTCTGCTCCGAGAGCTCTCCAAAGAAACTTTGAAATAAAAGTTGGAAATGATATGAACGGAAAGGAGATGTTTCCCCCTATTTATAAAAAAATGGATGGCTGAGATCGTGACTTTTCATTTTTCGAGGGAATCTTTTCATTTACCAATGAGCTCTTTGGCTCACCACTAGCAATTCTAGAACATTTTTAGTCTATTCAGCTCCAACGAGCCTCTCATAAGTGGGCTCCCCATCGCATAATAGGCCTTGACCCACGTAGCGGGCTTCCTACAACTAAATGCAGCCCTATCTCTCGTCTTGGGCCTGGCCCCCACAACTGCAGTCAATGATGTACAAAGACAAAATTTATCAAAGTATTTGACTTCAGTTCTTTTAATAAGCCTCTGTCATTTTTCAAAAAACTCCGAGGGATGAGCCTTGCTCTCTCTCATCCAAAAACTCCGAGCATCAATAAGCCTCGGTCTTTTTTCAGAAAACTCTGAGGGATGAACCTTGCTCTCTCTCGTTCAAAAACTCCGAGTGTCAATAGGTCTCGATCATTTTTCAAAAAACTCCGAGGGATGAGCCTTGCCCTCTCTATCTCTCATCCAAAAACTTCGAGCATCAATAAGCCTCGGTCTTTTTAAAGAAAATTCTGAGGGATGAGACTCGCTCACTTTCATCCAAAAACTTCGAGTATCAATAAGTATCAGTCTTTTTTCAGAAAACTCTGAGGGATGAGCCTTCCCCTCTCTCATCCAAAAACTCTGAGCATTAGTAAGCTTCGGTCTTTTATAAAAAAATTCCGAGGGATAAGCCTTGTTCTCCCTCATCTAAAAACTTTGAGCTTCAATAAGCCTCAATCTTTTTTTTCTTCAAAAAACTCCGAGGAATGAGCTTTGCTATCTCTCATCTAAAAACTCCGAGCATAAGTAAGTCTAGGTCATTTCTTAGAAAACTCCGAGGGATGAGCCGTGCTCCCCTTCATCCAAACCATGGCTATTCATGAGTCTAAGTCTAAACTATCAAGTGAAATAGCCAGGCCCAAATGATGTACAAGGCCTAGAGGCCGAGGGCGCTGCCTCCTACCCCTTACCCGCTCACCAGCGAGTGGACCACTGCCCACCCACCGAGGAACGGGACCTCTTAGTCATCGGGAAGTCTCCAGATGTGCCATCTCTTACCTTGCTTCGAGGCACACAAGTCTATTCCATTCAGACTCTTCACTTACCTCGCTTCGAGGCACATAAGTCTATTTCATTCAAACTACTTACTTACCTCAGTTTGAGGCATGTAAGCCTGTTCTGTTAAGACTCTTTACCTACCTCACTTCGAGGCACACAAGTTTGTTTCATTCAGAATCCTTACCTACCTCGCTTTGAGGCACATAAGTCTGTTCCATTCAAACTCCTTACTTACCTTGCTTCGAGGAATATAAATCTGTTTCATTCAGAATCCTTACTCACCTTGCTTCGAGGCACATAAGTATGTTCCATTCAAACTTTTTATTTACCTCACTTCGACGCATATAATTTTATTTCATTCAGACTCCTTAACTACCTCACTTCGAGGTACACAAGTGTGCTCTATTAAGACTATTTACCTACCTTGCTTCGAGGCACACAAGTCTGTTCCATTCAGACTCCTTACTTACCTTACTTCGAGGAACGTAAATATATTTCATTCAGAATCCTTACCCATCTCGCTTCGAGGCACACAAGTCTGTTCTATTCAGATTATTTACTTACCTCGCTTCGACGCACTTAAGCTTGTTTCATTCAAACTTCTTACCTACCTCGCTTCAAAGCACAAAAGTCTATTTCATTCAGACTCTTTACATACCTCGCTTCGAAGCACACAAGTCTATTTCATTCGAACTCTTTACTTACCTCGCTTCAAGGCACGTAAGTCTGTTCCATTCAGAATCTTTACCCACCTCGTTTCGAGGCACACAAGTCTATTCCATTCAGATTCTTTAACTACCTCGCTTTGAGGCACACAAGTCCGTTTCATTCAAACTCCTTACCTACCTCACTTCGAGGCACACAAGTTTGTTTCATTTAGACTTTTTACCTACCTCGCTTAAAAGCACATAAGTTTGTTCCATTCAGACTCTTTACTTATGTTGCTCTGAAGCTCACAACGTAAAGTCCAAACTAATAATTTCACCTTGAGATATCCAACTTCAAATCTCCATACCAGGGTGCTGCCCCCCACCCCTAAACGCTCACCAGCGAGTGGATTGCTGCCCACTTATTGGGGAATGGGACCCCCTAGTCGTCGGGAAGTCTCTAGATGTGCCATCTCTTACCTTGCTTCGAGGCACACAAGTCTGTTCCATTCAGACTCCTCACCTACCTCGCTTTATGGCACATAAGTCTATTTCATTCAGACTACTTGCTTACCTCACTTCGAGGCACATAAGTCTGTTCCATTCAGACTCTTTACTTACCTCGCTTTGAGGAATATAAATATATTTCATTCAAAATCCTTACCCACCTCGCTTCGAGGCACACTAATCTGTTCCATTCAGATTCCATACTTATCTTGCTTCGAGGAATATAAATCTATTTCATTCAGAATCCTTACCCACCTCGCTTCGAGGAACACAAGTATGTTCCATTCAGACTCTTTATTTAACTTGCTTCGAGGCACATAAGTATGTTTTATTCAAACTCCTTACCTACTTCACTTCGAAGGACACAAGTCTGTTCCATTCAGACTCCTTACTTACCTTGCTTCGAGGAACATAAATATATTTAATTCAGAATCCTTACCCACCTCGCTTCGAGGCACACAAGTTTGTTCTATTCAGACTCTTAACTTACCTCACTTCGAGGCACATAAGTTTGTTTCATTCAGACTCCTTACCTACCTCGCTTCGAAGCACACAAATCTATTTCATTCAGACTCTTCACCTACCTCGCTTCGAGGCACATAAACCTGTTTCATTCGGACTCTTTACTTACCTCACTTCGAGGCACATAAGTTTGTTCCATTCAGAATCTTTACCTACCTCGCTTCGAGGCACACAAGTCTATTCCATTCAGACTCTTTACTTACCTCCCTTTGAGGCACACAAGTTTGTTTCATTCAAACTCCTTACCTACCTTGCTTTGAGGCACACAAGTCTGTTTCATTTAGACATTTTACCTACCTCACTTCGAGGCACATAAGTCTGTTCCATTCAAACTCTTTACTTACCTCGCTTTGAAGCTCACAACTTAAAGTCTGAACTAAAAATTTCACCTCGAGACATCCTACTTCAAATCTCCATACTAGGGTGCTGCCCCTTACCCCTTACCCACTCACCAGCGAGTGGATCACTGCCCACTCATTGGGGAACAAGACCCCCTTATCATCGGGAAGTCTCCAGATATGCCATCTCTTACCTTTCTTTGAGGCACACAAGTCTATTCCATTCAGACTCTTCACCTACCTCGCTTCGAGGCACACAAGTTTATTTCATTCAGACTACTTACTTACCTCACTTCGAGGCACATAATCCTATTCTGTTCATACTCTTTACCTACCTCGCTTTGAGGCACACAAGTTTGTTTCATTCAGACTCCTTACCTACCTCGCTTTGAGGCACACAAGTCAGTTCCATTCAGACTCCTTACTTAGCTCGCTTCGAGGAACATAAATTTGTTTCATTCAGAATCCTTACCCACCTCGCTTCAAGGCACACAAGTATGTTCCATTCAGACTCTTTACTTACCTCGCTTCGAGGCACATAAGTTTGTTTCATTTAGACTCATTGACTACTTCACTTTGAGACACACAAATCTGTTCCATTCAGACTCCTTACGTGCCTCGCTTCAAGGAACATAAATATATTTCATTCAGAATCCTTACCCACCTCACTTCGAGGCACACAAGTTTGTTCCATTCAGACTCTTAACTTACCTCACTTCGAGGCACTTAAGTTTGTTTTATTCAGACCTACCTCGCTCTGAAGCACACAAGTCTATTTCATTCAGACTCTTCACCTACCTCGCTTCGAGGTACAAAAGTCTGTTCCATTCAGAATCTTTACCTACCTCGTTTCGAGGCACATAAGTCTATTCCATTCAGACTCTTTACCTACCTCGCTTCGAGGCACATAAGTCTGTTTCATTTAAACTCCTTACCTACCTCACTTCGAGGCACATAAGTCTGTTTCATTCAAACTCCTTATCTACCTTGCTTCGAGGCACACAAATTACTTTCATTTAGACTCTTTACCTACCTTGCTTCGAGGCACATAAGTCTATTCCATTTAGACTCTTTACTTACCTCGCTCTAAAGCTCACAGCTTAAAGTCCGAACTAATAATTTCACCTCGAGACATCCAACTTTAAATCTCCACACCACGTCTTTGTAGTACTAGGGTACCCAAAAGATGTTAGGCCTGATCCAAACTGCGTGACATACTTCAAACTATTTTCTCAGTGCACAACTGCACTTAAGAAAGTAGGGGGCATCTGATGTAAGGGAAAAATCATCATCCAATGACACAGTGATATGTGGCGCCCCTAAGGGCAAAATAGTAAAATCCTAGACAAAGATCCTCACCCAATAGCATAACGACACACGACAAAAAGAGCAAAAAGGCAAAAAGGTAGTTCCACGACTCAGATAGACTAACTAGTCAAATCACCACACCTGAGAAAGGGCACAATGATAAATCCGCACCAAGAGCCCTAGCACCATTACAATACTCCAACCTATGGATAAATAGTTATCCAGTTTGCGATAATGATAAACTTATCTCCAAGAGTTCTATTCCTATCGTAACATTGAATCCTTCTCCTAATCAAACACTACTCTGAAACACTATATAAAGGGGGCTCTCATAATCACAAGGTACAAACAATTCTCCATTCACAGCTCCTAGTCTCTATGGCTTTCCTTATTCTAAAAAAAAAAAAAAATCCTATTTTAACTTAAGCATTGGAGTATCCCCTGCGAGGCACAACTCTTCCGGTGACTTTTAGGGTTTTTCTTTATTTCATGTGTGCATGTACCAGTTCCCGACCGTTCAGATTCCATGCAGATTTTCGGCATCAACAAGGCCAAAAACAATACTCTTTTTAAGATATTGGTTCATTCACTTTGATATTTGTAAGTCTAAAGGAAAATAAATTATAAAATTCATGTTGTAACTTATTCATCTTTCCAAGATTAAAAAAAA
>CM043699.1:38128137-38305637 GCA_023935145.1 Bretschneidera sinensis
AAATATTCCAAAGATTTATTGAAAAGGTTTGGAATGCTCGATTGCAAGCCGATTTCAACGCCGATGGAACCAAATGCCAAAATATGTGCACATGAAGGAAAAGATTTGGAAGATGCAACGATGTATCGACAATTGGTAGGTAGTCTGATCTACTTAACCTTGACTTGACCTGATGTTTCTTATGCAGTTGGTGTGATGAGTCGGTACATGCAAAATCCAAAGAAGCCTCATTTGGAAGTAGTTCGGCGAATACTGAGATATGTGAAGAGTACAATTGACTATGGTCTTTTGTACAAGAAAGGTGAAGACTGCAAGTTAGTTGGTTACTGTGATGCTGACTATGCGGGAGATCATGACACCAGGAGATCAACAACTGGGTATGTGTTTAACCTTGGTTCCGGAACAATTTCTTGGTGTAGTAAGAGACAGCCGACAATATCATTGTCAACCACAGAAGCTGAGTATCGGGCAGCAACAATGGCAGCTCAAGAAAGTACATGGCTGATACAACTGATGAATGATCTACATCAATCAGTAGATTATGCAGTTCCGTTGTACTGTGACAACCAGTCAGCAATTCGTTTGGCGGAGAATCCAATCTTTCATGCTAGAACTAAGCATGTTGAAGTGCACTATCATTTTATCAGAGAAAAGGTTCTGCAAGAAAAGATTGAGATGAGGCAAATCAAGACAGATGATCAAGCTACGGACTTGTTCACAAAAGGGTTGAGCACTAGCAAGTTCGAAATGTTTCGCTGTCAGCTCAGCACAGTGCAAAGAATGAGAACTGACATTGAGGGGGAGTGTTGAGAATCAATGTCCAGTTAGGCCTAGCTGCTGGCTTAGAATGGGAACAAAGCAGGCCCAGCTTCAAAACCAATTCCATTTCCTCCATGTTGAGAATCAATGTTAGCCCACCATAAGTAATCCCCAGCCCAATCTAAAGTCCAATAGTATTGTTCAAACCCATAGCTAGTTTGATGATGTAATTGCTTACAATTACAAAGTGGGGCAAAGTTAGGTATGTTGTTATTGGTGAGGTTGTGTGGAAGACAACATAATGAGGTGCTTAATGGATGATGTGGAAGACAATATAATTAGGTGCTTAATGGGTGATGTGGAAGACAACATAATTAGGTGTTTAATGGATTTGTGTGGTAGTAAATAAATTTAGTTTAATTATATGTGTGGTGTAGTTTTCATTTGGTTTGCTATAAATACTCAAGTCTTCAAGCCTTGTAATTCATCAAGAAGAAAAACAAAGCTAAGTGCTAAATAAGAAAAGCTTTGCTAATTAGTGTTTTGTGAGTTCTCTTTAGAGTGTTTTATTTTCTTCTTCCTAAAAATAGTTAGAGTTTTGTACTCTACTTATTCAACATAAGCTTGTATATATAAGTCTTGGTGTATGTACTGTAAAGACACAGAATACAATTCTAGTTTTTAGCTTATACTCTCTTATGGTAGTTTCCTTTTTTTCTTCTATGCTTCATTCTTTCTTTCTTTCATTATTGTTTTTATGTTCCAGTATGTTAAAAATTGGGAAGAGCTTGCGTGCAGCTTGATATATATGGATGAGAACCATTACGATTCAAAAGTTTAAGCTCATGAGTCTTGGACCCAAACCATGTATATAAGTCACTCTTGTTTCTAATTTCTATCCGATGTGGGATTGATATTCCACATCTCTTCTTACTCACACGTAAATATTCCCAACAATATCCCCCTTACGTGTGAGTCTTCATCGCTCTCTCTTGAGCGGAAAAAACTAGTCATTTATATTATTATCAACAATTACACGAATCATAAGGAGCCCACTTCGGAACACCATCGGAGTACATTCTTCCACAGGGGCTTGTCATCTGTGGGATCTACCACTCCATCTTCCACGAGGTCACCATCCGTGGGATTTAGTGACTCTACCACGGGTCAACATCGTGGGAGTCAACATTTTTTCGTGATCACTTTGCCCATACTCGAACCATTAGCTCTAATACCACTTGTTAAGAATTAGGAAGACCTTGCATGCAGCTTGATATACATGGATGAACATCAATATAACTCAAAAGCTTAAGCTCATGAGTTTTGGGCCCAAACTATGTATATGAGTCACTCTTGTTTTTTTAATTTCAATCTGATGTGGGATTGATCTTCCACATCTCCTTTTACTCACATGTAAATATTCTTAACACAGTACTAGTTGAACTATTCGAGATTTGTTAATCACACGAATAATAAACAGAAAGAAAATAATAAGATATGATACATTAAGGTTCACCTCAGAATATGACTACATCTTGCTAGAAGTTTCACAATAATCAGCCTCTCAAATCTCTCGTTATAATGTGTGCTTAGTACATAGAAAAAACTTAAAACGCTCTAATTAGAGTTTTTACCCTGTTGCAAAACTACGACTATTCATGAGCCCAATCCCAAACCGTCAAGCAAACCGATATTTGTATCAGTGTATTTTTCTTCCTAAAGCATTACAACAGAGATCAAACCGAAGAGATAGAGCTATACAACAAACAAATCTTTGTGAGTGGTTGGAACTTTTTTTTAGAATATTGTATTTTTCTAATTAATTTTGTGGTAGCTTAGATTTGAGTGTATTTGAGATTTGAGGTTAGTGAGTTTTATTTCTCTCGATTTGTACTCCAAATTTTGAATATAGTGGAATCTCTCACTATCGCGTGTAACATAAGAGTTTTAACAGTGAATTACATAAATTCTGTGTCTGTTTATTTTTCTACAGTTTTATTCTTAACATTATGGGGATGATTTGGTCATTTTCTGAAAGTTAAGATAACTGTACAATTTTGAGTATAAGATAAAGTGTACGATAGGACGTCAAACATTTTGATCATCTTCTCTTACTTTCTTCCATAGGGCCTTTACTTCTTTCTTGTTAAGAATATTCCAAATTAGATCATCTCCTCATTTTGTTTTTAAAGTCTAGAAACTAAATATCAGCTTGCCGAATGTTGCTTTTGTAGTTATGAAGCCCGCGAGCATGTTCAAAGGTAGTAAAATAATGTCAATCTATGTGCTTTTCATTTTCTTAAAATAAGAACTTTAATGTTATCGTTATTGAAGTATATATGTACATTTGCCCCAACTACTCTGCTTATCTGGGTAGAAATTTCTAGTCATGCACTGCATTACAGACTTGGGATCACACTGTCCATTCTACTTTTGAGCGGTTTTTATGGGTACAATGAGGACTAGATTGTATTTTACATGTCCGTGGCTGTGTTTTGAACCATAACAAAACACATTTACACAATTATCTTTATTGAGAAATGAACACAATTTCATAATATAAATAACATATCAAATAGGCATATCCACATGAGAGATATTGTAATTCAAAATATGTACCTGACATGTTTTCAAATTTAATTTTATTCCAAAAAACTTATTCCCAAAATTTTATTCCAAAATACTAACAATATACATCAATTACTGGAACAGATTATTAGTGAGATTCAAATACACACAAAATGTTTTACAATGGTGTCTAATTTCACTCTTTTTCATTCAGTAAGCAGCCAACTTTCTTCCTGTTTGGTTATGCATTGTAGTTGTGATGATAATGTAGAAGATTGTTGTGGTGTTCTTGTAGGAGAACACAAGATGGGCTTTGGTGGAACTTGCAGGAATTGAAGGCTACCTTCCAACATCTCAACAACTTTGGTCATTGACGGTCGATCTGTCGGAATGGTTTGAATGCACCACAAACTCACCAAGATCATCTTTCTTGCCATTTCTTCTTCCTCTTCACTCATAACCCTCTGGAGTTTCAAATCCTCACCTGGTTCGAGATGCTTGTATATCCAGTGTGGAAAATATATTTCACTTGAATCAGATGCTTGAACATCAACATTCTTTCTTCCTCCAACCATTTCGAGGACCATCATTCCATAACTGTAGACATCAGACTTGTAAGAGACTCCTCCGAAATTTCTACAAAACACTTCCGGAGCGATATATCCAGCAGTTCCTCTTGCACCCAGCACTGACACAAAACTATTCTCCCTTTTGCATAGTTTAGCAAGGCCAAAATCCGAGATTTTCGGACAGAATTTTTCGTCTAAAAGAATGTTCTGGGGTTTTATGTCAAAATGCAATATCCTTGTGTTACAACCTCTGTGCAAATACTCTAGTCCTCTAGCAATACCAACCGCAATTTCAAACAATATTTCCCATTCTAGTTGGCTGCTTGTACTTGAAGATCCTTCATGATATATAAACTTGTCTAGTGATCCATTGGGCATGAATTCATAGATTAGAGCTCTTTTATTCCTCTCAATACAGAAACCCAGCAGATTGACTATATTCACATGAGAAGTTCTACTAATGCTTTCAACTTCATTGATAAATTCTTCGCCGTTACCTTTGGATTCGCTTAATACCTTCACTGCAACAGGGCAGCCATCAGACAACATTCCTCTGTACACTGTTCCATATCCTCCTTGTCCTATTTTTTCTTTGAATGAGTATGTCATTTTCTTGATATCTGAATAACGGTATTGTTTTGGAACAATAGACCCATTACTCCTTATAAATTCTTCAATTTTCCGATCATCCTTCTGCTTTTTCTTCCAGAAGACGATTACATTCCCTGACAGCCATTCTCTCCCAAGGCAGAAGATCATCACAATAGAGATAACTATGATACCAACCAAACTTGCCGAAATGCCTGTATTGTAAGAATTTCTTTAGTGTCAATGTCTTAATATATCACTCATCTAATTCCAATGGACTCTTTTTTTTTTTTTTTTTTGGTGAAATGAAATTTTCCAATGGTCTTTAAACAAGTAAGAAGAAACTTATTTTTATGTTATTACCTATGGCAACTTTTGGCCTCCAGTTGCGCTTGTTTAGTGACCCTGCAACATAAACATAAATAAGTTAAAAGACTGGTGAAAACTTTGCAAAATGTTCTTAAACATTACATAATCCAGCTTATTTGACACAAAACATTTTAAATTAAATGGTATATTGAAAGGAAGATAAATTTCCAGAAATTGCCTCTTATTTTTTTTTTTTTTTTTGTTTTCTTCTGCAATATTCAGATTCAACCTTCAAGATGTCCAAAATTTGCTACACTAAGCCACGTATATACAAAAGGACTAAATCACAGAACAAAAGATCTCAGATACTTGACTATAGATTATAGAACAATGCAATTCTAGTCAGCTTAGGGACCACTATTTTGACAAAAGCCAGTGCCCACATTAGAAAAGTATAACATGGTTGGCAGGGACTGTTCACTGAATGATTTGCCCCCAAGTTCCCGTCCTACTTTTCAAAATTAGCATAGGGTCAAAGTCTTCTAGTTTGTCTATAATCTTCAATAAAAGAATTTTGATAGTTTCACCATTTGTTGACATCTTTTTATGTATTTGTCTAATTTATTTATACTCTTCAATAAATAAATAAATAAAAAGCTTTGATGGTACTACCATTTTGATAGAAACATGTCCAACGCTTCATAAATTTCTCTAATCTATTTATGTTTTTTTAATAAAAGAACATCAATGGTTTTCTTTCGTTACAATCACTTTAAACCAACCAAACAGTGTAATGATCATTACGAGATGAATAAACATTCCACTACAACTTTGATTACTATAACTGAACAAGATAATAGATTTGGATTCCATCCATCTACTTGCGAATGTACCAAAAAAAAAAAAAAAAAGCCTTGATGATTCTAACATTTGGAAGCATACTAGAGATGCCTAACTTTAAAAAATAGTTAAATTTAGGTAGGTCAAAGGAAACTATAAGATCAAATATGCTATTTTTTTTACTCGTCTTGTCTCACTCCCTATCTGTATCTCTTTTTTATTCTTTTTCAAAAATATGTTGTCTCTCTTAACAACAAGATTCGATCTCTTCTTTTCTTTTCTCGTCTTGTGCTCTTTCACATTAGTACATATTAACTTAGTCAAAATACATTGGCTGTCAATCAAACTCTTTTGAGTCATGCTTTATCAACCCAAGCGATATCATCTCTTTATAAATCAATTGTTATGTTTGCAAGCAAAAAAATTAAAGTGTTTCGTGAAGATAAGGTCATCTAGGACCTCCTGCACAAAAATAGTAAAGCTGTGAGAGAGCTTTTTTTTTTTTTTTTTTACGACTTTTGGGGATTTGAGAGAAAAAGGTTTTTTTTCGGGTTAGTTATTTTGTTGATTATTTTATGTGTTTGGTTTAACTTACCATGACATTATTTTCTATTTTATTGATTTTTTCTTTGTGGTTTCCATGCTGAAAAGTCAGTTGCTCACTAGGAGTATTAGCCTTCCTTTCTTCTTCTTCTTTTAACTATTCAGACCATTTTTATATAGACTTCATGAAGATCAAAAGATTAATTAACCTCTAAATTTCTCAAATAAGCATACGGAAAATCAAATTATGTTATATGACTCTTTTTCTGAAGATAAAATATGGTTAATATCTTAAACACTTTCACTCTTTAAATGCTAAGGTATGATTTGCATCAATAGATTAAAAAACTAAATGATCAAAATGGAAAAGAAGTGTCATATTTACCTGATCTTGCTGCACAATCGGTTGCGTAAGGCTGATCTGGGCAGAAGCATGTGAACTCACTCAAAGTAGAATTATAGCCACACTGCCCACCTGATTTGGCACAATTGTCACATAAAGTATTATCTGCAACCCACCTTAACCCAAAACCATCATCAAAAGCTGCAATCAGATTCTCTGAAGATGGATTTCTCTCTAAGTCCTGAGCTGCTGATTCAAATACTGGAACTATGACACTGTTATTGCACTGACCCAAGTAATTACTAACAAAAGAAGTTATGTTAGTAAAATCCTGTACAACAAAGTAATGAGAAATATCACCGTTGTTGTTGCAATCAAATTGAGTGACAGGGAGGGCTGCTTTTGGATTTGAAATTATAGGGCAATTATAATACAGGGCTAAATTCTGAGTATTGGTAGTATAATTGAAAAGGGTGTGATTCAAGGTGGTGTTAAAGAGGTTAACAGGGCAGTCTTGATTCCTGTACTCTGTTTTAGAAATTTTAAGAGTCTGTGCTCCATAATTTATTTCAAGGACTCTGTAACTTGTAGACATGATTGTGATCTTTGGGGCATCGCTATTGCAATCCAGCTCAAACCCAGGATGGCCACAGTATGTTGGCCTGTTAGGTCCAAAGAAAGGGTAACCGATTCCTTGGTTTGCACAATGAAATTGTGTGCTGCAGTTGACATATCGCTTATCGAAGGCAGAAAAGGAGGTTGGAAGATGGAGAGAGATGAAGATTACGATTAGAAACAAGAGAAGGGGATACGCAGGCATGAGGGCAAGCATATTGACAGCGGAGAGAGAGAGGATATTGACAGCTGTTCCTCTAGAGACCACAACAGAAATTTGAAAAGAGAGTTGGAATTATATTAATGTCATCCTCATTCTGAATTACTTTTATTTTTGTTTTGAATAAAATTATCGGAACCAGAAAAAGGAACACGGTTATAAACCACCATGGACTAGTAATTCACCGACAGGTTACCAGAAATTTGAAAACAGTTAGAATTATATTAATGTCTTCCTCATTCTGAATTATTATTATTATTATTTTTTTTAATAAAACCATCTGAACCAGAAAAAGGAACACGGTTATAAGCCACCATGGACTAGTAATTCACCGAAACGTTACGAAGTTAGATTAGTAATTTTATGATTTTAGTCTTGAAAAATACTCATTCAATGAAAAGTGATACGTGGCGCTTGTTAAGTGCAAAATGGTAAAATCCTAGAAGAAGATTCTCACCCAATAGCATAACGACATGTAGCAACTCTAAGCGCAAAAAGATAATTCCATAACTCGTACAGACCAACCAATCAAATCGCCGTACTTGGCAAATGGCACAATGATAATTCCGTACCAAAAGCCCTAGTACCATTACAATACTCCAACCTATTGATAAATAGTTATCTAGCTTACGATAATGATAAACTTATCTCCAAGAGTTCTATTCCTATCGGAACACTGAATTCTTCTCCTAATCAAACACTACTTTGAAACACTATACAAGGGGCTCTCACAATCAAAGGTACAGATAATTCTCCACTCACATCTCTCATTCTCTTTAGATTTCCTTATTCTCCAAAAATAAAATAAAATAAAATAAAACCTTATTTTAACTTAAGCATTGGAGAGTCCCCTTGGAAATATAACCTCTTCAATCCTCCGACGACTTTTAGGGTTTTTCCTTGTTTCGTGTGCGCAGGTACCACTTCCCAACCGTTCAGATTCCAAGCAGATTTTTGGCATCAACATATTGGCGTCGTTTGTGAGAAACTTGATTTTGTTAAAAGAACTCATCTGTAACGATGCCGTCTAAGAATCCTACCAAGAACACCACTAGCCCCACCACTCGGGCTTCCAACCGTAGCCAACAACCAGGCCAAGAACTTCCTGGTATCCAGGAATGTGACACCTTAGAGCAGAATCATAGCAAACCATCTCACGCACAGACAAGGCATAAGTTGCCTACTCAATCCAACCCGGCGAATCCGAACGCCCTTGGAAATCCAACTCCACCCGCACTGGTCACCCAAGAGCAATACAAGGAACTCACACATATGGTGGCAAAACTAGCCGCCAAATTAGGAGAACAAACTCATCCCCCTTCACCCCCACCAAACTGACAAAGTCCTCGGCCTACGAGGAGTTGAAATAGCTGCCGGCAAGACAATAGCCACTCAACCATTGTGTCTTCCCCTAATGATCCACTAGGGTCTCGAGTTCTCTCTACGGTCAAAATCCATACCGACCTTGATAAAAGGCTAGAAGATATGGACAAAAAGAAAGAAGAAGCATTCAAGGGGAGGAACACTAATGTGCTAGAAGAAATCAATTCTCAAGATCCCCCTTTTACACAGGCCATTCTTGATAAGCCTCTCCTCGGACACTTCATAATGCCATTCATAAAGGCGTACGATGGCACCATTGATCCCATGGATCATCTCCAACTCTATAAGACAACCATGCTTCTATGCCGCCATCCTGACGCTCTCATGTGTTGAGCCTTCCCCTTGACCCTCAAGAAGGCTGCAAGTACCTGGTACTCCATATGAATCCTGCCAGTATTGGCTCCTTTAAAGAACTAAGTTGTGCCTTTGCAATACACTTCCTCAACAGTAAGGGACCAAGGAAAACGTAAAGGATAAAAGTTCCGAGAATATATCTTGCGGTTCAGTGTCGCTACAAGGGAGATCCCAGATCTCGATCCTAATATTCAAACTCTGGTTTTTAAAAATGGGCTGAAGTTAGGAGTTTTCATCTCCAAGCTTACGAGGCTCCCCCCCCCCCCCCCCAAGAACATGAACGACATCCTCGCTTGAGCTGAGGAATACATGATCGCAGAAGACTATCAGGCATTTAGAAGAGAAAGGCAAGGAGGAATAGAGAAAAGGAAGAAAGACTTTAACGAACCTAGAGATGTTGCGGCAAAAAAGCCTCGTCGAGAGGGAAAAACCACCCGCATGTTTGAAAACTTCTCTTCGTTAAATACCTCCAGGACTGATATATTGATCAGAATTTAAAATCGAGATATTGTCCAATGGCCCCAGAAACCCTTTTACACTAGTGAAAATAAAGACCAAGGCAATGGTTTCGTTTCCATAAAGACTTCAAACATGACACCGAGGAGTGTAACGCTCTCAAAAATTAAATTGAGTCACTTATACGCAAGGGGTATCTTAGGGAGTATATAGGGCCTTGCCTATTCTGCAGCAATTAAGACCATCCCAGGTCACCATATCAACACTCAACTGAAAGGTCGAATCGTGAAAAGAACAGTCGACCTAGACACAGTCCTAGACGAAGCCCTAAGGCAAGCACGAGAATAGATGATACCAGGGACAAACATCCCTAGAGTAACCCGAATTATGCCTCTATGGCGACAGGAACCATCAAGACTATTTATGCAGGACCAGCGATAGGGGGCAATCCTCACGTGCAAGAAATACCTATGCTAGGTTAGTAGTATCAGTCAGCAGGCCCCATAAGCAGGTCAAGACAGAATAAGTAATTTATTTCACAAATGATTACCTGGAGAGAAAACAAACACCTCACAACAACACTGTGGTCATCACACTCCTCATCTCAAATTATATTATAGAAATGATCTTAATAGATAACGGAAGCTCGGCTGACATCATCTACTACACCACCTTCAAGAAGATGAAGCCAAGAGACGAACAGCTCAAGCCCATGTTATCCCCACTATATTAATTTTCAGGAACCCAAATATTTGCTAAAGAAAGCATAGTCCTTTTTGTCACCATAGGAATGGCTCCACAACTCACTGCAGTAATGACCACTTTCCTGGTGGTCAAACATCCGTCCTCTTACAATACGATCCTTGGAAGGCCAACTCTGAATAAGATAAAAGTAGTAGTCTCAACCTATTACCTGAAGGTAAAATTCCTTACCAATTAAGGTGTTGGGGAAGTCTGAGGAAATCAACAAGTGTTCAAATCCTGTTATCTCAATTATATCAAAGGGCACAAAAAGTTCGAAGCTCTGCCTTTAGAGATAAAAGATTTGTGGGATGAGTTCTAGACCCCACGGAGCCAACCAGTGGAAGAATTGATAATCGTCACTTTGAATGACGAAGATTATAAGACTGTGCAAATTGAGTCTAATCTTCCCAAGGACATCAAAGAATCCTCGATCTCTTTCCTTCGAAGGAATCAAGATCTATTCATACGATTGACCTTCAATATGCCTTATATTGACCACCGAGTCATTGTCCATAGATTGAACGTGGATTCAAACTACAAGCTTGTTATTTAAAAGAAGAGATCTTTTAACCCAGAGCGACAAGAAGCCATAGAAGAAGAGGTAAACAAGCTCATAGAGGTTGATTTCATCCGAGAGGCCCACTATTCAGATTGGGTCACCAACGTAGTAATGGTTAAAAAGGTGAACGATAAATGGAGGATTTACATAGACTTCACTGACCCAAACAAGGCTTGCCCAAAAGACTGTTTCCCTCCGCCACGAATAATCCAACTGGTTGACGCAACCTTAGGCTATGAACTGCTAAGTTTCATGGGCGCGTATTCGGGTTATAATCAGATCCTCAGGAACTACGACTATTTTCTTTACATGTTATTGGGCCGAGAAGCTATTCTTATCCGCCTCAGAAAAACTAAAACTAATAAAAGCAAATGAAATTTCTTTGAAGAAAGAAGAAAAAGAAAGAAATGACTCACCTAAGAGGAAGGAATGAAGCTGAACAAAAACTCTAAGCATCAATAAGCCTCGGTTATTTTTCAAAAAAACTCCGAGGGATGAGCTTTGCTTTCTCTCATCCAAAAACTACGAGCGTTAATAAGCCTCAGCCATTTTTCAAAAAACTCCGAGGGATGAGCCTTGATTTCTCTTGTTCAAAAACTCCGAGTGTCAATAAACCTCGGTCATTTTTCAAAAAAATCAGAGGAATAAGCCTTACTCTCTCTAATCCAAAAACTTTGAGCATCAATAAAACCTCGGTCTTTTTTCAAAAAACTCTAAGGGATAAGCCTTACTCTCTCTCATCCAAAAACTTCGAGCATCAATAAGACTCGGTCATTTTTCAGCAAACTCTAAGGGATGAGCCTTGCTCTCTCTCATCCAAAAACTCCGAGCGTCAATAAATCTCAGTCATTTTTCAGAAAACTCCGAGGCATGAGCCTTGCTCTCTCTCATCCAAAAACTTCGAGCATCAATAAGCCTCAGTCTTTTTCATAAAACACTAAGGGATGAGCTTTGCTCTCTCTCATGCAAAAACTTTGAGCGTCAATAAGCCTCGATCTTTCTTTAAAAAACTCCGAGGAATGAGCTTTGCTCTCTCTCGTTCAAAAACTCTAAGTATTTGTAAGCCTCAGTAATTTCTTAAAAAACTCCAAGGGATGAACCATGCACTCCCTCGTCCAAACCGTGGCTATTCATTAGTCTAAGCCAAAACTACCAAGCGAAAAACCAAAACCCAAAAACCCGTGGTCGTCAGGAGGTCTCCAGATGCGTTATTTCTAACCACTTGAGGCACACAAGTCTGTTTCATTCAGACTCTTTACTTACCTCACTTCGGGGCACACAATTATGTTCCCTTCAGAATCTTCACTTACCTTGCTTTAAGGCATATAAGTTAGTTTCATTCAGACTCATTACTTACCTCGCTTCGAGGCATACAAGTCTGTTCCATTCAGACTCTTCACTTACCTCACTTTGAGGCACATAAGTCTATTTCATTCGGACTCCTTACTTACCTAACTTTGAGGCATATAAGTCTATTCCATTTAGACTCTTTACCTGCCTCACTTCGAGGCACACAAGTTCGTTTCATTCAGACTCCATACCTACCTCACTTTGAGGCACACAAGTATGTTCTATTCATACTATTCAACTGTCTCGCTTCGAGGCACACAAGTCTGTTTTATTCAGCCTCCTTACTTACCTCACTTTGAGGCACATAAGTCTATTTCATTCAAATTCCTTACCCACCTCGCTTTGAGGCACACAAGTCTATTCCATTCAGACTCTTTACTTACCTCGCTTTGAGGCACATAAGTCTGTTTCATTCAAACTCCTTACCTACCTCGCTTTAAGGCACATAAGTCTATTCCATTCAAACTCTTTACCTACCTCGCTTCGAGGCACATAAGTCTATTTTATTAGGACTCTTCACCTACCTCACTTCGAGGCACATAAGTTTGTTCCAATTGGACTCCTAACCTACCTTGCTTCGCGGCACACAAGTCTATTCCATTCAGACTCTTTACCTACAGCACTTTGAGGTACACAAATTTTCTCTATTCAAACTCTTTACCTACCTCCCTTTGAGGCATATAAGTCTGTCCCATTCAGACTCCTTACCCACCTCACTTCGAGGCACACAAGTTTATTCCATTCAAACTCTTTACTTACCTCGCTTTGAGGCACATAAGTCTGTTCTATTTAGACTCTTTACCTACCTTGCTTCGAGGCACATAAGTATATTTTATTCAGACTCATTACCCACCTCACTTCAAGGCACACAAGTCTATTCCATTCAGACTCTTTACTTGCCTCGCTTCAAGGTACATAATTCTGTTTCATTTAGACTCCTTACCTACCTCATTTTGAGGCACATAAGTTTGTTCCATTTAGACTCTTTACCTCACTTTCAGGCACACAAGTCTGTTCCATTTAGACTCTTTATCTATCTCGTTTCGAGGCACACAAGTCTGTTTCATTCAGATTCTTCACCTACCTCACTTTGAGGCATATAAGTATGTTCCATTCAGACTCCTTAACTACCTCACTTCGAGACACACAAGTCTGTTCAATTCAGACTCTTTACCTACCGCGCTTCAAGGCACACAAGTATATTCCATTTAGATTCTTTACCTACCTCGCTTTGAGGTATATAAGTCTGTTCTATTCAAACTCTTTACTTAACTCGCTTCAAGGCACACAAGTCTATTCCATTCAAACTTTTTACTTATGTCACTTTGAAGCTCATAACTTAAAGTTCGGACTAATAATTTCACCTCGAGACATCCAACTTCAAATATCCACCCCACATCTCTTTAGTACCCAGGTACCCAAAAGATGTCAAGCCTAATCTAAATTGTATGGTACACTCCAAACTACTTCTTCAAGCACATAACTGCACTTAAGGAAGTGGGGGGCATCTGATGTAGGGGAAAAATCTCCATCCAATTACAATGATACATGGCACCCACCAAGGGAAAAATGATAAAATCCTAGATGAAGATCCTCACCCAATAGCATTACGATACGCGACAACCTTTAAGGGAAAAAAAAAGGTAGTTCCACGACTCAGAAAGACCAACTAGTCAAATTACCACACTTGGCAAAGGGTATAATGATAATTCCGTACCAAGAGCCCTAGTACCATTACCAATACTCCAGCCTATGTATAAATAGTTATCCAATTTATGATAATGATAAACTTATCTCCAAGAGTTCTAGTCCTATTGGACTACTGAATTCTTCTTCTAATCAAATACTACTCAGAAACACTATATAAAGGGGCTCTCATAATCAATAGGTACGGGTAATTCTCCACTCACAACTCTCATTCTATTTGGATTTCCTTATTCTCCAAAAAAAACCCTATGTTAACTTAAGCATCAGAGAGTCCCCAGAGGCATAACCTCTCCGATCCTTCAACGACTTTTAGGGTCTTTTCTTGTTTCGTGTTCATAGGTACCGCTTCCCAACCATTTAGATTCCAAGCATATTTTCGGCATCAACAACTCTAAAAAGCACTAAGGAATGAGTGTTCACAATATGCCAAAAACTGATTGTTGTGGTTGGTTTTGGTGATCAAATTTCACGGTTTAAATAATTGCACTTGTTTTACGGATATCAAACACGTCAGAGCTGTAAACAAGGTCATTGCTTGAAAAGGTCATGATATAATTGAAGTCGACATGGAACGGATTGATTTTAGCCATGAAAATTATACACCCATTTTTAAAATGCATAATATTGGTTAAAATACTCAAAGTATGTAGTAATTAGCTTTATCTTATTCCATGCTACTTGTTTACAAAATTAGCATATAATGCATAAATGTGTGCGGTGTTCAGATGTGTCTTTGTTTTTTTAAAATATTTTTACTAGCAAGAAAAACGTTTGGAAAAAGAGGATGGTGTCCCTATAAAGCAGTAACTGAGCATCTTCCCACATGAATTACACAGTTTTTGATTTATGCAATAGTGTGGAATATGCTTTTATTAAAATAGTGGGCAAAAATTCAAAATTAAGTTATTATGGTTATCAGTTTACAGTCAATATATAAAATTTAGGTGGTTGTTCACATGTTCATGTGAACTAAATTTGAAAATAGTAGTATTATTAATTTCTTGCTTTCTCTTTAGCAAAAATCTTCTTCTGTTAAAATTTTTATGAAAGATGTTGAGGAAGAATCTTGCGACAATCTTACGGGTGAAAACAAGAAAATCTTGGGAGGAATTTGCAATGAATTAAGGTTTCTTTTTTATTTGAGTCAAAATATCTGGTTCAGTAAGTGTTAGACACGTGAATCATGATGTCATAAGTAATGATGATCAGCCACCTAAATGACGTAATTCATGGATCTAAACCGTGCAGGACAAGACCTGACAGGAATGAGTGACGGTCTATAGACCTACATAGGCTGAAGATCTAACCCCTCAAGGACATGGGATGGTCCCTCCAAAGATCCTGCCTTTCTCGTCAGCCTATATAAAGAAGCACAAGTCCTCTTGAAGAAGCAAAGCCAATACACAACTAACAAAAAAAAAAAAAATTTCACTTTGGTACTCTACTAAACCCTTTTTTTTTATGTCACCTCGGTAAATTTACTGACTTAATCATCAAAAGATCTTTCTTGGAATATAAAACTCCAGGTGATTTCCTATGTGAACTATTAATATGGAGTATGTCTATCGTTCAATGTGAGGCATGGTAAACTATTTAGAAAATAAAATTTGCAGTTAGATGAGATCGATGAAGAATCAGTGAAGGCTGAGAAATATTCTCTTAGAGTAATTAATTGGGAGATTGTTGTCAACTTATTACTTATTACTTTTGTTAAATTGAGGTATCATAAAATATACGAGTGCAGAACATGTTCGTTCAACACTCATGTAGTTTCCCTATTATAGTAGAATGTTTGTTGGATCTTTGTGAGTTATTGTTTTAAAAAGGAGATTTTATATAGACCTGATTCTTAAACTATGAATGGTCATGGAGCTTTCAATTTTTGAAATATTAGATTAAAGGAAATATCGTAGTAACGCGGTGTAAGCATGGTTTAGCCTAAAACATATCATTTAGATGGCTTAGAGCTTAATTTATAAATTTGTGTAGTGAGAATGAAGGATTTTTTAATATTACAATTGTGCAAGAGACATGCATTTAGGAGAATCGATGATGTGTTTTTCTATTGAGATTTTGATGCTTGAGTTGGCTATTGTGGCATACTACATAATGTGATAACAGGTGGATAATTTACAAACTATTGAGGTATTCATTCATGATTAATCGTTGTTAAATGTGAATTCTTTATGGAGAGGCTTTTGGGTTTATAAATTATGCAAAGAAAACGAATTATGAGTATATAAGTATTAGGACAATCATAGGCATGAATATCTTGGTGTTCTTTTCCACAATGGTGAATTTGTAATGATAATTGCATCTTATATTCTTGATTAGAGAAGTTCAGTTTCAAGAGTTTTGAATCAATATAATTCCTTAGTATTATCTTTAGTTTTGCAGCAATGCTAATGCAGCTGGCTAGGTTCTTTTAAAAGTGAGAGTGCAAATCCCAACCCTATCTTTAGATTCAAGTTGGGATTTCTAGTAGTAAAGGTGTATAAGAGGGGGAGTAAATGTAATACCTAGGCCTAGTAAATGAGTAAAAATGGGTTGAATTCCAGCCATATATAAGATGATATTGGGCCTAAGTCCAGCCCATAGTAGTTTAAAAAAAAATTATTTTCCAATTATATATTTGTAGTGTGAGATATTTTCTTGTAGAAATTTTGAGAGAAAGAGGGAGGAGAGAAATAGTTTTTCTGGGTTTCCCATCCAACAAACACTCTTAATACCCTCTTTTCCTCTATTCAATTTCTAAAGATTTAAAAAGAAAAAAAGAAAAAAACAAGTTAGTGTGTTAAATTGTGTTGTTAGTGAAAGTAAATTGAGTCCGAAAGAGAGATTTTCCTTCACTTTCTTGTTCCTCAAATGGCTTTGAGTCTCTAGTTTCTCTCTAGAGAGTATCCTTGGTCATCGAAAACTTCATCATCGGTAGAGTTATAGCTTGTCCCCCTCTACTTCGATTTCGGCATTGTCATGTGTAATATAGGCTAGTTGTTTTGGTTAAAGTTGAACAAAATATCCTTCCGACATGTACATTAATGTATATGGATCACTGTTGGGTTCCATTGATACAAGGGATGCATGTGAGCATTTCTTTAGTTGTTTCGTGTTGAAAATTATTTTTATATCTTTAATTGGTATTCAAATGTTATTCTTTAAATTAGAATTGATTCTGATTTAGAAATTTTATTTTGAGTTAGATGAACATGTAGCTACTGTCCAACGACCTCAAGGAACATAGTTGGCATATATATAGCATGTTTGAATTATACATTAAAATATTTTTATTGATTTTTGTGCCTTTCCTTACGAGGTTACTAGAGAAATACGTGTCTTGTGGGATCATCGTGCTTGTGTGAGTGAGGTAAGTAATCTTATTCAACTTATATTTCCTATTAATGGATATTCAATTACTTAATTATCATTTTTATCATGTTAAACTCATGGTTTAAATATTTGAATTATTTGAAGTGGCTATTGCTGTTGGTAGTTTTAAATTACTTGCAAACGCACGAATCGTTTGCAATATAGTGTGTGCAAATGAGAGGTCGATTCCACAAGAAATTGCGTCGTGAAAATAGATTTTTATCTAAACTAAACCTATTTTAACTTAGTTCCGAATTTCGAACTGTGTCGTGCAAAGAATATAAACTAAACTAAATTGATTTAAAACAAATGATAAAAGCACTAAGGTTTCTGAATCCACCCCACCAAATTAAAGCATATATTTTCATGATTTTGTTCCTACAACTGACAAGCAATTACATCCTATGTATAATCAATATAAAAGTTATTTATCAAATAATTCCATGAATCTATCGATATACAAATCACAATGAATACCCTAATTAAATCAAATCATCAAATGTATCTGTTTACTTTAGAATCACAATGGATATCCGATTTAATTTTAATGATTCGATGTATCCGTCAGATGAAACACATCGAATATCCAATTTGAACAATTTATAAACAAAACAATCAATCATAAGAATTTACTCAAACAATTGAATTGAAATAGAACATAAATACAAAAATATCGAAATTGTACGAACATATATGAAAATATAATGCTAATCAATGGCGAGGCTTCATCTTCAACCTTAGATGAAGGTTTTAGCCCCTCATGATTATGAAAATAAATTTCACAATTAAAGTACTAAATATTAAACTTTAAAACATAAAAGAAATAAATTAAAGTTGAAAATACATTGAGAGTGAAATTCCACTTATAGCTCGTCTATTTGTTTTTTCTTCTTTTTGTTTTTGTTGTGCGGTGCTCTCCTTCTTGATAGCAAAGCCTTCGAGATCCACACACCTGAAGATGAAGTGAAATGAAGCTTTTATAGGGAAACACCATGAGTGCAATGTGTTTCCAACCGATGTGGGATGTGGGATGTAGAGTGTGTTTCCAACCGATGTGGGATGTGGGATTTAAGTCATGCCGCTCAAAACTTCTGCCCATGTCTCTTTTATTTTAGCAGCTCATATACTCAAATAAAATCTTCATTTAAATGAAAGAAAAAGTCCCTAGACGATAGGCTGCTAAAATTCGGATATTCCTTTTCTTCAAATCTGAAATAAAAGAGACGTGCTCTCTTAATCGTCTCTCTCTCAACATGGTGCGCTCGATCAGCTTGGTGCGCTGATAATCGGCTCTCTCCTTTCCAAAATAGGTCCAGCCGCCATACTGAACGAATGCACTGAATTGCAATAGCAGATTCCAGCTTTTCCTTATTTTGCTCTTGATTACGGCCAAAGTATAACGCGATTATTGTAGTACAGTTTTGGGGTGTCGATTCCACAGGGAAACAAACTAATTACAAAAGAATGTGTAAACCTCAACACAAACGATAAAAGATTGATTGAAAGAATCTGATTTGTTGATTGTTTGAAAATTGTGTAAATAATTTATGGATATAAATAAGAAACAAGAAGGCTCTGGAAGTCCTCCCTAGGTTCGTTGCCCTAATCCTAACTTGATTCAGTTGTTTTTATCTCGATTGCAAGTTTCACATCCCAAACAAACAATCGAAAAATATTCAATTAAAGGGCATGTATAAACCCTAATGTAATTGATATGAGTTATTCTTTACTAAGCACGCATGACCTAACTTATAAATTATCAAAAGATAACGATATATCTAAATGACAATACCGCAGCAATGAACAAATCTATAAAAGAGATCTATCGGACTCAATCACACCTAAACAGATACATATAAGAAGAGCATGACTAGACTTATATGGAAAAGAAGCATGTAATCACCGGACTAATAAAAAATCTACTAATTAAATTAAAGAATAAAACATAACAATGTTTAATGAAAATAATACCAAACTACAACTAAATCAAATAAAGGAAAATAAGAAAAACTACACCTAGGGATTCATCCCTTCGCCTTGCTTGGAGACTAGCCGACCATGGGGCTCATGCATCCTCGAGTTGCCTCCGGCCTCTCAACGATCATCTCCCCCTTGGTAGCGAAAGCTTCGGCGATTCCTTAGCTTGCCCTCCAAAAGTATACTTCGGATTCCTAAAGGCCCTCTGGATTGCTCCTAAAAGCCCTCAGGATTTACTCTCTGATGATTTCAGATGAGCTCCGATTGATGCTTAAAGCTGAAGTGGAGTGGGTCTTATATAGGCAAAATCCCGGAGTGCTATATGTTTTCTAACCGATGTGGGATACTGCCCAAGTGTGCTCGATCGCAGATTTGTGCGCTCGATCGCAGTTGCGCTGCAGAGTACTTCTTGGTCGATGTGGGATGTGCACTCGATCGCAGTATAGGCAGCAGTCCATCTTGTCCTTCCAGAAGCATGGGATCTTGGCCTTTTAAGCAACGATCGTTTTTTTTTCTCTTTTAAACTCAAAGTACCTGAAAATTGCACTGAAATAAGTCAGTGGTCCAATAATATTACTTTAGAGTTATTAACACATAAAAGCGCAATAAAGACCGAGATAAATCCTAAAATGCTAACAATTAACCACTATTGAAAAGCATTTTATGACTCTCATAAGCTCTTTAAGCCGGATAATTCCATAATGCTCCAAAAACCTAGAAAAACACAATAAACATAGAAATGAGATAAAATAGGATGAAATAACACAAACTAAGAGCTTAACAAATATATATTAAGGGGCTTAAATATGAATATTTAAGCACTTATCAATTGCTGCATATTATAGTATTTGATGTTTAATTTGAGTTTATTAATCAGTTTGATTTGTGTTTGATACTTTGGAATATGATAATTCGTGTTTGAGTTTTAGAAATCAATTTGATTTGTGTTGATACTTTATAATATGATGATTTGTGCCTGAGCTTTAGAGATAATTTGATTTGTATTTGAGACTTTGAAATACAATAAGTTGTGTTTGAGTTTATGGAAATGGAGCTTTTAGCCTAGCTATGTTTTGGGCCCATCAAGGAGACATGTGAATCTTTGTACCTAGCAGCCCTTAGTTAAATGGGCTTTTGGATTTGGTAGCCCAAAGGTTGAATGGGATTTTGAATCAACCCAGGGGTTAAATAGGCTCTTGGACCATGCCATAGGGGTTAAATATGGCTATAGCTTTTGTTAGATTGATGAGTATCTTATATAAGATTTTGAATTACCGACTTTTCATCGCAATGTCAAAATATTTGTTTGGGCCATTTCATCGTGGCATAAGTTTGATGATTTATTTCTTCAGTAAGGAATCTAGTTGTTACATTACTTGTGAATCTCATGTATAATGTTTCAGGTGGATGAGTTAGTTGATTATTGACGTCTTATATATACATGTAGCTTAAACATTTAGAATACATGCTGGCTTTGGTTAGATTGAGTATGCTTCTTACTGGGCTGTCAAGCTCAGCATTTTGTTTTCCTTTTTAGATTATGAGATTGAGATTTTCGCATGCAAAGATACTGGGGAATGAGTGCTAGGACATGTTCAATTCATATTTATATCATATACTTTTGAGGACTTATTTTAAGGAAAGTATGTAATCTAAGTCTTAAAAGAATTTGAACTCATGAAGATATTTTTGTTTGATTATGTTTAGTAAGGTTTTGCTCACTTGTAGGGAAAACTCTATAAGTGAGTAATCATTATCGTACCCTTGAGTCAGGCTCGGTTGGGAGCGTGACAAAAGTAGAGCAAGATTTTTAATGAAGTGAGTTTTGATTATTTCACAAGCTAGCTAGGAATATAAGGAGCATAGATATGTCAACATAAAATTGAAAGGAAAACGATTAAAGAGAAAGTGATAGAAAGAAATTAGGGAATACAAGAAATTTTGGATGTTTAGTTGACTTGGAAGACTTTATTATAACGTGAACTAATCTCCATCCATACATGACGTTAATTACTAGCAAAGCCTCATATATATATATATATATAGTTAAACGTCAAAAGATTTTGAAGTTGCTAAGAAAATGAGATGGTTGTGATCGTCTTGATGAAATTAGATGCTAGCTTTGTATATGATTTGCTCCATACGATAACGTCCAAAAGTGAAGGAGAATGAAAAAAAAAAAAAATCGTTATCCGTGTGGAAAAAACGAATTGAGGGATGACTATCTCACCTGCATTGCGTGCTTGATATGTTTGCTAAAGTTTCGTCTCTGACTAGACAGGCTTTGAACAATGTATTATTATCAATGAATTTACATGGTAAGTCATATAAACCAACACAATTGGGAACAACTGGGATTTAGGAGTCTGATCTATGTTATATGGATTTGAGTATTGGTATTAGACACGTATCAATATTCGAGTATCGAACTTTTTAATTTTTGTAATTTTTTATAATTATTTTTTAATTTGAAGTATCTAAAGTGTCAGAATCTTAATACATGTACAGTAGGGTAAAGTAAAGAATTTATGCAATATAAAGTTTGATTAATACGATGATTAAGAAACATCTAGAAAGTATTTGAATCGTCTCGGAACATTTAAAAGATTCTTCATTTTCAAAAGAAATTTGATTTCTTTATTTATTTTTGGTTAATAAAACAATTGCTTACCACCATAGAGAGAATTAGGATACATAGCCTCAACAATAATCCATACAACCGGAGCCATATCTTTCATATAACAAATCAAACTGGTTTTGTGAGAATTTTTTATCTGAATTTAGTTCAAGAATTTAATTTTGAAAAGAAAACTTCATTAATAATTTTCGTACTAATTTTTTTTATTTAATTATTAATAAGATTAAATACTTCTTTTTTATATATTGTTGATCCAAAAAAATCAATTCGAACAAGATTTTTTGTCACGTGACCTTCAGCAAAGGAATATATCCAAGCCAAAATACCAAAAACTCTGGTCTATATGGCTTCCTACAAAGCTGAATCTTAGTCCAACTATTTATTATTGTTGAATGGTCTAGTCTATACTCTTCCTCACCCAACAAGCACAGTAGATTATGGAAGAAAATTCAACTAATAATTTAAAGTTGTCATTAGCTTGCTCTGGATAGTTTTTCAAAAGTTCATTTCCCATTAGCATCCATTAAAAGTCTTGATTGAGGCCAAGACAACCATGGCCCCATATTATTATTAAAGAAACCATAATATAATAGCATATGGCTAAAGTAACATAATATCGGCAACAACAACGGCATCTAATTTAACCCATGTAGTCTTATTCAAAATTTTATGTAATTTGATGTGGGTCAAATATATCACTTAATAATAAAAGATTGACACGTGACAACTTTTAAGGGTACAAAGGTAATTTTGTACCTAAGGTAAAATACAAACTCATTCCAAGTCTTATAAATAGGAGCATTATACATTTTCTCCATTTTCACCTCACTCCTTCTAGTAATATGTTGACTTAAGCATCAAAGGGTCTTCTCCCGAAAAAAATACTACGGGTCGACTTCTTTTCCAAATATCTCGGACAAGATTGGTTCGAACTCAGCTCAAATGACGACTTGGATCGATCAATTCATGCCTGACCTATTTTTAAAATCAACACAACTCTCACCAACAAATTTTTGTGTATAAGCTAACACAATTTGTCTATGTAATTACATGATTTAAGAAAAGTGGAGATTCTTCTGTTTCATGGTAAAAATAAACAAGTAATTCACTTCGTTTTTTAGTTTGTCTAGCCAAAGACCAATATACAATATCACATAATTAGTTTCTGTATTCATCTGATTTGATGTTCACATAACATTGAGCACAATTGGATCCAAAGATGTAATGAAATTATAAAGAAGAACAAGCTAACACAAAACTACAAAAGTAATCCAACAGATTTTACAAATCCTTCTTATTTTGTATACCAAGTCACCAAGACTTCTACATGTGACCACAAATACTCATATATATACATAATGAATAAAAAAATTATGATCGATCAAAAAGACTACAATAAACTATTAAACAAAAACTTACAAATGATTCTACATCTCCGATAAAGAGTGATTGATAAGAGCGAGAGAGTATGAGCAATTAAATGGATTAACTTATCTGCAGTAAAAATTGTTAAGTAAAGCTTGCAGTATACTGTTTTTGCACATTGATTTGGATTACTTAAATTTTGAGGTACGATGAAAATCAATTTATAATCAAAATTTATATATACTGCAGACTTCACTTTACAAATTCTTACGACAGATAAATTGATCACGCAATTAAGAGAGAGTACAACTTGGGAGAGAAAGGAAACCTGTCAAATCAGTAACTTTGTTTTCTATTTTTGATTTTAAAATTCTAAACTTCTCAAGTTAAAAATGCTGGTAAACTAAAAAAAAAAGCAAATAAAAAGATATAGTGACAAACATATAACTCTTTTTCGGTGGTAAACATATATAATATTTTTTTTGTAAATTTAGTGGTTATAAACGCCGGTTAGAAATTTTTTTAAGTTCAATTTAAAGCAAAAAAATGTATGAAACCATTTTTTTAAGGTGGATTTAAGTAAGTTCCAAACGGTGTCATAGAATTACGCCTACAAAGATTAAAATTTATAGGAAATTTTAAAGAAAGAATAATTTGTACAAATCAAAGGAGCAAAGTATTAATCGAACAACAATGTAATGTATTCAATAGATTGATATACAAATAATTTATATGGAATAAAATACCAGCCATCCTCTTACTGATGAGGAAATGGAAAAAAAGAGATTGAAAACCCCACTCAACTCAATAGGATGGAAGAAAAAGATACCAAATCAGAAAGTATGATCGTAAAAATAGCAAACGTAGATTATATCGAGAGACAAGATAAACAAAGAGGAAAAAAATTTAGTGCCAATCTGTTATTTTGCTAAATGCATTAAATTCACTATTTCTCTCTCTCTCCCTCTCTATATTTTATCATATTATGTATTGCTTGAGCGAAACCCTAGTGTCTCCCTTGTAAAACCCTAATGGCTACTACCGGATCTCTGTTAGCAACCGCTAGCCTACTGCCTATGGGGGTTGTGTCTGTTGAAGATCCTTTCATCCGCTTTTTGGTAGTGTTCCAGTTTTGTCTCCTCCTTTTGTGTCCCCACCGTAGCAACTTATTATAAACCTTAGCCATGCTACGTCTCTCTCTAAACCCTCTTTTGCGGCTGTTGTGTCTGGTAACCAATCACCTTTCATTAAGACCAAAGCTTTGCTGCTTGTTGCCAATCCACCTTAGCAAAACTTAATGGAGAACTAGCGCTTCTCCTTTTTTTTTTTTTGTGGAGTTTTCAAAAGCCAGTGCGCCGTTTTCTGTTACTCTTGTTGCCAAATTCTCAAGTGGGCGTCCTTCCTTGGACGCGATTATAAAACAAATCAATTCTTTTAAGGGACTTGATAAGCCAATAATGATAAGTTTCCTTGATGTTAGGAATTTCATGATATATCTGCAACTTCCCTCTGGTTTGATTAAAGCATGGACTAGAGGTAATCACTTAAAAGATAATTAATAAGTTGTTCAGGCTATTTCGTTGGACTATAGCGTTTAATCCTGAATTCGAATCATTGTTTGCTCATATGTGAGTTTGTTTACCTCACCGCTTCCTTATTTTCATACCTCAATCTAGAAGAGGATTGTGAATAGTTTTGCCAGATTTCTTCGCATAGATGATCCCACATTATCAATGGAGACGAGTTTTGCTAAGGCGTGCGTCGAAATTGATTTGGCTCAACCTCTTTGCACTCGGGTATGGGTGGGTAGGACAAAGGGGGTCTGGATTTTGGCAAAATATTCTCTTGGAAGGGAATGTTGATTATTGATCATTTTGTTGCTTAAAAGGGCATAGCCAGTCTGCTTGTCGAAAGGCAAATCCTTTGCACTCTAACAAAGGGAGAACAATGTTTCTGATCATCCCTTTCAGGTAAATCGAGTTGAGAATCATTTTATTATCAGACTGATCCAAAGCAATTAGGCCCATCTACTGTTAATGAGCGTCAGGCTATATCTGTATCACAGGTCAAAGATGCGATTGGTCAGCAGGGGCAAAAAATTTGGAGTCCAGAGCGTAATAAAAGAAAGTGTTGGAGAGTCAATTCCTTAGAGATGTTCAACCCAATCTGGAAGGGAATGTGGAGCAGCCAGTAGAGGCAATAGCCTGGTATAATGACAAGGGACTGTTGTAAATCCAACCAGTGTTCATACTGGAGCTATATGACAATGAGTTATCAATGGAGGTAACTGTAGACCGAATTGGTGAAAAGGTTTCTATAAAGATTGCACCTGCAATGAGTGATGGTAGTGATAAGCATCTGCATGGCAGTGAGTTGCATGATCATGGTGACAAAGAGTAAATAGTCACGGCTCAAGAGACCCTACATCAGCTTGCTCAGAAGCATAAATGCTTTGATGGACATAACTTTTCGATTGAAAATTATACTGGTACTTTCTTTTAAAATGCTACATATTACATATTGTAAATATAGACATCGGAGATGGTTATTAGCTGACTTGAAGACTTTAGTATTGTAATAATATTTGTAAATGAGGTACTCCATAAAAAGTAATGTTAACATCAAACTGTAG
Organism: Bretschneidera sinensis; assembly: GCA_023935145.1. Classification (NCBI taxonomy): domain Eukaryota; kingdom Viridiplantae; phylum Streptophyta; class Magnoliopsida; order Brassicales; family Akaniaceae; genus Bretschneidera; species Bretschneidera sinensis. The sequence continues at coordinate 38,154,023 of CM043699.1, forward strand.
GAAGAGTATTCTAGGGATATTAAAAGTAATAGAGAGGAACACTTGAAATTTTAGGGCATGTTTAGATAGCATTTTCAATTTTTAAAATATAAAAATAATTTTTTATTTGACAAATATGTTTGAATATCAGTTTTCAGATAAAAAATTTTAAAACTATTTTCAAAAAGTGAGGATTTTAAAGCTGATTTCTGAAAAGTGGGATTTGGTGTTTTCATGACTAATTTTCTAAAATTCACACCCAGCACTCTTTTCTCTTCTCTGTGCTTTCGTTCTTTCTCTTGTTTCATAGATTGCGACTTCCTCTCTCTCTCTCTCTCACTCTCAATGCTGTCACTCCTCTTCCTCTTTTTTGCCACTCCTTCTTCCTCTCTCTTCCTCCTATTTTCTTTCTCTCTTTCTGCAACAGGATCTTTCCAGCAACCATAGAATCGAAACCTAGAAATTGACCATGAACCGACCGTCGTTACTCTGCTAGGCACGACTTCTTTGGTAAGTTTACTCCAACTTTTTCACTATTTTTTTATTCACTTTCTTCCATTTCCTGTTTGTCTTCATCTCTCTTTCAATTCAAAAACCTAGTTTGATGGTAAAGTATTGAATTACAGTGTCAAATTTTGATTCATTATGCTTCAAATTTCATGTTTGTTAGCTTTGAAGGAGAATATAAACCTTGAATTCGTTGTTTTTCTTATCTTAAAACTAGAAATTTTTTTTCTTTAGGTAAGAAAATCCAAATCCCTAAAAATAATTAAATGACTATATGGCTATATTCACTTGATTCCAAATATGCATCTACTTGCCTCTTTCTCAACATTAGTGGAACATAGACTAGCCATAATTTCCAGAGACTTTCACAAGGTAACTGATAACTCACTATTTCTCTATTCTTGTTGCGTCAAGTACTATAACTTTTAAGCTATTTTCTTTTCTTTCTTTTTTTTTTTTGAAGATTTGTTACTTTATTTGAATGTAAATCCTATGGCATTGTGAGAATCCTCTTGTTTTCTTGAACTTTACATACTATTTTTTCTAGGTTCAAAACTGGAGTGCAATTTTCTGCATTTTCATGAGATTTGCACACCTGTCCTGGGTCAGTATGTTGTTTAGGAGGTTTATATATTAAAAGGTCCAAAGTAATAGCATTTGATCTCCTCTAGATGGAACCTTAGCAGAATTATACCTATCTAGTTGAATTCTGCTTATTATTGTCGGTCCAATTGAAGTTTAATTCTTTGAATATTTTCTTGTATTGATTGAAACCTTTTCACTGTATTTAAAACTGACTGAATAGAGATTTTTCTTATGTTTGAGACATTTTGCTGCACCCACCAACTTAAGTTAGTTGCAAAGTACTTTCTACAATTCATTGACTTGAAATTTTCATATGGCCTGTTACATTAGGGATGGAATGTTTGGCCCTCTTTAGACTTCTGAACATCTTAGACTATAGTTCAGTGGATGTTCGAGTTAAAGGAGGTTAGGTTTCACTTGGCTGTACATATTGGGGCTGGGTTCTTAACTTGGTGGTTTAGCTTTGTAGGTAATCATGCCTTTAAGGCCTATAATTTAGTCCACTTAGGTTTCTATAAGTGGTGTTTACCAGTTTTGAGTTGAAAGGATCATGGCTTCATGAGAATGTGAAGTTTTTGGCCTTTATTAATATCATTCCAACCTTTATTATGTTTGATTATTAGCTAGTGGAATGGTTCATCAAATCATTTAATTTTTGTTGTGATGATGCTTTCTTAAATCTTCTTTTTATTCTTCCAACTAAAAAGTTGAACAGATTGTTAGGTCTATCTGCAAGAGATCACTGACGAGGACCCACTTAAGCTATAGAGTGAAGAAGAAGCTAAGGAATAATTATTACCTGTTACAGAAATCCTTCCGACTGCACTATAACAGTATCACTCACTAAATGATGCAATAACTGAGAGGTATCATTACAAGATAAAAGGTTATCGCTGGTTTTTTTTTTTTTTTTTGTGTGCATATTTCAGTCCTTTAAAGTGTCGAAATATGCAATTTCGGTGCTTATTGCAAACGTCGGATAAAGTGCCGGTATGTGTGGTATCGAAGCGCAAATATTGGCGCTTAAAGAAAGCGCCGCAATGTGTATATTTTTTTGGCGCCGGTATATTTCAGTGCTTGTAAGGGCCGTAATATACCAGCGCTATATACCGGCCCTTTTAAGCGCCGCAATATACCAGCCCTTATATAGTGGCGCTTCTAAGCGCCGGTATATTTTAGAAATTTCGGCCCTTTTCCAAAATATACCGGCACTTAGAAGCGCCGCTATATAAGTGCTTTAATTGTGGTTTTTTTACATTATTTTGGAATGCCACTAAAAGTGCTTTAATTGTGTTTTTTTTTACATTATTTTGGTTTAATGTACCATAAAATGAACCCTTCAATAAATAAAATGTACCATAAAATTTCAAATGTTATTCAATATATAAAAATATACCATCAAATATCCATAAAAATTTCTTTACTCATTACACAAGTCATCTCATGTAAAAAAAAAAAAAAAAACAATCATAGGTCACACTTGACATCAATTTTGAGGTCCTCTGTTAACCAAATATTGTAGTAAAGACTTCAGCTAATCCATTTGGGATTGCATAGTATTCATTTGATCATCTTGCTTAGTTGTTATTTTTTGAATCTGATGCCTCTACTGTTCAATTTGATGTGCATACTGTTCAATCTGATGCGCATGCTGTTGATTGTTTTCTTCCATTTGTGCTCTCAGACTATTTATCTCTTCAGCATAAGCCCCATGGTATCCCATATCATTCCTCATTTGAGCTGAATGTCCATACACAGCAGAGAGTGTATGTAATACCCGTATTCGTGAAGTAAGGGTAAAGAAGTAATTTAATAAATATGTCATGAAATTTAAATAGTATATTTATGCGAATGATTAGTATTGAATAAAATAATTCTTTTAAAAAAAACATAAATAGTAAAAAATAATAAAAAAAGACCTCAACGTCCAGACGAGGTCAGAAGAAAGAAAAGTAAAAAAAAAGTGAAAAGAAGAAAAAACAAAAAGTAAAAGTAAAGTAAAAAAAAGTAAAAGTATAAAAAAAAAAGAGAAAGAGCCAAAATAGTAGGCATAATTATGTTTTTTTAACATAATTATGTCCTCCACGTTTCTGAAACATGGAGGCTTTATAATATGGTGAGAATGCAGCTGTTGAGCGGCAGAGTTACAAACTTTGCCTATATATAGACATAAGCTGAAAACGCAAGTGTTTCGTCTCAAATTTTGTTTGCATTTTCTGTTGATCTCTTGTTCTCTCTAAATACTAGGAGTTCAAAGAAAAGTTGAGGGAGCAAAATGTTGAAGAGATTTTTGAAAATATTTTATAGAGAATTTCGGGAAGTTATCAGAATAGCAGAAGGTAATGTTTATTTTAAAATTTTAGTATTTATGAAATTCCTAGGAAGTCAAAGTGAGAATTTTCAAAGTGTCTGGTTTATAAAGAAGTGAAGAATAAATTAGAATTTTAATATAAATACAATATCAGGTGTTGACGATCTACAACCAAGGAAAATTTCTGAGAGAAACAGAAAAAGCAATGAGGTGATTCACGGGTACCTTTAAGAGTTATGTGGTGAGTTGAATTTACTTTAAGTAGTCTAAATAAAAAAAAATGAAATATCTAGTGACAATATTAAAATAAATTATTGATGTATGCTTGGGTGGTAGATGAAAAAAATTGATTTATGGGTATGATAGGAAATTTAGACATGTAGAAATATTTTTCGGTGAGAAATAATATTTTTGGGAATAATAAGTTATTTGAGAATAAAAGCGATAAATAAACTATGATGAGATGAATTTTAGTGGATCTTGACAAGTTTTGATGGATGAATTGATATGATTTGGGATGAAATTTGGTGAATCTTGACAAGCTTTAATGGATTATTTGATGTGATTTGGGACGAGAGAAATTTTTGAGAATAAGCAGGATAGCCAATTTAAGTGTTTTAAATTTATATATTGTTTTTATATTGCTGTTTATATGCATATTTCATATCATTGCTCATATACATATGCATTAAATGAGAAAGAAAAGAACTGGGAAGGCAGCCGATCTAATGAAAATGAAAGAACTGGGAAGACAGCCGGTCTAATGAAATAACCGTGACAGCCGGTATATACTGGAAATAAAAGGGACACCGTGCCGACCGGTATATGCTGAGAAAATTTGGTGGCAACCGGGACAAGTTGCAAAGTAAAGAACCGGGAAGGGGCTGGTTTAAGATAATAACAACCTGTCGACAGGTGGGAAGACATTCTCATCATAATCATTCATGCATGACATCTATTTTAATTATTGCTTGCACTATTAAAAATGCTGATGTGTGGTATATTATTGTGAATTAAATTATAGATGGTTGAGTCTCATAAAAAGAGACAGTTATGATGATGAGATTATTGAAATGCTGAGATATGGTATATTGTGGTGAATTTAATTATAGATGGTTGAGTCTCATAAAAAAAGACAGTTACGATGATGAGATTATTGAAATGCTGAGATGTGGTATATTGTGGTGAATTTAATTATAGATGGTTGAGTCTCATAAAAAGAGACAGTTATGATGATGAGATTATTAAAATGCTGAGATGTGGTATATTGTGGTGAATTTAATTATAGATGGCTGAGTCTCATAAAAAGAGACAGTTATGATGATGAGATTATTGAAAAGCTGAGATGTGGTATATTGTTGTGAATTTAATTATGGATGACTGAGTCTTATAGAAAGACATTTATGGTGACAAGAACTATCTAAATGGTAGATTTTATGATGTGAACCTCATTACAAGGTAGTTATGAAATAATTGATAGTATTAAGGTGAAACAACAAATATGAGAAAGAGAATAATAAAGAATGGATGTTAAAATATGTGTAGTAATAGTAGATTGCTAGTATCCAGTTGTGATAGATATAAATGATTAAAAATTTAAAGACAAATATATAACTGAATACTTTTAGTAAATTTAATTCACTGAGCTTGTGAAACTCACCCCTCATTGTAAAATGATTTCACATAGCAGACATGACAAGTAGTTTGGTGGGTCCAAAGTCAGACGGATTCAATTTCTGTAAGCCACGTATGTGTCAACATCCTCAGACTAGTGAGAAAAAGAAATAAATATTTGTAAATATTTATGCATCTTACGTTGTAAATTATTTGTAAGAAAATATCATATTTATATTGCATATATGTGTTGTGCTAGGATTCTCAAAATGTGATGACACCGTTTCGGGGGTGGCCAACCTGGGATGGGTCGTTACAGTGTAACTCCAAAACCCTTACCTCGAACATGGCCGGAACTCTCTTCACCCATAAGCTCGGTGAAGACTTCATTTTGTATTGCTACATTATTGCTAGCATCAGAGGATCCTGAAGCTGCAACAAGTTCAGCAACACGAGCTTCAGCTGTCACCTACAATTACGAAACAATAAAGATTAAACTCCTCCGAATATTGAGAAGTTAATTACAGCGAAATTTACATAAAACAAAAGTTGTTTATCATATTTTATAGAAAAACTGGCAGAATTTCTCCTATTTTTCCATAAAACCTCCTGCAAAATAAAAACAATACATAATCCAAACAAAGTAGCCAATTCACAACTTAACAAATGTACAATCCAAACAACTAGAACAAGATTTAAATAATATATTATTACATAACTTACAAGGTTAGAGATGATATAAGAACAAGTGAAATGTTTGCTTCATACATGTTCAGACTATCCATATAACATTAATCTCATCTAAGTTCATACATGTCATTAATCTTAATTTAAACAACTCCCAAGGCAAGAACCGACAGCTGACCAAACTTAATTGAAATGAAGAAATCCATAATCAAAGCTGCATGAGTTTAGATGAATCAAATTTTAGGAGCAAACAAAGAAGTTTCAATAGCATTAACAACAATAATTATCAACTGATCCGGAAAAATCTTTTTTAAGGCAGGAATTGAAACTCCAAGGAGAAAATAAAATTCCCACAAGTCATGTAATGCACTCGATATCGAAAGACACATTTTTGAACATGGTGTCGGCCTTTCTAGCCTTTTTTTCCTACTAGTGCGGGCATTAATTTTAGTCCTAGATGCAAACTAAACTAATGAGACTAAGAATTGATGAAAATATCCAGACTAAAATATTTCAAAAATTACTCATTCAGTAGCATGTAGACCATGGTACTAGCAAGGTTTTCAACAAAACAAAGATATTTTTATGAGATGCAATGTTCCTAAACACTATTTATTCATAGCAATGGAGTAACATGAATCGAAAGGGCCTGCATCAGCGTGTAATGCATGATACAAAGATGGCTAGTCATGTCTTAGTAAGAATCCCACAGTAAAAGCAATAAACAACGATCATGCATCATATCATATAAAGGGAACATCATACAAATTAAAATGGTGAGCATGAGGTGGTATAATTTTAGTGGGTGAAGACGACCAAGATCTTGATGTTATAATTTTAGTGGGTGAACACGACCAAGATCTTGATGTTCTACAGCACATAACATGAATTCTAGAAGAATTATTTTCAGCAGTTGTAGACTAATATTACAATAACAAGGGCAAAATTTTAGGCAACAAAGTGGGTGAAGATAGACAATGTACCTCCCGGAACTCAGAAAATCAGACTAATAAGTAACAAGGGCATAATTTTAGGCAACAAAGTGGGTGAAGACAGACAATATACCTCCCAGAACTCAAATCAGACTAATAAGTAACAAAGACATAATTTTAGGCAACAAAGTGGGTGAAGACAGACAATGCACCTCCCGGAACTCAGAAAATCCAACTAGATGACAGTAAAAAATGAATGCCACAGTAAATTTCTGCCAAACAGTCATTAATTTTGTTTCAGGTTTTGCTCGGATGTAAGAATTTCTCCATTTCTGTTATTCACTTTTGCTTTTACTGAATGTTCTCGATTTCATTAATTTTCTAGAACGAACTGGATAAAGTTTTGACAACCCGGATAAAATTCTTTATCGCAATCTTTCATCAAATTGCGATACTGGGTCACCTCGTCAATAGCAGAACGAACTGGATGTTCGACATGTGAAGGATTACCACAATTATTGAACTCAAACCCACCATGAGCCTGTTGCTCTTCACCATACTCATTTGAAGATCCCACTTCGATTCCTAAACTTAACGGTTCATTGTTTGGGTTTTCACAAGTAACCTCAAAGGCACCTCGGAGCAAACCCAACACGTCATCTCGTCCCATGAAGCCACCTGGAACACTAGTGGGTTGTGAACTAGTGTGAGTGTTGTCTATACGAGAGACTTTCTCCCCATGAAAAACCCACTCGGTGTAACCTGGACTAAACCCGTTATACAATAGATGCTCCTGAACAATTTCTGGTTCGAATGAATAACAATTACCACATCTCTTACATGGACAAACAATACTACCACGACCACAAGCTTTCTGACACGCAAATCTAATGAAGTTTGCAACACCATCCATATAGACTTTACTCGACATCAGTTTATCTATCCAACTTATATCCATTTTTAGATGATACCAACAGACTTTCCTAAAACGATGTTAAGAAAGTCATAAATGAAATATTTTTGGCAAAAGATGGCATAATCACAAACTTGGATTTGATTGGTAAGTGGATGAACTGAAATTGATAACAACAAATTGAGTTAAAACTATATTTAATATTATATACAAAGTATCCCAATAAAAAAACAAATTATTCATGTAACTACATTACGTGAAAACATTATTAGTTCTATTTTTAAAAAAGAACTAATAATCAGTTTTTGTGAAGCAATGCATTTTATGAACTAATAATCAGTTTTTGAATTAAATAAAATTTTAATTATCCAAAGAAATTAACAAGTACAAATAAGGAAACAACAAGTCGCCTATGATACAAACTCAATGCCCCAACTCACAACAATCTTACTATCCAACATACTTATCACTAAGTAATCTAAGCCTCACATAGTCACATGTCCTGGTGCCGATGCAGCAGCAGCACCTGTATTTAATTAAAACAAGTTATTTACAAACCCAACAGTCTCTCTCTCTCTCTATATCTCTCATATGCTTTCTAGAATAATGCATGGTTGTCCATTAAAAAGAGTGTGATGCAGTTATTGTTGTTGAAAAGCTTGCTATGGGGTTGGTGCTGGTGCTGGTGCTGGTGCTGGTGCTGGTGCTGCTGGTGGCACCAGCACCTTTATTTAATTAAAACAAGTTATTTACAAACCTAACAGTCTCTCTCTCTATATCTCTCATATGCTTTCTAGAATAATGCATGGTTGTCCATTAAAAAGAGTGTGATGCAGTTATTATTGTTGAAAAGCTTGCTATTAGAAAGCTCAGTAAATCTAATTGACATGTCCTCTTTGTTTGTCTCTTAAGATAGAAGGAAAAAAAATGAAATCTAATTAAGATATATTGAGAAAAATCTCGACTAACAAGCTAACCTTGTCCAAGAAGGGACTTGATGATGATATTTAGTAGGTACACTATTGATCTTCTGAAAAACAGCTTACCTACCTACCTTGCCAAAATATGCTTATATTCCAACCTAAGCTCTCATATGTTCGTAATATGTACTAATAATGTTGTATAACTTGCATAACAGTTCATTACAATATTGTTTCTTATATATAACTACACAGAATTATATTCTCAACAGTTCCTGGGTGTAATTAGGTTTCTTCATTAAATTGATGTTACCCTTCCCTTAACTCAGGCTCGTCATGATCATTTGACCAGAATACCAGATATTAAAGATCAAAGCGTTTGTTAATTTTTGCTTAAAAAGAATACTTACGATTAATAAGAAGTAACTCAGGCTAAAAACAAAAACAGAAAGGGCGGAGATTACACTGCTTCTAAGTACTATTCAGCACCCACTACCACTACTGGTAACAACAAAAGATGCAGAGAAAGATGAACAGATAAAGATAAAAACAGATACCCCCATCTAAAAGTAGCTGTTAACAGTCCAATATTATATAACAAGAGAAAATAAAAAATAAAAAACAAACTTTGATGTATGCATAGATTATCAATTAATCTGAGTTCAAAGCAAGTAAAAAAAGCAACAATTAAGTGAAATCGCAAATGGAAGTGTTAATTTGAGTATGCAACCTCCATGTAACCCTAACCCGAAAGGAAAATACCTAAGAGGAAGTGGAAGAAGAGGCCAATCAGGTTGTAAGGTCGACTCATTGATTTCCAGTATTCAATTTCAGGTCTTGAATCAAACACTCCGACATCAATAATCTTTTATAAAAAAAAAAACAAATTCTAAAATAAAATCTCTGAAAAGAACAAAACAAACAATCAATTAGAATAACAAAAAAAGCACAATCACAAAAACAAGCAAAATGCACAGAAAATTAAATTAAAAAAACAAAACACGATTAACCCATAACAAAAGAGATGCCATTAACTTCCGGAAACTCAAAAAAAATGCTCAATCACAGATATAACCTAGAGACTCAAATAAGAACATGGATGGAGAATGAAAATGACAATATAATTGGATTTGAGCTATACCAGATAGGTCTTGGGTTAGTATGAGGCAGCAGCAATGGCGGTGGCTAGGCTCTGGTTCAATACAATCAATTAGAATAAAAAAAAAAAGCACAATCACAAAAACAAGCTCAAAATGCGCAGAAAATTAAATATAAAAAAACACGATTAACTCATATCAAAAGAGATGCCATTAACTACTGGAAAATAAAAAAACAATGCCCAATCACAGATATAACCTAGAGGCTCAAATAAGAACATGGATGGAGAAGGAAATTGAAATATAATTGGATTTGAGCTATACCAGATAGGTCTTGGGTTAGTACGAGGTAGCGGCAATGGCGGTGGCTAGGCTCTGGTTCAATACAATCAATTAGAATAAAAAAAAAAAAGCACAATCACAAAAACAAGCTCAAAATTCACAGAAAATTAAATAAAAAAAAACACAATTAACCCATATCAAAAGGGATGCCATTAACTACTGGAAACTCAAAAAACAATGCCTAATCACAGATATAACCTAGAGACTCAAATAAGAACATGGATGGAGAATGAAAATGACAATATAATTGGATTTGAGCTATACCAGATAGGTCTTGGGTTAGTACGAGGCAGCAGCAATGGTGGTGGCTAGGCTCTGGTTCAATAGCATCGACGGTTCTACGCGGATTCCTAACGAATTAGGGTTCTTTGCCTGTTCTTCACAGCTTGTGGTTCTCCAAGCATAGGAAATTTGGGGGAAACGGCGCAATGGAGCAAAGGGAGCAGAAAGTTTTGGGGAAAAACAAAAAATCGCGGCAAACTTTTATATCTGAAATTTTTTTGCATATTCTAGTGCTTAAAAGTGTCGGAATATAAAAAAAGAGCATATATCGTCGCTTTAAAATACCAGTATAGTCGGAATATGAAATGAGTTTCGAGCATATACCGGCACTTAAAAAGCGTCGGTATATGCTTGAAACTCATTTCATATTCTAGCACTTTAAAGCATCCGGTATACGCATATACCGGCGCTTAAGGAAAGCGTCGAAATATGCTTCATATTCCGGTATTTCAAAGCGCTGGTATATGCAACGGAGCATATTTCGGCGCTTCAAAGCGCTGGTATATGAATGGAACGCATATACCGGCGCCTAAAAAAAGCATCGAAATATGAAGCATATTTCGACACTTTAAAGCGCCAGTATATTGCGGTGCTTATAAGCGTCGGAATATGTCCTAAGATTCTCATATAACGGTGCTTTGAAGCGCTGTTATATGTTCTTTGAATATTGTAGCGCTTTAAGAAAGTGCCACAAAAAAAGCGCCGGCGGTTATTATATTACGGTGTTTTCCTAAAGCACCGGAAATAAAGCGCCGACAAATGTCAATTATCTTGTAGTGTATCTACTTTAGGCCTTATCCATTATTCATTGACTATATACATTTGAGTGAAAATTATCATTCATTCAGGATTAATATCATTACATGGGATGAATTATATGTTAAATCCCTTACCCTTAATTCTTTTTTTTTTCTTTGTTTAGTCTTTTAGAATTTTCTTAAAATAACAAATCGTCTTTTCAATAGAAGCCACTTGTACTTGATTTTAATTGGGCTATCCATTTTTGTTTACTTAATATTGTCTATGTATCTTGCTTTCATAGTGAATCATTTTTTTATGTGTTGCTTTCATTGTTTTATGAAGGCCACAAAAAGAAGGATATAAGCCTTTTTAGCAAGGGTTGAGAGGTATAGAGAGAGAAGTTTCGAGGGAACAAATTCAGTGGTTTTAGTGGATTATTTGGTGGCAGCTTGTTTGAAATTTCTTGATGACATGGAAAATCATGTAGACGATGACACATATATGAAGGCATTAGATAAATTCACTAATAATTTTGAGTTGAGGGAGGCATTCATTAAAATGCATTTGGAGAGGAAAAATGTGTGGTTAGCTAGGATTGGTTGAGAGTTGAAATTACTGCCTTTGGTCATAAATTATGTACGTGTGTTAATGAGACTTAGTTCTTCGATGCGTGTTTATGTTTGTACTTGGATATTTGACGCCGGGAAGAATAGCGATTATTCTGCAGACTAGTCGTAATAGATATTTCACAGGGAGAAACACAAGAAAAACCCTAAAAACACAGAAAAACAACTCTAATGCTTTATTTAAAATTATGCAAATACCAATAATAATCTTTCCGTTCGTGGCCTCCTTATTTATAAGGCCAAAGCTAAAAAAAAGGTAAAAAATCCCCGAAAACATAAATTAGGGGAAAATTTATGGAAAATACTAATTCTGAAAAGAACTCAAAAAATGAATGTTTCCTAAAAACTGAAAACTGTAAAATTGAAGGCTTAAACGTTGTTTTTTGGCTTAAAAACGACGACACTCAGATAATCTGAGTTTTTCCCAGAAGCCCGTTTCCAATCAGACTAAGGTCTCCGAGACTCGATCCGAGCTCGTGGCCTGCTAAACGATGTAAACCGGTCTAGGTAGTCCACTTGCTATCTTTGCACTGATATGCCAACTCAAGGTATCTCATTGCCAACAACGTGCTATCTGACAGCTCAGCATCATCTGACTCGGATCCTCCTGCATCAGTCGCCTCGAGTTGGAAGGAACTCGTCCTCGAGTTCACAATAGCCTCATCGGAATCCACAAAACAAGGACTCAAGTGTTTCATATTAAAGACATCAGAAGTCCTCAAATGACTGGGGAGGCGTAGTCTGTAGGCGTTATCATTGATCTTCTGCAGGATCTCACAGGGTCCAATATTCCGCTCCTTAAGCTTATTATACTCTCCCACAGGAAAACAATCACAAGTTAATACCGCCCAAACAAAATCACCAACATCAAAAAGTACCTAACGACGATGACTGTCGCTCTAAAACTTCTTCTTTGATCCTGATAGCTTCTCACTGAAAAAAGCAATTGGGCATCCCTCCTGACTCAGAACAACACCAATACCAACCCCAGATGCATCACAGTTTACCTCGAACACTTTTTTAAAATCAGGCGGCAACCCAGGAGGAAGATCCTCTGGCATCAGGTCAGAAAATTCTGCCAGCAGCTGCTGCATCTTTGCTGGTAAATCTGGATTCATGTCTGCTGCAATATTCCCATAAGGCAGCAGAGCATAGGCCACGTCTCCATGCTCAATCTCAGCTAAAAACTGGACATAGAAAGCGGATTAATATTATTGGCTATCGGGGTAGGGGTGGTTCTTTCCCGACGAGGTGCTAACACAATCTTCTTCCCTTTGATGCTAAGGGAATACTTATTTTTTTGCCCATCATGAATAACACTACGATCATACTGCCAAGGTCTGCCTAACAATACATGACAAACATCCATACACACAACATCACACCAAGCATTATCAAGATATTTCCTACCAATCAAAAAAGACACTAGGCATCGCCTATTTGCTGTTACCTCACTGCTTTTATTCAGCTACAACAATTTATACGGCTTGGGATGACGATCTGTCTTCAACTGCAATTTCTGGACAGTCTCTTCAGACACTACGTTCTAACAAATACCACTATCAATGATCATCTTGCAAACTTTATCTGCAACTGTACAGGTCGTGTGGAAAATATTGGTCCTCAACCAATTGTCCCCTGTATCGCCCTTGAGGGTCAGTAAACTCTTACGAACAACCAATGTCTCATGGCTATCTCCACAACACATCTCTATCTTTATCATCGTCATACACAAGCTCTCTAATCTCCTCAGTTTTGTCTACCATGTCGTCCTCAATTAGGAGATTTTTGCCCTTCTGACTAACAGGTTTCCTGCACTTAGTCGATTTATGTCCCTGTTAACCACATCTGAAAACATCTAATATTTGAGCTAGGGTTACCTTGGGGTGGTTGCTGGACAAGACAGAATTCTTGAGGGCGAACTGGCCGACTGCTTTGATCGCTGCTTCGGTTCATTGGCCTCCTATTCTGCTGTTTTTCCACTGCAAGTGCACGCTAGAAATGGTCCACAACGAGTGAAGACTGAGGACATTTTGTAGGGGCTGCCGTAATCCCCCAAAATACCATGCCACCATCTGCTTCTCTGTCTCGGATAAATCATTACGGGCTATCAATTGATAGAACTCTTCTGTGTAATCATCCACCGATCTCGTGCCCGGCCTCAACGAATGAAGTCGCTGAAACAAGGTTTTAGTGTAGCTGAAAGGAAAGAAGTGGCCCTTCATCTTCTTCTTCATCTTCTTACAATCTGTGATCTTGGCCTTGCCTTGTCGGTCGTGTGAGCGCCTCAACTGCTCCCACCACGCAGATGTTCTGCCTTTGAGTTTGATAGTGACCAGTTTCACTTTGACACGATCTGGGACTTCCTTATACTCAAAAATATGCTCCACTTCATTCAACCAATCGACGAATCCCTCGGCCTGTAATGTACTAAAAAACTCGGGCAAATCCACTCTAAAATGGAGGTCTCCATAACGTTCTTCCCGACCACGGTGCTCCCAGAATCGAGTAGGATTGTGATGCGAGTTTTTGAAACTGGAATTGGAATCGTGATCTTCCATCTCACGATCATCGAAACTCTGCGCCGCTAGACGCTGGGTTAATCTGCAACTTACCTCTATAAATTCTCAATTATCGCATCCTGAACGTTACGATCATGGTGTGGAGCTTCCTTCTTTGGAACCTACCCGCGACGACCACGACCACCAGCCATGGAAACTGATGAAATCTCACCCCAGGAAGATATTGAAGCTCTGATACCAACTGACGCCGGGCAGAATAGCGATTATTCTGGAGGCTAATCGTAACAGATATTTCACAGGGAGAAACACAAGAAAAACCCTAAAAACACAGAGAAACAGCTCTAATGCTTTATTTAAAATTATGCAAATACCAATGATAATCTTTCCGTTCGTGGCCTTCTTATTTATAAGGCCAAAGCTAAAAAAAAGGTAAAAAGTCCCCGAAAACATAAATTAGGGGAAAATTTATGGAAAATACTAATTCTGAAAAGACCTTGAAAAATGAAAGTTTCCTAAAAACTGAAAACTGTAAAATTGAAGGCCTAAACGTCGTTTTTTGGCTTAAAAATGATGACTCTCAAGTTTAAGTTTTGCCCAGAAGCTCGTTTCTAATTTGACTAGGGTCTCCGGGACCCGATTCGAGCCCGTGGCCTGCTAAACGATATAAACCGGTCTAGGTAGCCCACTTACTATCTTTGCGTTGATCTACTAACTCAAGGTATCTCAGTGCTAACAATGTGCTATCTGACAGCTCAGCATCATCTGACTCGGATCCTCTTGCATCAATATTTTTATTGTTTTTCAATTTATAGATGATATCTTATTTGTTTGGCTTATATTCATTTGATATTCCTTGTATTGTTGGATGATGAATGATTTGAATTGTGTTCATACAAGTCTAATTAGATTTGAAAAATCATTGAAAACAAAATAGGTGTTGTTGATTTTTTTTATAAATAGAATTGTACTTCATACTATTTAGATTTGTGGAATATAAACTATACTTCATGATAACCATCATGTGACTTGGTTTTCTGTTTAGGTTCCAAAATGGGTAATTCAGTAAACAATAATTTTGATAGTGAATCTAATTCATCAAGTTTGTTCACTGAAGATGAGTGTGAAATTCTCTACTTGTTGATGCTTATTATGTTCGTTGAATATAAAGAAAAATTTATGAATAAATTACCTATGCGAGCATCTAGACTCACCGGACAGGAATATATAAACGAATTGTTACATGGTCGTTCAGAGGTAGTTTATGAATAGTTTCGCATGGACAAAGAAACATTTATTCACTTATGTAACACATTGAAGCAATATAATTATATAGAAGACTCTAAAGGAGTCACAACAAAAGAAAAGATGGCCATTTTCATATTTGTGGTGAAACACAATATGGGGCATGGAGTTGTAGTTGATCGATTTCAACATTCATTAGAAACAATTAATCGATATTTTAAGATATTGATGAGAGAATTGAACAAGTTTGCCAAGCACATCATTTGTCTATCGAATAATCATATGATGCCTCCACAAATTAGACGTGATCAAAGATTTTACCCATATTTTAAGGTAATGTATCTTATGGTTTATTGTTAGTTTTTTAGTTTTTATGATATATAATATATAATACCTAACTGATTCTAATTGTAAGTAATTTAATGGACTTAGAAATATATTGGAGCAATTGATGGAACACACATAAGTGCATGGGCGTTAGCAGAAAAAAAAACTACTAGTTATAGAGGTAGAAAATCGGCTGTGAGACAAAATGTGATGTGTGCATGCTCGTTTGACATGAAATTCACATACGCATATAGTGGATGGGAAGGTGTGGTGAATGATTCACGAGTGTTTTTGGACGCTTTAACTCGATCAGATGTTGAATTTCCTTGGCCTACTAATAATAAATATATTTTAGTACTAAGATGATATTATATATTAATTGATTGATATGTACTAAGATAATTTGTAAGATTTATAGATGAATATTATTTGGTGGAATTCATGTACAGTCGGGTTTCTTCCACCATTTAGAGGTGAATGCTATCACTTAAATGAATATCAAGGTAAAACACGTCAACCAATGAGTTATAGAGAATTATTTAACTATAGGCACTAATCTCTACATAATGTTACAGAACGTCGCTTTGGGGTCTTGAAGGCTCACTTTCCAATATTAAAAACGATGTCTAGATTCAAGCCCGCTAAACAACATCTTATAGTTTTTGTTTTTTGTGTCGTACATAATTTTGTACGTCGTTGTTCTCAGAGTGATCAACTGTTTAATGAATGGGAAGTAAAGGGCCATGAAGTAGAAAGTGGAGGGGGGGTCAAGCACAATTTCAAATAATCAAGTAGTTGATTTGTTTGATACATGTGCAGCAGCTATGGCTACGTTTCGTGAGCTTATTGCAAACCAGTTATGGGTAGACCATTTTGGTATTTGATTGTATATTTGGTAATAATGTTATGATTTGTTAGTAAGAGTTAGTTAATTTAATGTCCTTATCAGTGTTTAATTTAGTTTTTTAAGTTACTGAATTTTTTTTCGTTATTCTCAGGAATATATTTCATATATTGATATATTATTTGACTTATAGGGTGTGAGGATGACAAACTAACCAAATCGGATAGTTGAGGCGACAACAATGTTTGTCCAATTGATAGTAGATGAGTTTGAAAATGATAACTTTAACATGGGAACATTTACAAATCAAGCATGGAATCATATGGTAGATCACATGTCTAACATGAGTGGGCAACAATTCAACCTTAAGCATCTTAACTGTAAATTTTTTATGTTTCAAAATGAGCATAAGATGATCTCTTAATTATTGACCCTCATCAGATCTAGGTGGAGCTGGGAGACTGGTATGGTTGAAGTTCCACGAGGAAATTTTGGCCAAGATTTTCTTGCAATTCATTATCCTTTTGCAAGAAGAATTTTGGGTCGCTCATTCCCATTTTATCAAATTCTCAAAGTTGTATTTGATCCATTATTATTGCTATCTTAAAGTTGTCCTCAACTATCTTATTTTGAACAAGAAAGAATGTTGTGTTTTAGATATTGAACTATTTTGCAAGAAGAATAATGGGTTGGTTGTTCACATTTGATCAAATTGTGAAAGTTGTGTTGTATTTCTTATTTTAAATTTTTAGAATTTATTTAATAAATAAAAACATGTGATATGGGGAGGGGGAATGGCTTGGACATGTTTGATTCATGGTATATAAAAAATATCAAAATGTTAGAAATAAAATAATATTAATTATTTTCAAGTATTTGGTGTATGCTAGAAAAATATATTTAGTAAATATAAGAAATAAAATTAATATAAATTTCAAATTTAAACTCAAAATCGAAAACAATTACAAGAAGGTGTATCCAAACAGTTTTATATTTTCAAAATAAGATTATCCAAACAGCGTTTCACTGTTTTCTGTTTTTAGAAACAGTTTTCGAGTTACAGTTATCCAAACATGTTTTTCTTCAAAAAAACATCAGAAAAAATTATCCAATATACTCTTGTATTTTTAATCGACTTGAAGACTTTATTGTAATATTTTTCCATTAATCCATTTATGACATTAATAACTTAATTGGAAGATATGGTAGAACTATATATAAGGATTGCTAGGTTACTGTCGTTTTGTATTCAATGGAGCGACACGTAGCAAATCATTTAGAATAGAAAAATTGTTATCATGAGAAAGGAGAATTTCTCTTCCCTTAGAATAAAAGACAAAAATGGAAAATAGAATGATCAGTTGAAAAGGAAAATTAATTACATGGAGACCTATATACCATATGTAAAATATTCACCTTGAATTTACTGCTGCTTTTTCTCTCTATATATATACAAGTACTTTTTTTAAAAAAAATCTCTATATATTGCCGACAAGTTCTTTATTTTAAAGCATAAATAGATTTGAGAGGAATTATCACAGGTAAGTTTCAGGTTTGCAACTTCTGTTTAATACTATTCTGTTCAAGTAATTAGTAGATTCAATATTTTTTCTACTATTGAATGTTTATTGTTCTTGTTAAATCTAAGTATATTAATGGGTAGTCCCATGCTATTCTTAGAAGCTTGCTAATTAACGAGTTAAATCCAATTATTTCATAGTGGTTTTTTTCAAGCATATTCATGCCAAACTTTAGGGGGAGAGAATTTCTCTAGTTTTTTTTTTCTCCATCTGACAATGAAAAATATTTTTTATTTAGAAAAATTTCATAACCTAATTGTAAATAAGAATTCTTCCAAATGTTGAGCCAATGCTTATGGTCTTTTTAGGAGTTTGGAAGAGAAGGGAAGGAAGGGTAATTAAGGGGAAGAGGGGGGAGAGTGGTTATCCTACCATTGATTGGCTGTTAAAAATATAATGGAAGGATATACCTTCCCCTTGTTTGGTTAAGAGGGGAGTACAAGAAGATTAATAAGTTATTATTAGGGTTATTATCACCAAATAATCTTACATTTTGTCTTGTATTTCAATGTCTTCTTACATTTTAAAAACTATCAATTTACCCCTTGCATTTTAGGTATGTATCCAATAAACCTCTTTAGTGATAATCCAAGCAAAATTTATACCGATACATACTAAAATCTTGACTATTAAATAGTACAAAATTTTTGGTCGAGAATTTTGTGTATGTTGGTATCAACTTTGTTTAAGATTTTTTTTGGGCGCCGGTATTAATTTTGCTGAAATTATCACCAAAAGGGTTTTATTAGACACATGCTTAAAATGCAAAGGGTAAATTAATTGCTTTAAAAATGCAAGGGAACATTTAAACACATGGTAAAATGTAAAGATGTTTGGTCTTAATAACTCTTATTATTATCATATTACAAATATAACTTTATAAAATTTAATCATTGAAAATTTAGTAAAACTGAAATTACACAACACATATTAATAACCTTTATTCCCCTCCCTTTCCATACCCAAAATTAGGGCTTAAAAGTCCACTATTTGAAAGGGATTGAGATGCTTTCCTCTCCCTTAACAAACTCTCAAAATGAGGTATTTAACCCATCCCATTCCTCACCCCATTCCTCTCCTCCAACTCTCTTGGATCCAAATAAGCTGTTAAGTTCTTTCACTAGTTTAATTTGTCATTAGAATCCTCTAATATTAAACGAAGATTATTTCTTTACTTACATTCTTTTTTCAGGCTAATATCATCATTATCACAAAAATATTAGAATCCTTTCCAGTAACTTTAGAAAAAATTTCTCTAAATACACCTGAATGTTGTGTCAATTCTATGGATAAAGTGGTGGGGAAAATTTTCAAATAATCTTCTCCCAATCACAAATGGCTATATTTAAGTTTTAAAATCAATCAATTTCCCCCCTAATTTTAGACCAGTTTCAAATTCATGTTGGGCAACCCGATGAAATGATCAGATTGCCCTTACTTAATTTCCCCATTTTCATTCTAAGCTCCTCATCACTGTATTCCTCATCAATGTCGAGAGAAAATTCATTTGTCCCTCCAGTAATCTTCCCCTACGATGGTAACTCCCCTTAACGCCGCCACCTAGTGTCATCCCACGGTGCCTTTCCAACCTTCGTTGCTTTCCAACACCATCGTCTTTATGTCCTTCGAAATGGGCTCCACCACCTCCTCCAATTCCAAGGAGCCACCCATCCTCGAAGAACTTGGCATGCAAAACCTACTCCAGTCTTAACCCTTTTCGTTTAATCTCCATGAAGACGTTGACTTATCAAGTCCCTTCCTCTTCTTGATTGCATATGTACTGGTGCTTGAGCTTCATTGGCTATTGTATGCTACCAATGGTTGTAATTTTTTTTTATAAATGTAAATTTTACAGCATAAAATTTGTAAGTTTATGTCATAGTCATGTATTACTATAAGTTTAATAAAACTGACTCATTGAAGTTAATTTATGTATTATACGGTTTAAAACATAGATTTGGGGAGGTAATAAGATTCTGTATTCAGAACATGTAATAATGTAATTGTGATTATTGGTGAGGAAAAGATTACTGAAAATGAAGGTTGTTTATCAAATTTTGGAAGTAAATCTAACTTTATCATATCATTTAATCGTCTAGCATTTACATGTCCTAAACGATTATGCCAAAGTAAAGCAAAACAATCAATAATATAAGTAGAAATCATACTCGTATTATTAATATTGAGTTTGAACATCCCCTCATACATATATCCCTTCCCAACAAAAATACATTCCTTAGAGAGTACAAATTCATCAGCCTCAAATACAAGCTTGAACCCATTTTTGTTTAAGAGGCTACCAGAAACTAAATTCTTCCTAATTTCAGGTACATGGTACACATCGATGAGGGTGAGGGTCTTTCCAGAAGCGAACTCTAGTTGTACTTTTCCCTTTCTTATTACTAGCACTGGGGCTGAATTTTCCATGTACTGGAAATTACAATCAACCATTGCTTTATAGTTCTTAAAGAACTTTTCTTTCCTTGTACACATGTCTCGTTGCACCAAAATCAATCCACCAAGCTTCATTGTCTTCAAAGAAATTTGCTTAAGAAATCACAGCCACAAATTCGTCTGGTGCTTTTCCCTTTTTCTTCAGCAAACAAAAAATCTCTCTTGAAATGGCTCGGTTTCCCACAATTGAAGCAGGAACCCTTAATTTTCTTATTCTTAGAAAACTTTGCTAGTTGGTTCTTTCTCTTGTGATATTCTTGAGAGTGCTTCTTTGAAGTCTCTCATTCCTCTACCGTACTGAGCTTGGAGAGGGCTTCTTCCTTGCCTTCTTTTAGCAAGTCCTCCTCAATATGGAGATGGTTGCCTAACTCCAGAGTTAGGCCTTCCTTTTTTGTGCTTCAAACGATCCCTGAAATTCTTCCACAAATGAGGCAATTTGTCTATAATGGTTGTGACCATTATGATCTCATCCATTTTCAGATTATGTTGAGTAAATTGGTCTAATATAATTTTAACCTCACTATATTGATCCATAATACTACGAGTATCAACCATTTTAAAATTATTAAACTTTGTAATAATATAATGCTTACTTCCTACGTCCTCCTTCATATACCTTGCCTACAATGTGTCCCATAAATCCTTTGTCGTCTTGACATTGTGGTAAGTATCAAAAAGATTGTTGGACATGGCATTCAGGATATTACCTTTGCAAATGTCATCATCCTGATCCCATTTCTATCAATCTCTTGTCTGATAAATTGGTTCATCTTCTACAGGTTCGGTACTTGGAGAATTGATGACATAATATACCTGAAGTGATGTCAAGGGAAAAAAAACATCTTCTTCTGCTAGCGGTAAAAATTTCCTCCGTCGAATCGATCCAACTTGTTGAAGTCCAGCGCCATATCTTTCAATGAACTCAAAGAAGTCATTTTGATAAACAAGGAATTAAACCTTAAGATTTTTTTATCACTGGTAGGGAAAAGATTACTGAAAATGAGGGTTGTTTATCAAAATAAGTGAGAGTGAGAGAGAGAGAGGGAGAGAGAAAGGCTTTAAGGAGTGACTAGGTCACTTTCCTTAAGGTTTAATTCGCCCCTCACAGTGCAAGAGGTTACCGACGAATTTCCTCTAAGATATAATGAAACTCTGAAGTTATGCTGCACTTTGCACTTATGAAGAATAACCCACCGCAGCTTCTAAGAGTTTATGGATGTATAACATTTATATTTGGAAATTGGCAAGATTTATGGACATAAGTAAATCAGTATTTTGAAAGGAGGAGAAGAAGAAGAAGAGAGAAAATCCAGAAAATCTGATTGTAATCTGTGTTCTTATTAATTATGACAGTTAAACATACTTATAAAGTGTTGAAATTAGTGTGTCTTTCCATTAGAGACACATTGTTTCAGTTTAAAACTAAATTAATATGAATACCAAGTGTTCCTTCATAAAGTACACTTCTTTTCACATTCAATTATCATAAAACATTTTGAAAATTCAAAATTTTCGAACATCCAGTCGATTGGACCATATTTTCAATCGATTTAAAAAGTTACAGGGAGTTTAAGGAATTTTCTTCCTTCCATTCAATCGATTGAATGTTTCATACAGTCGACTGTATACACCAATCAGTCGATTGTATCAACTCTCAAAATCCAAAATTTGTTTTTCCTTTTTTTTTTCCTTTCCTTTGATTTTCTAAAATGTCACAAACTTAAAAATAAGTTTGTTTTGAAAATCATCAACGGTAATCGATTGAAAAATCAACTTTTATTGTATATGGTTCAAGAACAATTTAAGTGCAATCAATCAAAGTAAAGAACAAAATTTGTTACATATCCTCCAATCTTTCATAGTTTTCTAATTACCTATGGATGATTTAACTTTATAAATTCTTATTTACATTGGAAAATCAATTTTTTACTTATACTTCCAGTTTGCCACTTGCCTAGCTGAAAAATTATATATGCAAACTATTCTTTGAGTTCTAGTTAATTTCTATTATCTGTTGATGTTCTTGTTCTTGTTGGGGTGGACAGAGCTAAAATTTCATTGTTGTCATGTGATTCATTTATTCTTTTACAGTGATTTGAATGTTCCATTTGTTTCAGTTTTGTATTTTCTTATTCTTTTGTGTTAATCTTAATTGGGTTGCATTGATTTCATCGTCAAGACATTAATGGAGGTGGTTTCTTGCAAGTTCTCTGCTTTTTTTCATACTCTTGCTACTCTGTTTTTTTCATACTCTTGTTGTCTTCGAGTTTTGATTGGAGAGAGTTATGTTGAACTGGGATTTCTCGTCAAAAGATTTGGAGTCAAGTTTAATGGATAACTCTTTAGAGCTAGCAAATGTAGCATTTTTCAGAGTGCTACTAACTTAGATTTTGTTACATATATTGAGAATTTGAAGAGATGACATTTATATACATATGGTGCATAGAGTAGTAGAAGAATTTAGTCTCTTGACAAAAATCACTGTTCTCTCTAATCTTATAATTTTCATCTTCCACCAAGGTTTTGCAGTTTGTGAATGTTGGAATCATAAAATTGTCTGTTTTAAATCTTTCATTTCAATTATGACTTGGGTTTCAGATACTGTAGTTAGTTTCTATTCAAAAAATAGAGTCCCTATAAGACAGAGAAGGTGGCCTTTGGTGGGTATTTTCCTAGATTCTTGATTCACTTTTTGTATTTGTTTACCTCATAACCCATTTAAGATCAGCAAAACTTCCTCATCTTTTACCAGAAGCTAACATTTTTGATATGGTTTCCTTACCTTCTTTGACACTACTTTGTTTTAATGCCCTTCCTACTAGTTGTACTAGGAAACACATTGATCTTGAACACCCACTAATTCAAAATGAGGATGATAATTCTTCTAGAGATACTAATACTTTTACCAATGCTGAAATTTTAAGTCGAATCATGTTTCGATGGTTTAATTCTCTTTTTTAAGGGGTAGAATTCAGACACTTGAACTACCTCGTATTCTTTCAGTTCCTCATTTCGAAACAGCAGAAAATGCCTCATCATTGTTGGAGGAATCACTTAGAAAGCAGAAAATGGAAACCTCTTCATTACCAATAGCCTTAATTCTTGCTGTATGGAAACCTCTTGCTATCAATGCAGTTTTCACAGGTATCACATTGTTCTTCTATTAATTTGTCAGATTCTATGCAGCAGGTTTGATATAATCCTATCAATTTATTTTTTGTTACAGGAATTAATACAATTGCCTTATGCATGGGTCCGTTTTTAATCTAGTACTTTGTGAGTGGCTTGAACTAGAAACATGATGAAGCAAGCTACTGTTATGAAGTGATTCTCGGCGGTAGAGTCAAGGCAGCTCTTACAGTGCTTATGTACGGAGTCTCTGTCTGCCAAGGGTAGTGTTGCTACAGAGAGTGGAAAGACAACAAATATGATAAATGTGGACATTGATCGGATATGAGATTTCTACTACTATGTCCATTAGATTTGGTTGCTTCCTGTCCAGGTCATTTTGGCCCTAGTAATCCTCTACCAGAATCTAGGAGTTGTTCCCTCCATTTTTCTATGTTTACCAAAGTTTTTGTAATGGTTAGAAACATTCCTTTGGTCAAGTTTCAGAAAAGTCTTCAATCTACAATCATGGATGCAAAAGATTTAAGAGTTAAAGCCACTACAGAGATTGTAAAAAACATGAGGATTTTGAAGATGCAGTCATGGGAGCCAGCATTCTTAGTGAAGCTTCTCTTACTGAGAGAAACAGAGAGATTCTGGATCAAGAGATTCTTGTATGCATCCGCAGAAGTCCAATTTCTCTTTTGGACATCACTGACTCTGGTATCTGCAATCACTTTCGAAACTTGTCTTTTGTTTAAAACCCCATTAACACCAGGCGTGATCCTCTTTGCTGTTGCAACTTTCACAGTTGTACCGGAACCTATACATAAATTACTAGAGATCATTTCTTTGATTACTCAAACAAAGGTCTCGATTTGTCGTATCCAAGGGTTTATTGGAGAAGAAGATCAAGGAAATTTGATATCATCTCATACCTCAGAATCATCTGATATTACAATCAAACTTGAGATGGGAGAATATAGTTGGGATACTAGTGACCAAAACTTGAAGAGGCCAACAATCAAACTAATGGAGAGGATGAAAATAATGAAAGGCCAGAAGGTTGCAGTGTGTAGGTCAGTTGGGTCAAGCAAGTCAAGTCTCATATGTAGTATACTTGGTAAGATTCCAATGATTTCTGGTGCAGGCATTAAAGTTTATTGGACAAAGGCTTGTGTTCCCTAAAGTGCTTGGATTCAAACAGATACTGTTAGAGAGAATGTGTTGTTTGGGAAAGAGATGAATGTTTTATATGAAGATATTTTGGAAGGATATTGAGATGTAAGTTGTTGGAGATTTGAGTCCCAACAATCTCCCCGTCACGTGTGAGTCCATTGCTCCCTCTCACGATCATGCTTACACCAACTTCAAACTTGCACCATAGTCCAACAGACACTTGGAAAGTCACTCGTTCTCCTATCGGACTCAGAGAACCACACATTGACTTTCAACAATGAGCTCCATAGACTCCACCTTGCGAACCACACAGAATTATTATGCGAGCATCACACGCTCGCTATACAAGTCACCTTGTTCGCGCTACACGAGTCTCTTGAGCTTCCCTTATTGTTTGACTATACCACCGCGAGCATCCCGGAATTAATCGCATGATCAAATCACGCCCAACCGAACCATCGGCTCTGATATCACTTGTTAAGCATGATGACCCAAGTTTGGGAGAAACTTGGGCTTGGAGAGTCCGCCAAATAAAGCCCCAATATATGATGTAGGAGACCATATGAACCCAAAAGCTTAAGCTAATGGGTTCTGTTTCCACCACCATATATATATACCATTCATTTATCTAGTTTTTTCTTCATGTGGGATTGATTTTCCAGTTCTCTTTACTCACATGTGAATATTCCCAATAGAACAGCGGTTTCCTATATTGTAATTGCTTATTCTAGTAGGAGTATAGTAATAGTTTTGATGCAGGACAGGTGGACGGAGAAGAACAGTTGTCCCTGGACTACCTAGAACGGTTGGATCGCTCCAAATCTAAGTGTGCGGTTTACATCGTTTTGCGTGCCACGAGCTCGGATCGGGCCCCGAAGACCCTAATCTGATTTGAAACAAGCCCCCAATCAAAACTCAGGGCCCTGAGTGTAGCTGTTTTTTCGCCAAAAAACGACGTTTAGGCCTTCGATTTTGCAGTTTTCAGTTTTAGGAAACTTTTCATTTGCGATTTCCTTTTGTATTCAAGTCAGAATTGACTACTGTTAATTCTTTTTTGCTTTGACCTTATAAATAAAGATGCCACATACGGAAAAGACAAATTATTAATATTGAATAAAATTGGTGTTTCTTTTCTCTTCATGAGAGTTTTATCGTATTGAGGGTTGAAGACACAGTTCTTCTTCCTAGTTTTTTTTTTTTTTTTCCGCTTGCGTTTTACGTCAAGTTTTCTATTAGATTGTTGCTTATTCTAGTAGGAGTATAGTAGTAGTCTCCTATGTTGTTATTATTTTCCTAATTATATTAGGAGAATATCATCTATATAAAGGTGATCCTAGTGAAGGTTTGAGATACACTCATAGTTCTCATATATATTGTAAACTAGAGGGGTTTACTACTAGAGCTAGGATAAGAGCTTTGGGTGTATTGGGGTTTTGGGTTGTCAAGTAGTGATGACACTTACAACTAGAGCTAGGTTAAGAGTTTTTGTTGTATAGGGACTTTGAGGTGAGAGTTTGACAACTTTGCTCTTCCTAAAGTTGTAGTAGAAAATTAATAAAGCAGTTGGATTTGTTGGTGGATATAGGCAAAAAAGTTGTCGAACCACATTAATTATTTGTGTCTTGCTCTTTATTTATTTTTTCCTATTTAATTATTGTGCTCATGTATTTTGCCAAAGAATTGAGTAAGTGGATTTTAGAGGGTAAAATCCCAACAAGTGGTATCAAAGCTCTGGTTTTTGATGTAAAAAATACAAAAAAATATGCATAATTAATATTGAGCTATTTGATGAATTGAAGAATGGAAGAAAGTATGAATGAATATTAGCCTTTTGAATTCTATTATCACTAATTTGTATGTAGTATATCGACAAAAAAGAAGTATTTTCAACATGAAAAAGAAGTCATGATGTTAATGGAGGGGCAAGGAATTTTGGATGGATGGAGAGAGGTTCCTGCGAGTACCTCTTGTGACAGATAAGTTGACAGAGGCCAAGTGTGTTTGAGATTGAAGAATTGTTTTGTGATTATATCAAGAGAATAACCAGACAAAGTGATCAAGTTGAGCACTTCAAGGAAGGTGGAGGAAAGGTCAAGATCCAAGTCTCTAGATTTTTCAAATAAGGAACGCGATCTACAACGAGGAAGAGGAACACACACAATTGTAAAGTAAGCCACGATGAGGAAACTTGGAGGAGTTGAGTAGAATGAAGCAGAGTGATAATGGAAAAGACTAATTAGAATGATGAGATGCAAGTTCTTGATGCTTTATAAAGGTAGTGATGACAGATACCGTGAATGAAGAAAGCTTTGTACTTGTTGAATAAGAGGATGATTGCTTCGAAGAGTAAGTAGATGAGATGGAAGACCAAAAGGAACGATCGCACCAATCAAAGAAGAAAGTTAAATTTGATGATGAGGTAGAGATGGAGATTTGTTAGGTTTTTGGCTCAATTCGTCACAAAGAAGACTTTTAATTGGTTTGAGAAAAAGTGGTTTCCTATTTTATAATTGCTTTTTTCTAGTAGGTAGGGTATGGTAGTTGTTTCCTATTGGATCTTTCTTGTTCTAATAGAGAGGGATAAGTAGTAGTTTCCTAGTGTTGTTTATTCTTGTCCTAGATTAGATTAGGAAAATATCATCTATATAAAGGTGGGTCCTACTGAAGGTTTGAGATACACTCATAGTTCTCATATACATTGTATACTAGAGGGGGTTTATACTACTAGAGCTAGGATGAGAGCTTTGGGTGTATTAGGGTTTTGTGGTGGTTGTCAAGTAGAGATGACACTTACAACTAGAGGACACGTTAAGAGTTTTTTGTTGTATCTGGGACTTTTGGAGTGAGAGTTTGACAACTTTTGCTCTTCCTAAAGTTGTAGTTGAAGATTAATAAAGCAATGAATTTGTTGATGGAGTGTAGGCAAAGAGGTTGTCGAACCACATTAGATTAATTGGTGTCTTACTCTTTATTTATATTTTGCCTATTTAATTGTTGTGTTTGTGATTTTTTTGACTAAGATTGAATAAGTGGATTTTTAGAGGCCAAAAGTATCAACATAAATGGAAAGTCCATGTTTCCAAAGAACTTTGAGAAATTTCCCTCACATGTCTCTGATTTCTCAACTCTTAAACGCATATGTTTCAGGAGATCAAAGATGGAATAATTATCCAATCTGGAAAATAAGAAGATTTGACCGCTGATCTCGATGGTGAATTTGTTTGACAAATGAATGCCCATAGAAAATCCATCGACTCAAATTAACCCACCTCAAGAAGATAATTCTTTGAGTGGTAGAATTTGTCAGATAAGTCAAACTGAAGTAACAGAAGAAAAATTTCAAGAGCCCAATGACCAGTGATGAGTTCACAGAGAGAAATATAGAAGAAGAAACAGAAACTGTTGAGTGAACTTGAGTATTTACTCAACGTCCTTTATTACTGCTGCCTATAAGGGAGCTCTCGTCCCAGTTGTCCTTCTCTGGTCAAGTCCTCTTCTAAGGGCTACAAGATGGGCAGCCACTACTGGATTGGTTGGGCAACAGAGGAGGAAGAGAAGGTCAGTAAAGGACAGTTGATGGGGATATTCATTTTGCTATCTGGTAGAAGCTCTATCTTCATATTGGGAAGGGCAGTTTTTTTCTAGCAACTATTACAATAGAGACTGCTCAACTCCTTTTCCTTGGCATGGTGAAATCAGTTTTTTCGGGGGCACATTTCATTTTTCGAATCCACTCCTTCAAGTTGAATCCTTAGCAGGGTCAGTTTTTTTAAGAAAATAAATATAAAAATTATTTCCAACTTCAGTTTGCTTCTCTTCTCTCTAATAATTCTGCATCTCCTCAGAAATTAATATTTCTTTGTTTTCTTGTTCATTTCAGTCAACCAGTGATCAGAGCACATTGGATACCTACATTCCATATAGATTAGGTGGACTAGTATTTGCACTAATCCAGGTAATAAGTGTAGTTATCCTGACGTCAATATGTTGCTTGGCAAATCTTTCTCTTCCTCACCATCCTTGGAATCTCAATATGGTACCAGGTACGAACATTCTCAATAGTATTTAATCTTTTAAACTTCACTGAATTAAGCTCTCTTTGTAAAGAAGTTCACATTTTTTACATGAATTTAATTATCTTTTTGGTGTGATCTCCCAAGCGATAAATCACATTAAATTTACTGCAATCTTATTTTTATCTTTTGTTTTCACCTCTCCAATGATTCTTATTCATATTACTTCTATTTAATTATTTAAACTTTTGAAACTTTCATACAAGACTGCTACATCAGTATTGCTCTTGAACTAGCAAGGATGGTGCAAAATCAGAAAGCTCTCATCATCCATCACTTTTCAGAAACCAATCATGGGGGCAAAAACAGTTCGATGTTTCAATAAAAAAGACCACTTCCAGGTGAAAAAAATTTCAACTGATTGACCATCTTTCACGTGCAGCCTTCTACAACTTTGGTACCATGGAATGGCTGAGCGTGAGTATATAAATTTACTCTTCAATCTCATTTTCTTCATTGTTCTGATAATTTCTAGTGAGCCTGCCAGCATCAGCAATTGACCCTAGTAAGGAATTCTCTTCCCTCATATTTACACTTATCCAACAGCTACAAGGAAATGTGACCACTTATATGCAAAGAGAGTTCAAAACATTTCAATTTAAATCTGCTATGCTAGCTTATAAATGTTAGTTTTGATCCAAAAACAGCATTTCTAGGAAACTCTGTCAACCATATTCAAGCTGCTTTCAGACTTCAGAGAATGTCACTTAAAAAGTAAAAGGGCCATTTGTTCTTAATTTTTTTGAAAACATGGAAATATACAACTTAGAAGTATATTTCTACCTCTATCTTTACCGAATACTGTGCATTCTATCAAGGACCATGGAAATAGTTTAGTAGTTATTTCACTTCACAGTCAATTTCCTTTTGAAGTTGCCTTCATTTGCATCCTAGATATCAACTGACAGCCTGGTTACTATGATCCCAGGTTTGGCAGCCACCTACGGATTGAATTTATACATTCTCCAGGCCTGGGGTGATATGGAATCTGTGCAATGTTGAGAATAAAATGATATCGGTAGAGAGAGTTCTTCAATTCCAAAAGATACCTAGTGAAGCTCCCTTACTGATCCAAAATTCTAGACCAGAACCTGAATGGCCAAGACATGGACAAATTGATTTCGAAAACCTCCATGTCCGATATAGTCCAGCAAAACCAATGGTTCTCAAAGGTATTACATGTACAATTCCAAGATAGACAAAAATTGCCACTGTTGGAAGAACAGGAAATGGAAAGTCTACCCTTATCCAATCTCTTTTAAGGGTCGTGGAGCCCTCCCAAGGACGCATAATTATCGACGGACTAGATGTTTCGCTAATAGGTTTGCAAGATTTGAGGTCTAGGTTGGGGATAATTCCCAATATCTAGTATTGTTCCAGGGAACCATGCGGATCAATCTGGATCCTTTCCAGGAGCATTCAGATCAAGAAATCTGGGAGGTAAGAATCAAAACTCGGTTTCTTAAAAACATCATTTGAAGAAAAAATTTCACTGAATTTTTTTTATTATCAGGTCCTCAAGAAGTGTCATCTTGTAGATACAATAAGGCAGGATCATAGGCACCTTGATGCACCTGGTATGGAAATGCACCTGGTACTATATTTCATATGTTTTTTGGTTGTTAATGCTGAAATCTAGCTTTTGAAATGGTGCAGTAGTTGAAGATGGAGAAAATTGCAGTGTTGGATAAAGGAAACTCGTTCGCTTGGCTAGGGTGCTATTGAAGAAGAAACGAATTTTAGCAATGGATGAGGCGACAGCTTCTATTGATACTGCTACTGATAATCTGATTCAGGAGACAATAAGAGAAGAAACAAGCAGATGTACAGTCATCACTGTGGCACATCGGATACCCAGTATCATTGACAATGACTTGATCCTGGTCTTGGATGAAGGTAAGCCGAAACTTTTCTACTTCATAAATCCTAATTGTAAAAACTAAACATAATTCTATTCCAAAGCTTTAGGAATATATATACACCAATTTTCAAACTTAAATAAGCACGTAACATCACTAGTTCTCAAATGATTTGACTAATTGAACAAATGCTCTACTTAATGCAGAGAAGATTATCGAGTATGACTCCACAAGGAGATTGCTTGAAGATAAATCTTCTTCATTCTCAAAATTGGTTGCAGAATTTTTTAGGAAATCATCCAAGAGTAACCCACCAGAGGAACATGCCATGAAGATAGGCAGATAAATATCCTGACTCGAACCTAACTCATGTAGATTGTCCTGGTAGAAGAAGACAGAAATATATAAGCAACAACACTAGCAATTGACAGAAGCCTCAAGACCAGTAACAACAAACCTTTCTAAACCTTCAAATTCTGAAGAAAGTATAGATTAGCAGTACTGATTAGTATTTCTATTTTATAAAGAATTTGCTTTCATACAATGAGTTAATACAAATTTTGGAATTGGCAATTTCTGGTTTGTGCTGATTTAACTTTAATTTGGTTTATGCATTAAGAGTTTTACTTATCAAGTGAAAATTTATATTGATGCTGAAGCAGACTTTAGCAAAGAAATAATAACATGGAATTAAAAAAGGATAAAAATTTATTCAAATCGCATGGATCAAATCCAAATCTCACGAGACAACAATCCAAATCACATGGACATATTAACAACTCAATCCTATAGTGTTAGAATTTCATAATTTGATTTGTTTATTTATTCATCAGTTGAAAATTAAATCTCTTAAGATCTTAGGAATCCTACTCTTACTCTAACAAGAAAACTAACTAAGGTAATAATTCCTAATCCTACTCCAATAAAAAAAAACTTAAATAAATTCTAAATATTCTTAATATTATCAATTACATAATTATCTCCATAAATAAAATATCTCCTTGTACTTAGATTTAATTCTCTAATTCTACAGTTCCTCATGTACTCCATGGCTTTGTCTTTCTGTATCGGTGCGCATGTAATAAAGCAATATGTTGTATCAAGTGCTTTTGCATAATCATCAAATGAAATTTATAAATTATTCAGACCGAATACTTTTAGATCAATGATTTAAAGATTGAGTTGTTCAAGACCCATTGTATTCTTATCATTGGTCTTCAACTTTGGAGGTTTATCCTTTATAAATCTGAACTAGTGAGCCTACGATCTGAAAAACCTCGGGAATATTTACCAGCACAAAATCTTGCTTTAACAAGAAGCTCTTGGGCATACATCATAATTGTTAATTATTTTATCCACTTTGGTAATGCTCTATTCTTTCTATAGCAGTATATGTTGATGATTTCTCATCCAAAATAAGTGATTTGTTATGATTTTTTGTTGTTGTTGAAAGCAAATAAGTTGTTACGAGGAAAGATGTTTAGTACTAAGTTTAGATTTTTTAGAATTTTGCTTCCGTAGCTTCTTGGGGCTGACAGAGTACAATCACGAACAAATCTTGGGGATGACTTGCAGATATGTTTTGTTTCCATAAGCAAGCTAAGGTCTTATATGAGAGCAAAAATGGCACTTGGTCATGGTGTTGCAAGATCAGAAGGCCAAGTGTAAATTCAAGTCATATGTTATGTGCACTATTAAGGGTACGTTTAATGGACAGGACAAGGAGAATGATAAGATGCTTCATCATACCCCCGAAAATCGGATGATTTTATCTTGTTATTGTTAAATAAGGCATAATCAAATTTTCCTATTTATGTAATTGCCTTCCTAATTTAGATTGTGTATTAGCTTGATTCTAGGAAACCCTATAATTAAGCTCTATAAATACCATTGTAACTATAGAGATGAAATATAATAAAAACATGAATCCTTATTTTCAATATGGTGTCAGAGCCGAATTGAAACGATCCAAAACAAATCTCTCAAAAAAAAAAAGGGTGAGGGAGAAATCCTAAACCCAGAAATCCCTCAGCCGCAACACAGAAACAAGAAGAAAGAAGAAGAAAAAAAAAATCAAAGCTCACCGTTGAACCAGCTTATCCGCCGCCGAACCAGATCCGCTGATTCTTCCCAACCACCGCCGATTCTACATCGCGCAACTTGCTTCTGACGGTATCCACTCTCTGTCGCTCTTGATTCCAGTGTGTCTTTAACCACTGTTGCTGTTTTATTTTGACTGTGGCTCATTTTTACCTTACGGCTTGGTTGGGAGTAGAGATACTTGATACTTTGATCTTTTTTTTTTCTTTTCATTCGTGTATTAAAAAAAACAGAAAAAATGAGTGAAAAAATATCTGTTCCAATTGTGGTTCAGTCAAACGGCATATTTAACGCTGTAATCACCCTCACTGAATCCAATTATGATATATGGTCCCAATTTATGGAAATGCAAATTGTTAAAAGAGACAAGATCTCGTATATTCGTGGCAAAACTAAGCCACCTGCCAAATCTGATGAAGGCTATGAAAGATAGTATGCTGAAAATCAAAAGGTCAAACGATGCTTGTTGATGTCAATGTCTTTAGATATTATGAGGCGTTATTTACGCTTACCCACTACATATGAAATCTGGACTGCCTTGTCCACAGCGTTTTATGATGGAAATGATGAGTTGCAGGCCTTTACTCTGAATCAAAATGCATTTTCTGCAAGACAAAATGGACAAATGTTCTTTGTGTATTACGGAGAATTAACTAAAAATTTTTGAGAGTTGGACCATCGTGATAAGGTAGTTATGAAAGATCCAGACGATGTCAAAACCTACCGCCAGTCTGTTGAACGACTATGGGTTCACATCTTTCTTGTTGGATTGGATGAGGCCTTTGACTCAATTCAACATGAGATTTTGAGAAAAGACTCAGTGCCAAACCTGGAAGAATGTTACTCATTAGTTCGATGGAAGACGGTAAATATCACCCACTACAAGATAAAAGGTCATCGCTGGCGCTTTTTTTTTGCATATTTCGGCGCTTTAAAATGTCGAAATATGCTTTACCAGCACTTATTTCAAGCGCCGAATAAAGCACCGGTATGTGTAGTGTTGAAGCGCAAATACCGGCGCTTTCTAAAAGCGCCGCAATATGCATATTTTTTTGGCCTTTTTAAGCGCCGCTATATACCGGCGCTTCTAAGCGCCGCTATATACCGGCGCTTCTAAGCGCCGCTATATAAGCAGTATAAACAAAAAAAAATTCCTCCATTTTTCTCCCTTTTCTCGGCAACCAAACGCAGCATACAAGTACAAAATAGCCACAAAAATAAACATAGAAATATCTTAACTAAGCAATCCTCAATTTACACTTTCAACTGACTTGCAATTATGTCCAATATGAACTTGCTGTAGGAGGAAAGTGTCTTGAGAGACTGGCTTAGAAGTCTCAAAAGGGAATATGGGATGTTCTTATAAACAATCCATAAAAAATGTGCAATGATCAAACCTGAACCATTGTAAATGCAAATATCTCTTCTTCCTCTTGGTGCATTTTCTGGAGCTAAACTTGCTGCTTGAATCGATTATGTTTTGTAGTTCATAAACACATTGACTGAACTGTCTAAAATCAAAGAAGGGCCTGAAATATGTAGACTTCTTAAAAGGATCAAATCTAGCAAACTACAAAATGAAAAAGAGGGGAAAGGGGAAAAACACACAACAATATAAATTATTTTTCCTTCCATGGGTTAAACTAATAGGAATAAATTTAAAAAAAAAACACCAACATACAAGTAAAGGAACAATTACAGGTGATTACCAGAAAATATTGTGGCAGGGGAGCTAGAGACGACAGCAAAAAATTTTGGGGTCGGCGTGGTGGAGGAGGGAAAAAATTTGGGGGAAAAAATTATAGGGCGCGGCAGGCTTATATATGAGAAATTTTTAGCATATACTAGCGCTTGAAAGCACCGGAATATGGACGAAACCCATTTCCTATTCCGGCGCTTTAAAGTGCCAGAATATGCTCGAAACTCATTTCATATTCCAGTGCTTTGAAGTGCCGGTATATGCAGAGGAACATATTTCGGCGCTTTAAAGCGCTGGAATATGCTCGAAACCCATTTTATATTCCGGCGCTATATGCAGAGGAACATATTTCGGCGCTTTGAAGCGCCGGAATATGCTTGAAACCTATTTAACATTTCGGCGCTTCAAAGCGCCGGTATATACAGAGGAGCATATTTCAGCGCTTTAAAGCGCTGGAATATGCTCGAAACCCATTTCATATTCCGGCACTTTGAAGCGCCGGTATATGCAGAAAAACATATTTCAGTGCTTTGAAGTGCCGAAAAATACCGGCGCTTTAAAATGCTGGAATATGCTCGAAACCTATTTCGCCGGTATATGCAGAGGAGCATATTTCGGCACTTTAAAGCGCCGAAAAATACCGACGCTTTAAAGCACCGGAATATGCTCGAAACCCATTTCATATTCCAGTGCTTTAAAGCCCCGGTATATTGCGGCGCTTCAAAGAGCCACTATACGTATTAAGGTTCATATATAACGGCGCTTTGAAGCGCCGTTATATGTTCTTTATATATTGCGGCGCTTCAAGGAAGTACCACAAAAGAAGCGCCGGCGGTTATTAAATTGCGGCTTTTTTATGAAGCGCCAGAAATAAAGCGCCGGCAAATGTTAATTATCTTGTAGTGACCCTGAAGGGTGATTCTGGAACATTTGAACCTACTGCCATGGTGGTACGAAATCGATCGAATCAACGTCAACAACCTCGAGCACAACCTAACACTGGCAGATGGACCAAGGAGGTTGACAAATCATCATACAAGTGTACTCATTGTCATAAGACTGGCCATACTAAAAGTGACTGTTTTGAACTGGTGGGCTATCCAGAATGGTGGGATCCTAGCCGCGCAAAGAAAAATCACCAAAAACCTTCCACTGCAACAGTTGCTCAAACAAAAATGGAAGATGAAATCACTGACAATGCCTCAGCATTGGTAATAGCTGCAGACAATGGTGGTAAGTTTTAAATATTTCAACACATGTTTTGAATAATACATGGATAATTGATTTTGGTGCAACTGATCACATGACATATGATTCTAGATAGGTCTCATAACTCAATCACTCTAACCAAAAGTTTATCTTTACCACAAATGGAAATTCGACCCCAGTTATTGGGGAAGGATCTTTGACTCTCACTAATAATTTAAATTTAGATTCGGTCTTAGTTGTTCCATCCTTATCTTATAATCTTTTGTCAGACTCTTAAATAACCACTGCTTTATCTTGTGTTGTAATTTTTTGGCCTAATTTTTGTGTGTTTAAGGACATCAAAACCAGGACGACAATTGGTTGTGGTATTAGACGGGGGAAGTTGTATTACCTAGACTTGGAATAAAAGAGTATTGAAAGCCTACGACAAACTTTGGCAGTAGGATATTCTGAAGATAGAAAATGAAAAGAAATATGGTTGAGATATCGATGGTTTAGGCATGCTTCTTTTAGATATATCAAAAGATTATTTCCTATTTTATTTACAGATAAAAGTCAACTTCCATTTATGATTATTCATTCAGATGTCTGGGGTCCATCGAAAGTCACTACTTTGGGTGGGTCACATTGGTTTGCAACGTTTATTGATGATTGTACCAAGATGACATGGCTTTGCTTGATGAAATCCAAAAGTGAAGTGAACTCGTTATTTCAAAAGTTTCATAAACAAATTGAAACCCAGTATAATAGAAAGATTCAAATTCTTCACAATGACAATGGTGGGGAATATCAGAGTACTGAATTTCAACATTACTTGGAATGCACAAGGAATGATCCATCACACTACTTGTTTCACCACGCCTCAACAGAACGGGGTGGCCAAGCGAAAAAATCGACACTTGTTGGTGGTTGTTCGAGCTTTGTTAATCAAAGCCCATATGTCTTTGTCTTATTAGGGAGTGGCTTTAATGACTGCAGCTTACTTAATCAATCGGGTATCCTTTAGCACACTCAACTTCAAAAAACCACTCCAAACTCTTGATGATAAGATCAATGCTCCATCTGTCTCCAGCTTAAATCCTCATGTCTTTTGATGTGTGGTGTTTGTACATTTACACAAACATCAACGCACCAAGTTAACTCCTCAATCATTGAGATGTGTTTTTGTTGGGTATGCTACTCATCAAAAAGGATATCGATGTTATCATCCTCTAACATGTCGGCTATTTATCACGATAGATGTTGTTTTCCATGAAGATACAATGCACTTCTCCAAGTCTAAATTTCAGGGGGAGTACCAAAAGAAAATTCAAAGCCTAGATTACAATAATCAAGAGCCTGACAATTTGGATATGAGATTGGATTCTAGTGGTGATGACTCACAGACTAGAGTAAACGAGGAAATGGGTGAATTTATTTTAAGTGGTATGATATTAGATCAAGTCCAAGACGACAACCAAATACCTGAAGAGCTTAATCATTCTTCAACCCAGCCAGAAATCGATGAGAACCAAATATCTGAAGAGATGAATCATTCTCCAACCTAGCCGGAAACTGTCGATCATGCTCCATCCCCTGTCGACATATCACACCAATCCTTTACTGGAGATGTTCATAAGCCACACAGGAGACAGTTACCACAACGCCACACGAGTGGTATTCCTAAATCCACTTATGAACCTGAACTCTCTAGTAAAGTAAAATATCTCATGAGTCATTATGTGTCCAACCATCGTTTGTCAGAATCAAACATGTCATTTATGAATCATTTATTTGCTGTATCTATTCCTAACAGTGTGCAGAAATCCTTTTCTGATCCCAGATGGAAAGCAGTTATGAACGAGGAGATGAAATCTCTAGAAAAAAAAAAATGAAACATGGGAACTAGTTAATTTTCCACCAGGAAAGAAACCAGTTGGATGTTGGTGGATCTACCCCGTGAAGTATAAGGCTGATGGCACAATTAAGCACTTTAAAACAAGACTGGTAGCAAAGGGATACACTCAAACCTATGGAATTGATTACATTGAAACATTTGCGCCTGTAGCCAAAATCAACACAGTTCATGTTCTGTTGTCTTTGGCTGCAAACTTGGATTGGCCATTACAATAATTTGATGTGAATAATGCATTTTTACATGGTGAATTATCTGAAAAAGTCTACATGGATCTCCCACCGGGATGCATGATACCAAAAGGACACTGCTAGAAGGTCTGCAAACTAAAGAAATCATTATATGGGTTGAAGCAGCCTCCTAGAGCATGGTTTGGAAGGTTCACAAAATCTATGATAGTCTTTGGCTACCATCAAAGCAATTCAGATCATACCTTTTTCTCAAAATGAAGCAAGGTAAGATAACTGCACTCATTGTATATGTGGATGATATGGTGGTTACAGGGAATGATCCAAATGAAAGAAAAGCCCTGCAAAATTACTTGTCTAAAGAATTTGAAATGAAAGATTTAGGACCTCTGAAATATTTTCTTGGGATTGAAGTATCCCAATCTAACAAAGGGATAGTCCTGTCTCAAAGAAAATATGCTCTAGATTTATTACGAGAAACTGGCATGGCAGCATGTCAACCAGTGGATACACCAGTAGAAGAAGGTCTAAAGCTATGTGTTAAGCCCAACCAGGTACCAGTTGAGAAAGGAAGATACCAAAGACTGGTAGGGAGACTGTTGTACTTGTCTTATACAAGACCAGATCTGACCTATGCCTTGAGTATTGTCAGCCAGTTTATGCATAATCCTGGAGAACAACATATGAATGCAGTTATCCACATCTTGAGGTACCTAAAGTCTACTATAGGAAAAAGAGTATTATTCTCAAAAAACGCAGACCATCAAAGCATAGAAGCCTATACTGATACTGATTGGGCTGGTAATGTGAGTGACAGGCGGTCAACTTCTGGATATTTTACCTTTCTAAGAGGTAACCTTATGACATGGAAAAGCAAGAAACAAAATATTATAGCTCGTTCAAGTGCAGAAGTTGAATTCAGAGGTTTGACAAATGTATTGTGTGAGACATTGTGGCTAAGACTCCTCTTACAGGATCTGGGTTATCTATCCGACCAACTTATCCGACTATTTTGTAATAAAAAAGTAGCATGTGACATAGCACATCATCCAGTTCAACATGACCGTACAAAGCATGTCGAGGTCCACAGGTTTTTCATTAAGGAAAAGTTGGATGAAAATATTGTGGAATTGCCTAAGATTCGATCAGAAGATCAGTTGGCTGACATCCTTACCAAAGCAGTCTCAAATCAGGTATTCTTAAAATTTCTTGGCAAGTTGGGCATATGGAACATCTACGCACCAACTTGAGAGGGAGTGTTAAGTAAGGCATAAATCAAATTTTCCCATTTTATGTAATTGCCTTCCTAATTAAGATTGTGTATTAGCTTGATTATAGCGTTTCCCTTATCAAGCTCTATAAATACCATTGTAACAATAGAGAATAAATGTAATAAAAACGTGAATCCTTTTTTTCAATAGTTATCACCCGATGGGAATCCTCCCTTCATCCTCTCAACTTTTTCATTCTGTCCACCAAACATACTCATAGGATAGAATTCATCCTATCCTTCTTTTATTGTTCATCAAACAAGAGAAGAGAGGATAGGAAGATTTTTATCATAGGATGAGACATCCTATCCTCCTACTTAACTATCTAATCCTATCCTTCTTTTGTCCTATCCACCAAACGCATCTAAAACACTTGATTATTCTATTATGGACAGAGTTATCTTGCTTCTCACCCATTTTGGCAGTTTTCTTTCCAAGTCTTCTTAGAATGCTCTGAGGGTTAAAAAAAGAAAAGGTTGAATGGCATCATCCAATTTGGCTCAGTAATTCTATCCCAAAGCAAGATTTTCATAAACTGATTAGAAATATTGAACATACTAACTACAAAGGATTAGCATACTAACTGATGAGTCAATTCAATTATGTTTGTATGCTTTGTAATGCCTCAGCTGAATCCCTATTTCTCTTGCACTTATTTTGCTCAAATTTGGGATCAAATTCTCTCATACTAGTAGAAGAAATTCAAGGGGAACGTAATAGAAGCTTCAATGATCAGTCACATTTAGAGGCAAATCACTGCTTATACTTATTCGTAAGCTGACCTGGACCTGGAGTGTTGGCATCTACATTTGGACTTTGGAGGGAAAGGTAAAATATGATGCATTTAGAGTTTATTTCACAGTGCTGAATCTAGGGCTGTACACGGTTGGGCAATCCAAACTTCACGGGTTTTTCCCATCCCGAACCAAAACCATTCGAACCAATCGGTTTGGTTAACCAACCATAACAGACTTTTCCCAAAATATTCGACAATTCACACCATGAAGATCAAATAAAACACCAAAATAAAAATTCAAAAATAGAAATTGAATAATTAATTGCTACAAAACAAAGAGGACTTTTCATATTCCTGTCATGAAATTGAATTTGA
Source organism: Bretschneidera sinensis (assembly GCA_023935145.1). Classification (NCBI taxonomy): domain Eukaryota; kingdom Viridiplantae; phylum Streptophyta; class Magnoliopsida; order Brassicales; family Akaniaceae; genus Bretschneidera; species Bretschneidera sinensis. The sequence goes on from CM043699.1 coordinate 38,194,219, forward strand.
ACTCTGATATGATAGTGAGGAACCAAGTGGGATATGAATACATGATCATCAACCAAAAAAAAAAAGAAGAAAAGAGAAGAAAACTGGGAGATATCTTATTACAATATTCTTTTTCCCCCTTAAATCTCCATGTCAAAGTCAAACAAATTTTCATAGCACGGAGTAATATTTTTCTAAAATGAGCCGAATGTCAAAGGTAAAATAATTTTCATTGATACAATTTTCCATTAATTTCGTCCATATTCTTTATTCATGTCCAAAGTATAATTACAGTGTTAGGATTTTGGCTTAAATCCCCACAAAGATGATTTCTAATTGGTTTGAAAAAAAGTGGTTTCTATTTTTTTTAATTGCTTATTTTAGTAAGAGTATAGTAGTAGTTTCTTATTGGATGGTTGCTTATTCTAATAGGAGGAGTAGTAGTCTTCTATGTTGTTATTTTCCTATTAGTACTAGGATAATATCATCTATATAAAAAGTGTTTCTAGAGAAGGTTTAAGGCACACTCGTAATTCCAATATATATTTTAAATCAGAGAGATTTACTACTAGAACTAGGTTGAGAGCTTTGGGTGTATTGGAGTTTTGGGTTGTCAAGTAGAGAGCGCGCTTACAACTAAAGCTAGGTTGAGATCTTTGGGTGTATTGGGGCTTTTGGGTTATGAGGTTGTGAGAGTTTAGAAACTTTTCTTTTACTAAAGTTGTAGGTTTGTTGGTGGATGTAAGCAAAGAGGTTGTCAAACCACATTAATTATTATTGTTCTTACCTTTGTTTATTTTATCAATTTTATTGTTGTGGTTGTATTTTTTGCCAAAAATTTGATTATGTGGATTTTAGAAGGTAAAATCCCAACAAATGGTATCAGAGCTATGGTTATGATGGCAAAAATACTAAATATAAGCAAAATTAATATTGAGTTATTTGATCAGGATAATGATTTCTTTCTTTAGCAAAGCTTTGTCAAAAATATATTGATGCAACAAGGGTTATACAAGGGGATTAAAGATTCCAAGCCATAAGAAAATATAAAGAAAGTTTGGATGGATGAGGAGGTTCTTGTGGTACCTCCAAAGAGAAATAAGTTGAAGAGGCCAAGTGTGTTCGAGGATGAAGAATTATTCATGAATATATCAAGAGATGAGTCAAACAAAGAGAATGAGTGGAGCACTTCAAAGAAGTTAGAGGAAAGATCAAGATTCAAGTGTCTATATTTTTCAAATAAGGAGTGCATCTACAATGAGGAAGATGATCACACACAATTTCAAAGTAAAGCCATGATGAAGAACTTGGAGGAGTTAAGTAAAATGAAGGAGAGTGATAATGGAAAGGTTAATGAGGATGTTAAGATGCAAGTTTTTTATGGTTCAAAGGTAGTGATGAAAAATATATATACGAATTAGAGAGTTTGTACGCGTTGAATGAGAAAATAGTTGCTTCGAAAGTAAGTGGATGAGATGGGAGACCAAAAGGAAATGTCACACCAACCAAAGAAGAAAGTCAATTTTTACGATGAGATGGAGAATTTAAGCCAAGGTGGAGATTTGTTAGGATTTTGGCTCAAATCCCCAGAGAAATTCTAATGGGTTTACGAAAAGTGGTTTTCTATTTTGAAGTTACCTATTTTGGTAGGAGTATACTAGTAGTTTCCTATTAGATGGTTGCTTATTATAATAGGAGTAGTACGTAGAAGTCTCGTATGTTGCTGTTCTTTTAGTATTAGTATTAGAGAAATGTCATCTATATAAAGGGGGGTTCTTAGAGAATGTTTGAGGCATACTAATAATTCCAAATATATTGTAAATTATAGGGATTTACTACTAGAGGTAGATTGAGAGTTTTGGGTGTATTGGAGTTTTGGTTTGTAAAGTAGAGATAGCACTTACAATTAAAGGTAGGTTGGGAGCTTTGGTGTATTTGGGCTTTTGGGTTGTGAGGTAGTGAGAGTTTAAAAACTTTTCTCTTCCTAAATTTGTCGTTGAAGATTAATAAAGTTGTAGATTTGTTGGTGGACATAAGTAAGAGATTGGTAAACCACGTTAATTATTGTTGTTCTTGCTCTTTGTTTATTTTGTTAATTTAATTGTTATGGTTGTGTTTTTTTACCTAAAATTTGATTGGGTGGATTTTAGAAAGTAAATCTCAATATATAGAAATCGTACTACTACATTCAAATCAAAATCACCTTTAACAGGGAGTTGTGACAAGAGAGGCAGAGTCGAGGGAGAGAGTGAGAGATTTAGGAAGGGGCAGTTATAGAGATTAGAGAGAGAAAATTAAGGTTTTCTAGAGCAAGAATTAAGGTTTGTGGAACAAAACGCTTGTGTTCCCCAAACCGATTGGATTCAAGTTGTATATTTCCATTTTTTCGACACATTTACTTTTAGGTGACATTCTCTGAAGTCTGAAACCAGCTTGAATATGGATGACAGAGTTTCCTATGAGTACTGTTCTTTGATCAAACTAACATTTATAAGCTAGAATAATAGATTAAATTGAAATGTTTTGAACTTTCTTTGGATGTAGATGGTCGCATTTCCTTGCAGTTGTTGGATAAGTAAATTTAAGGGATGAGAACTCCTTACTAGGGTCAATTGTTGACGCTAGCAAGCTCACCAGGCTTATCAGAACAATGAAGAAGATAAGAATGAAGCATAAATTTATCCTCATTCTCAGCCATTCCATGGTGCAAAAGTTGTAGAAGGCTGCACGTGAAAGATTGTCAACCACTTGAAAATTTCTCATCAAGAAGTCGTCTTCCTGATTGAAACATCGAATAGTTTTTGCCCATGATGATTCTAAAAAGTGATGGATGATGGAAGCCTTCTGATTTTGCACCATCCTTGCGAGTTCACAAGCAGTGCTGATATGGTAAGCCTACATGAAAGTTTCAAAGCCTTGCGTTATTAACATCTGAATAGAAGTAGTATGAATAAGAATCATTGAAAAGATGAAAACGAAAGATAAAAATAAGATTGCAGTAAATTTTATGTGATTTATCTTTACAAAGATCACAACTAAAAATGTGAACTTCTCTACAAAGAAAGCTTTATCCAGTGAACTCTTAAAGTTTAAATACGATTTAGAATGTTCTTAATTGGTATCATATTGATATTCTAAGGATAGTGAGGAAGAAGAGAAAGACTTGCCAGGCAACATGACATTAGGATAACTACGCTTATTACTTGAACTAGCACAAACACTAGTCCAGCTAATCTATATGGAATATTGTAGGCATCCAATGTGCTCTGATCACTGCTAGACTGAAATGAACAAGAAAAGAAAGAAATATTAATTTACCAGGACATGTAGAATTGTTAGAGAAAAGGAAAACAACTTAAGTTGAACATTATTTATAATAAAAAAAAACTCATTTGAGGATTCAGCTTAAAGGTAGTCAAAGTATTGAAAACGAATACCTTGTGTTTTTCTCTGTTGCGCAAGCATTCTAGTGCCTTCTGCTTAATTTCATCACGCTTTCTCCTACCACATACCTCCATCAACCCATATCTCATACCATGATTCAAGGCACATCTTTCCAAAACCTCTCCATAGAAAGCTTTTTTATTTATTTACCTAAACCCCTATTCCTATAAAGGTGAAATTGCATCGAAGCATTCAAAAGTTCTCTTTCTTTCTGACCAACAGCTCAAGTATGAAATCCAGAAATATGAATACACGGTAAAATAAACTGATGACATAACGTTCATGCCATTACAAATATGGAAACATTTACTGTAATATTTTATTAAAATTACTATTATTGTTCTCATCTGAATAATTTTTCATTTTAGTGGCATATAAAAACTAACCTATCAAGATGTTACGACCAATTATCAAATAAAAGAATGCCTAAATGTCAAATAACTTTCCAAAAATACAGTCTCAATTTTATGGATGTCTTTGTGTTAGATATGACTTGTAATTTTGGAGTAAAAGCGGATCCATTCTTCTTTTAATTGTCACATAATCATATAAGAGTACAAATTGTAATAGGAAAAACAAGAATTAAAAGGGTGGCCGTTTTGGTGCTAGTAGGACGCGAAATACAAAATTAAATAGAAGAATAATTCTCCTTGATTTTGTCTATATATAGGTGTCTATTTCTATTCTTTCATAAAGCTGAAGATAGAGTTGTACAAAAAAAATAAATCTTTGTAAATGGTTAAAACTACTTTTCTTTTGGGCTATTCTATTTTCCCAATTAAATTTATGGTAGCCTAGATTCGGGTGTATTTGGGATTTCGGTTTAGAGAGTTTTATCTCTCTTGATTTGTAATTCAATTTTGATTATAGTGGAATCTCTCACTATCGCTAATGGATGTAGGCGTTTTAGCTTTGAACCATGTAAATTTTCTATGGCTGTTTATTTTTTAATTTCTTTATTCTTAACAAACTGTTATCACAGTTACTGTTAAAACAGATATGGGAACGATGTCTTCTACCATTTCGTACGAGATACATAAGTTTGATGGATTCGATAGTTTTAATCTTTGATAAGTAAAGATGCAAGCTATATTAACCCAAAAGAGTTTGAAAAGGTATTGTTAGGGAAGGAGAAGATGCCTAGTACGACGACAGATGAATAGAAACTAGAGATAGATGAGAAGGCTTTGACTGCGATTCAGTTGTGTTTATCAAATGCAGTTTTGCATGAATTTCTTATTCAGAAAACTGTTGTTGGCTTATGAAGTAATTAGAATATCTATACATGACAAAATCACTCCCAAACAAGCTGTTCTTAATTGAAGCAACAATTGTATTTGTTGCATATGGTAGAAGATATGTCAATGAAATCCCATTTTGATGAATTTAATTCCATTATTATTGATTTGAATTCAGTAGAAGATAAATTAGATGATGAGGCTCAGGCCCTGCTATTGTTGTGTTCCTTACTACAATTGCTTACACACTTTAGGGAAACATTTCTGCTTGGTTGAGATGCAATTTCTTTATAAGATGTTAAAGCCTTTATATTTTCTAAAGAATTGCTTGAGCGACATATGTTTGGAAGCAATTATGAGAAATAGAAGTTAGATATATTTGACTTTATTTCTCATAAATAAGAATGTGACTTATCATTACTGTAAGAAAAATGGACATTACAAGTCTGAGTGTTAGAATTTGAAAAAGAAAATTCAAGAAAAAAACAATTAGAATCAAGGTCAAAATCGAGGTTAGAATCAGAATCGGGATCGAGATCGAGATCAGAAAGAGAAACAACTTGAAGCTAATGTTATTGAAGAAGACTTTGATGATTATGATTATGTACTTGCTGTTAGTGGTAATGAATTCTTTATGTCTAATTGGATTATGGATTCAGTTTGTTCCTACTATTCTTACCGAAATAATAAATGAATTTCAGAATATGAGCCTTATGACGAAGTTGTCTTACTGGGTGACGATGTAGCTAGAAAAATTATTGGTATAGGAACTGTCTAGATTAGAATGTATGATGGTGTGATACGAACTTTGAAAGAAGTTAGATATAATCTTGCCTTCAAGAAAAATTTGACTTCTTTGAGTACTCTTGATATCAAAGGGTATAAGTATTCATCTAAAGGTGGAGTTATGAAAGTCAATACAAGTACTCTGATTGTCATGAAATCAAAGATAACGTCACCAAATTTGTATTTTCTACAGGGTAATTTTGTTATTGGTTCAACAACTGCTTCTACTAGGTTGATTCAACGGTTACAAAATTTTGGAATATTAAATTAGGTCACATTAGTGAAAAGAGACTAACTTTGTTGAGCAAAAGAGATTTTCATTGTGGACACAATGCAGGGAAAATAGAATTCTGTGAGCATTGTGTTTTTTATAAATAGAAGAGAGTTTGTTTCAGTGCAGGGATTCACAGAACCAAGGGTATTGTGGATTATATTCACTTTGATCTTTAGGGACCCTCACGTGTTTCATCTAAGGGTAGTGCTAGGTATTTTCTTACTTTAATTGATGACTACTCAAGAAAAACTTGGTGTATATATTTAAGACCAAAGATGGGGCATTCAAGCATTTTAAATAATGGAAAACCATGATTGAGAAGCAAACAGGGAAGCAGATTAAGAGGCTAAGGACTGATAATGGTTTGAAATTTTGTTCAAATGAGTTAGATGACTACTATAGAGATGAAGGTATTGTTAGACACAAGACAGTCATAGGTACACAACAATAGAATGGAGTAGCTGAGCGAATGAACAAAACTCTTTTGGAGAGAGCTTTTTATATGATCTCAAATGGTGGTTTGACTAGGGAATTTTAGGCAGAGGCGATGTTCACTGCATGTTATTTGATGATCTGATCTCCTACTACAGCTATAGATATTAAAACACCACATGAGGTATGGTATGATAACTCTCTTGATTATTTTTTGGTAAAAATATTTGGATGTCCAGCATATACATATGTGAATGATGGAAAATTAGAGCCTAAGTACACTAAGAGGCTAAGGACAAATAATGGTTTGGAATTTTGTTCAAATGAATTAGATAACTACTATAATGATGAAAATATTGTTAGACACAAGACAGTCACAAGTACACCACAATAGAATGGAGTAGCTGAGCGAATGAACAAAACTCTTTTGGAGAGAGCTTGTTATATGATCTTAAATGGTGGTTTGACTAAGGAATTTTGGGCAGAGGCGATGTTCACTGCGCGTTATTTGATGATCTGATCTCCTACTACAGCTATAGATATTAAAACACCACATGAGGTATGGTATGATAACTCTCTTGATTATTTTTTGGTAAAAATATTTGGATGTCCAGCATATACATATGTGAATGATGGAAAATTAGAGCCTAGAGCTAAAAAGTACACTAAGAGGCTAATGACAAATAATGGTTTGAAATTTTGTTCAAATGAATTAGATGACTACTGTAAGGATGAAAATATTGTTAGACACAAGACAGTCAGAGGTACATCACAATAAAATGGAGTTGTTGAGTGAATGAACAAAACTCTTTAGGAGAGAGTTATGATTTCAAATTGAGGTTTGACTAAGGAATTTTAGGCAGAAGCGATGTCGACTGCATGTTATTTGGTGATTCGATCTCTTGCTACAACTATAGACTTTAAAACCCCACATGATATATGGTCTGATAATCCTCCTGATTATTCTTTGGTAAAAATATTTGGATAAAATTATTGCTTAGAGCTAAAATGTACAATTTTTTAGGTTATGTTGATGGTATGAAAGGATATATGAAATACCCGGATATTTTTGCTTTAGAGTATTTAGGTAAATTTGTATATTTTGACTATGTAATAATAATTATAATAATAAAATCAATAATAAAACAAACATGCATGGAAGGGTGTTGAACCTATAGACTCACTAATAATGAAAAGAAACCTTAATCAATGAGTCCAACTAGCTCTTTAGTAAAAAAAAAGAAGAAAAAATGCATCTAAGGTGGTTTGAAGTTGGCACACTAGAAGTTAAGGGTTAGAGACTTCAGCACCAAACCTACGTGGAATCAACCTACGTAGTTTATATTTAATGTATGACTATCATTAAAAATCAAAAATAGAAAATTAGAAGAAAGGCGACCTTAAGAGTCTCGAACTTACGCTCAACTTAATGCAATGCTTTAACCAATAGGCCAACTTGGAATGCCTGTTTTTGTTCTACACAAATTATATTTAAGTTAGAAAACAGTATATTATATATAAAAAAAAATGTACAGAAGTACGTGCAGATAAGTATCTGCATAAGTGGAACTTTCGGGAGAATGGGCAGAAAAACAAAAGAAAGAGAAAGAAAGAAAGAGGGAGAAAGGAAAAAGAGAAAAAAGGAAAGAAGAGAATGATGGAAGAAGAAAATTTTTGAAGAAAATTTTTGAAGAAAATTACTTTTATCAAGGTATTCTCTCATTTTCAACTCTAATTAATTTTATTTCTTCCATGACTTCTTTATTTTCTTTATATATGTTTTAGATCCTTTGAGTTGGATTTTGATTTGATTTGATTTAAATTTAAATTGATGAAGTTTGAGTTAATTGAAGTTAGGGTTAAGCTTTTGGTAATTTCTTGAACTAACTTAAAATTTAGGATGCATGAACATGAATTGAGTTTTTGGTATTGTAAAATATAAAATTTGAGACCTAAGAGAGTATGGGTATGATTGGATTTGATTTAATTTCATAAATTGGACCCTTTCCCATAAGTTAATTTTGGGATAATTGGTCACTCAACTATCTTTTTAACATTTCTCATGTGCTTCAAGCAGAGGTCGTAATTTCTCACTATCAATACTGCCATCACAACAAATTTTGCAAATTCAGAGCCTTATCCCTTGAAGAACTTTTAATCCCAACATATAATTGTGATAGTGTAGTTTTATGGATCTTGCAATTGTCATATTAAGAACTGAATAATAGATAGTTATAATGAAGCAAAAGAGGCACATACCTGGCTTAGATAAACATGTTATTGCATAGGACTGATCATGGCAAAAGCAAATGAAATGACTTCCAATTATATCCACACACACCCCACCAGATTCCACGCATGCCTTAAATTGATCATTATCTATCTCCCACTTTAATTAGAAACCCATCTTTAACGCATCATTCACGGTCATTTTGTTTAACATTAAATCATGAGCAGCTGTTTCAAGAACGGGAACTATAACATTTCTATTGCAACTCCAAAAATAAGAATCAAATTTAGGGACACGTATTGCTGAATAAAAAAACATTGATGTTGGTTTCGTTTACGGTACAGTTAGGAAGAACAACAAACCCTAGATTTGACCTCGAGAAGGTGCAACCATAGAATAGGTATAGGTTCTTAATGATTGAAGTATAACTGAAAATAGTGAAATTGAGGGTTGTGTCAAGGAAATTCATAAGACATATATTGTTCCAAAAATCTTCTCTGGAAACCTAAAGAGTCTGTGCTCCAGAGTTGATGCCAAGAATTCTAAATATATTCAACACCATTGTGATCTTCGGGACATTATCTTGGCACTCCAATCCTAACCCTAGTTGACCATAGTAATCTGCGCGGTTTCATCCCTAGAAAGGGTAATTTATACTGTATCCACCACAATTAAAAGGTTGACTGGAATTCGAGTATTTTGAATCATTGGCACATAAAGTTGAGGGAACATTCATTGAGGTGAGAAAAATAATCAAGAGAGGTAGAAGGGTGGTATTGGGATTCATTTTTGAAGGTAGATAAAGATAGAAATAGGAAAATCTATAAAAATAAAAATGATAGAGAAGACAAACATAATTTTATGTTTGAATTTTTCTATTTGGGCTTCCACACTAATTATAGTGGTTTTAGTTTTATAAAATCGAGTCAGCAGATTTGGTCAAATGAGAAAAGTACGAGAGACAATACGTTTTTAATTGGTGATCATATGGTTTGGGCTTGTATACATCTTAATATTATTAATGTGGGCCAGCAGCTAGTGTAGACCTTAGTCCAACATGGCTCGTAGATTAAAGGCCCCATTTGAACTTTCAGTAACTAGGATTAATGATATGTATATAAACAGGTTAGGTCCCCTCTTTGGCTCCCAATACGTCTAAGTATTTAGTTTTTTATCCATCTAAGAAAGCTGTTGATGTGAGAGTACAAATAGGAAGACCTAACCCTGATCAAACTTTCACTGCGAGATAATTCAAGTTCCCGCTGTGACGATGACTTAATCATATATGTGATTTACTTATAAAATTATTTGTATTCTAAGTTTCATGCATGATATTATTATTGTAAGTTTCATGTATGAAATAATTTGTATTCTAATTTTATAAAGGCTATGAATGGGATGTGGAGAATATAATAGATTAATTTCATGAAAGATGTGACAAAATTTATAATGTTTTGTCTTATAAAATTACTTGTTAAACATAATAATCCTATTGTAAAAATAATAATTACCTAGTTGGCCACTTGTTTGGATTTAGTTACCAAGAACTTAGGTGTTTGACACATTATGTAAATTATATTGGGTAACATACTTTATTTATTTGTCTATTGTGATTGTCATTTGGTAAACAAGAAATTAAAGATTTATTGTGGCAATCGAATACTATAGGTGTACAAATCAACTTTATTTCCTTAAATTCTTTTTGCTCTCATTATCGATATAATGAATTGTGAGCCAATCATTTAAAGTGATATTAGCATCAGTTACCATATAATGTTATAAAATTCTTGTGACATTTTTTTTGTAGTATGTTGCATGAAATTGTCCTTTATCATTAGACACATGTTGATCAAAATGATTGTTACTCGATACTTTTTCTATATTTTATTTGATCATATTCAAAGTTGTGTGTTACATGAGATGATAATAAAGATTAATGTGAGAAGCATGATCTGTTATAGAAAATTGTGGTGTAGTTCATGAGAATTTTGAGTTATCTACCTTGATAGATTTATCATATGATGAAATTTATTGAATGTGAGATTATTTGATATAATCATGTTTATTGTCTTGATTTCCATCATGAATTTGATATTAGTTATTTAAGCTTAAAAAATGGTTTTGATTAATCAAAATACGCTAAAAAACAATTAGTACCCAAATATAGACCCATTTTTCAAAATTTCATAGGAGGAAAATGATGAATAGTGCACATAACGACAAAGCCCACGTGCGGGCTTGGCGCATACGGGCGTGTGTGCCATTATTTTTTGCCGTCATTTTTGTGTCGTGTAAATTATTATTTTATAATAATTTTCATAATTTTCTGGAATTTTATAGGTTCAATAAATATTTTTTTCCTAAAATATATAATAACTGCTCATTTCTCGAAATCTATACATATATTCTGAGACCTTATTTCACAGTAGATTGTTTTGATGTGATGAGTTATTATTGATATCATGTTATAAGAAATAATATGATTATGTTGTTAAGGTCAAGACCTGTAGTAAGGATGCAACTGTTGATTGTTTGGTGACTCATAGAGGTATATGTTGTTTAGAGTACCTCTTGTTGTGTGGTCACATGCATGCTTGTCGTTTCACATGCATTTATGGTTGTAAAGGACATTACTATTAACCCCAATTTTAGAAAATTTCATGGGTTGATTTGGGTGTTTGTTACCAAAGTGACACATTCGTTGATATAATTTGTAGAAATACATAGAACACTGTGGGAAGATGATGTGTCAATTTAAAAGGTATGTCTATCCAATGGGTATAATTCTTTCGAAAACTGAAACATTGTCTTCATATGCTTCATGGGTAGAGTCTCTAAGTGTATACTGTATTTTTTTGCCAAAGGGAAGTTTATAACTATACTCTTAGATTCTCTATTTTGAAATATGTTGGTTATTTCTCTTTCTCCTTTTCTGTGAACAATAACCAAGCAACAATTAAGATCATGACTGATTTGAATTATAAGAAATCGAAGTAGAATGTTGAGTCTGCTTTATGGCATAGGCATCTAGGTCATATTTCTAGAGATAATTGAAAGGCTTGTTAGGGATGATATTTTACCCACTCTTGATTTTGGGGATATTGAGACTTATGTTGTTTGTATTAGGAGAAAGTTAACCAAAATCAAGAAAAACAGCTCAACTCTGTTTAAAGAGTTATTTCATCAGCTTCATTGACTATTTCTCTTGGTATGGATATCTTTACTTGATAAAAGAGAAATCTTAAGCCTTGGAAAAAAATTTCAAAGTTGAAGTTGAGAAACAATTGGGAAAAGCCATTAAGATTGTGAGATTTGTTCGAGGTGGTTAGGTGTCCTTCAGGTATTCTATTTAAGGAGAATAAGGTAGATCAATGTATATACATAAAGGTCAGTGGGAGTAAATTTATTTACCTGGTTCTTTATGTGGATGATATTTTGCATGTTAGGAATGATATTGGGTTATTGCATGAGACAAAACAACTTTTATCCAAGAATTTTGATAACAAAGATCTTGGTGAGGCGACCTTCAGGACTTGTTATGGTTGATTCCATCTCTATGCCATTGGTGATATACTGTGACAATAGCTCTATTGTGTTATTTTCAAAGAACAATAAGAGTTGTAGTGGTTCTAAACATATTGAGCTAAAATACCTTACAATTAGAGATTTGGTAAAGCAATGAGACATTATTGTTGAGTACATTCAAACGGAAAATATGGTTGTTGATCCCTTAACCAAAGGTCTAAAACTCATTGTTTTTAAGAAACATGTTGATAGTATGGGTGTTTTAGAGTCCTTTGATGTTTTGGGTTAGTGGGAGTTATTTATATTTTAATATTTTTGGTTATTGGATTTATGAAATTTTGGAACACATTATGTTTTGGGTATGATAGTTGAATATTATGATTGATTATCATCATACATATTTTTATTCATATTGTGTTCTCTTATCTTTGTATATGTATAAATGTATTTGATATATGTCATGTTGTGGAAACTTAAAACTTGGTGTTAGTTTTGTGTTTGGTTGCATATGTCTTATGGTTCACATTATATTGAAACCTCGAGGTATTTTGATTGGAAACATACCATGTTGTTGATGACTTCTCTGACCTATTAATAGGCATGTTGTATGGAGAGTCATGTTGAGGATTGACAATGAAAATAACACACTTTTTATCACCCTGTATGATACTATTTTCTTGCCACACTACCACATTGGATCCATGTTAGTGGAACTATTTACATGCGTAACCATAATTCTATGTTTGCTGTTTTCATGGGACCGGGTCATTTAAGATATTGTCTCAAAGGACTAAATTGTTTTTCAAATGCGGCCACAATAAAATCAAGTTGTATAACCCGAGAGTTGTTTTAAATTGAGTAAAATGTTTTAAAATTTGGGAGCTATAATTAGCGTTGCTCAAGTGGGAGAACGTTGAAATTTTTCTATATGGGCTTCCATTAATTATAGTGGTTTTAGTTTTATAAAACTGGGTTAGTAGATTTGGTTTAATGACAAAAATACGAGAGCCCATACGTTGTTAATTGGTGATAATGTGATTTGGGCTTGTACAAATCTTAATATTACTAATGTTGGTCAGTAGCTAGTGTAGGCCTTAGTCCAATATGACCCATAGATGAAAGGGCCCGTTTGGACTCTTAGTAACTAGGGTTACTTATATGTATATAAAAAATTAGGATCTCTTTTTGGACTCTTAGTAATTAGGGTTACTGATGTAGAAGTACAAAGAGGAAGACCCTAATCCTGATCAGGTAATTCAGGTTTCAAGTTTCCGCTGTGAGGATGACTTAATCAGGTATGTGATTTACTTATGAAATTATTTATGCTCTAAGTTTTATAAATGATATTATTATTTATGTTTATTTAGCCTATATTTTAAACAATGAAGGGTGTTCAGTACTGTATATTACAAAGCAGAGAAGTGATGAAGACTGAAATAAGTTCCATTTCTTGTCTCATAGAATTAAGGCTACGAAGAAGGAGCTGCTAAAACATTCAATAAAAGAGAAGCCTCTTCTGGAAATTAATATTAGCCAATGCCAAAAAATTCATTTGACTAGCATTAAGGGTATCTTATTAAATTTCATCTCTTACCTGGACTTATTGTTTAAATTAAGCTTGGAGAAACATTGCCCAATAATTTTGCCTGAGTCAAGTCAATAAAACAATTACTACTATTGATGAATAAGCATTTATAATCCAATTGATGACGACACTTAAAATAATTCTAGATTTGTGCATTTGTCTAAGAGAAGACTTTTCTGCCTAGGAAAGGCCTCCTAGAATCCAGACCCATTAATTAATTATTTTAGATGGAATGAGAGAAGTATCAACTTGAATATAGACTTAAGTTTCACCGTTGAGACTTTTTCATCAGTAATAATAGTTATTATTTTGGATTATCTCAGTTTAACAGATTTAACTATTTTTCTTTAATTTTGAGTTGTCTAAACAGATGGGACTCTTTTTAAATTAAAAAAAGAATAATCGTTGAGAGCACCGTTGGTGTTCTTGAAAGACGTAGAGTAGGAGAAAAATCATCCCGCCCATCACCATTATAACTACATAGTGATCACATGTTCTAAGAATATCGTCACTGATCAGAAGCATAAATGCTACATATTTCAACTCATTTGTTAGAATGACTAGTACCCTTTTGCTTTGGTAAAGAGGAAAGGACAATCATCATTTAATTCATGTAAGGAATGCTGTCTGCTAGAATTAGATATTTGGATTAAAATATGTTTCCACTAATCTTATTGCTAGAAAATCTGTTTATCTAATAGTAGATGCATCACCTAAGGGATTGTAGAATATTTAATTAGCAGCTCTAGCTAATGCAACAAAAAAGGAATTCAATTAGCCAGTACGTCAACTTAATATAATTAGGAATCAAAATGAGAGAATGATCTACACATGGAATTATTTTTAACTGAAGGGTGGTGTTCGCAGAAATGTTTAGTAGGAGTCAGCAAAAACCTACCCAAGAGTTCATCGGTAAAAGCCACCCTAAACCCATGGAGCAATCTTGAGTCTCCATGATATCTCTAATCGAGGAGCCTACACCAACGAATTGTCTGAAGATTGGTTTATGCTAATGAAATGATTTTAGTTACTTGATCATTAAGAAAGGTAGGGGAGTTTTGAAAGGTAAGCTGGGTTTGGTGAATTTTCGAAGGAAGAGCTTTATATTACATACCAGTGTCAATTAATTTAAAAAATTTGTAGATTATTTCAAGCCTTCAGGATAGGATTCATGATCATTGCTCACAGAGATAAATAAAAGAAGCTAGCTAAAGCCTGGAGTGAATTCATACAAATGCATTCTTATGTTTGAAAAATGATTAAAGAATTAATTTAATTTCAGATACCATTATAAAATCAGTATATCTCCAGTCAAGTTGTGCAATAATCCCTATAAACATTGACGTAATCCACTGTTGACAGAAAAAAAAGGAAGAAAACTGCGCTTCCAGTTTATTCAAAGCAACAAACCATATAAAAACTAAAAGAAGTGTGTCTGTTTGTAGTTGTAGAAATTATTCATTGCTGCTATCCTTAAAGCTCTGGCTGCTAACAGATCTGTACTGAGATGTACTTGTTTTTGTTGATTTTAGGAAGTATTCTGGTAATTCTTAGCAAGAAAAATACAGCATATTAATTATAATTACGTGATCTAGATCTTCTCGCCAAACTATAACAGACCTTTGGAGAAGACAAGAAGGGCTTTGTGGAATTTGCAGGGATTCATGACTTCCTTCTGACATCTCTTCAACCTTATTCATTGATGGTTGATCTGTCAGAATGGTCTGAATGCACAAGAGACCCACTATTATCATATTTCTTGCCTTTTTTCATCTTCTTCAGCCGAATCCCAGTGAAGGCGTAAATCCTCACCTGGTTCGAGTTGGTTATATATTCAAATGTGAAACTCAGGGATCAATATTCTTTCTTCCCCCAACCATTTCAAGAATCATCATTCCATAACTGTGGACATCGGAGTTGGTTATTAGTTGACTGAAAAACTTTATTATAACGTGCAGGAGAAATTCATCTCAGTCGAGGGAACAGTGTTAGGACTAAGGTACTCCATAAAAAAAAAAAAAAAAAAAAAAAAAAAAAAAAAGGTTACGTTAACATCAAACTGTTGGAACACTTGAAATTCTTTATCTTTATATATTTGACTTGAGACTTCGTTATAACATTTTTCCATCGATCCATTTATGACATTAATTAAATTGAAGAGATAAGAACCTACCAGATTTTGCATAACAAAATATTTGAAGTTTTATTATGGGATTTATAGGAATAAAGGTACCTCTCCAAATCCTCTTCATTTCACTAAAAAAAATAAAAATCTAATTAAGCAATTTACATTAATTTTTTTATTTTCTTTTCTTTCATTTTTCCATGTTACCCTCATCCAAACAAGGACTCCAAAGAAGTAACATTTTAATTCAAATATTTACTCTATGGCAAGTTGGATCGATCCAGACCGTAGAAAATTGCAATTCAGCAGTTAGGTACTAGGCATAACAAAAAGTTTCTATATAATTTGTTCTAGCAATAAGAGGGCGAGTTGCAGCTTTTATAGGGCTCATCATTGGCAGACACAGATATCAGAACAAAGACAGAGACAGATTGATTTTTGGACAGAATGTTCATTGCTTCTATGTTTAATGCTCCATCTGCTATCAGCACTGTATTAAGCTGCACCGGTTTTTGTTGATCTTGGGAAGTCTTCTGATAATCCTCAGCAAGATAATAAATTACAAATCTGACTTGAATAATCTACAGTTTGTCAAGGCCAACATTACAAATCTTCAGACAGGATTCTTAATCTAACAAACTTGGTTTTTTCAATTATCAGAGTTTAGAACTTAATAAATATAGTAATTTTTGGGATAGATTTTCAATCAAATTTAAAGACCCGTCACATATTTGTTTATCACAAAGCTTACTGCTTGTTTTCATTTAATAATAATACCTCGTCCTAAAGTGATGATGTTGTGGACAAATATTTGGGAGATTCTTTTGGAGAAGACAGAAAGGGCTTTGGGGGGATTTGCAAGGATTCAAGACTTCCTTCCAACATTTCTACTACCTTAGTCATTGATGGTCGATCTGACGGACTGGTCTGAATGCACCACAACCCCACAATTGCCATCTTCCTTGCTGTTTTTTCTTCCATTTCAGCCAAATCTCTATGAAGTCTTAAATCCTCACCTGGTTCGAGTTGGTTATAGATCCAATGTGGGAAGTATATTTCACTTGTGTGAGAAACTCTGGGATCAATATTCTTTCTTCCCCCAACCATTTCAAGAGCCATCATTCCATAACTGTAGACATCGGATTTGTGAGAGACTCCTCCAAAGTTTCTGCAGAATACTTCCGGAGCAATATATCCCGCTGTTCCTCTTGCACCCAATATTGAGATGATACTCTCTTTCTTTTGACATAGTTTAGCAAGCCCAAAATCAGAGATCTTTGGACAGAAGTCTTCATCAAGGAGAATGTTTTGAGGCTTTATGTCAAAATGCACAATCCTTGTGTTACAACCACGATGAAGGTACTCTAGTCCTCGAGCGATGCCAACTGCAATTTTATACAATGTTTCCCACTCAAAGTTATGGTCTGTCCTCAGAGTTTCTTTGTCATAGATGAATTTATCCAGCGATCCATTGGGAACAAATTCATAAATAAGAGCTCTCTTAGTCCTCTCATTACAGAATCCCAGTAGAGTAACTATATTAACATGAGAAGTTCTACTCATGCTGGCTACTTCATTGATAAAATCTTCACCATCAGTACTCTTGGACTCACTTAAGACCTTTACTGCCACAAGACGACCATCGGGTAGCTTTCCCCTGTAGACAGTACCAAATCCTCCTTTTCCCACTGTATTTGCGAATGAGTTTGTCATTTTCTTGACATCTGAATGATTATATCGCTTTGGAGCAAGAGATCCATTATTCCTTATAAAGGCTTTAACATTATGATCATGCTTTGCATCTTTCTTCCGGAAGAATATTGTTCTCCTAGGCCTGCAGATCACTACAATAGAAATTGCCACAATTCCAGCCAAACCTGCTGACACACCTGTATTCAAAGAATGGCTTTAATGTCATGTATTTCAGAAAGTTAGGTGTGTTTCCACCATAACAGAATACTACCTCTTACTACTGCCTTGTTCTTTTTCTTGTGCACTTCTGCAGCCATGATATTCAGAAATGTCAGTCCAAACATTGAACTTAATTGGTTAACAGTCTTATTCTACTAATTACAGTTATCTAAACATATAGATTATCACATTTTTGAAACTTGATCTTCCTTAATTCAACTGGATTGTAGCCCAAGAAGGCTATATGGGAAGCAAGCAGTCAAGAAACCAATGATCGAAAAATGAATTTTTTTATAAGTTAATATATTTTTATAAGAATGTTCGAAAAATGAAAATATCAGGTCAACAATGTGTTAAAGCATTCGGGGAAAGCATATCAGAATAAGAATTATTAAAAACTAGAAGCAATTAATTGTGAACATTCTTATTAGAATATATCTTTTTTTTTGGATGAAAATCTTAATGAGAATATAGTTAACATCTCCAGAGTGAGAGAATGATCATATTGTGAGCCCAAGCAACCATTCCGTACAACTTGCTCTTAGTACCTTTATAATGCAACTTGGCCAGACTGGAAATAGGATACCGGGTTTTGGAATGACTCAAATCTTGAAAGATTTTATTTTTGTGTTTCATTAGCCATTGGGTTAGCTAAATTCTGCAGCACAGAAAATATGCAAAATGCAAAGTAATAAAATAACCTTCAACAGGACATGTCCTACCATGAAAACTAATCATATCAATTCCACCTTGTGGTTAAAAGAGATAACACTACTCCAAGAGTATCAAGGACACTTTATTTACAATTAGAACAACCGACCTTAGATAACAGACCATTCTCAACATAGTATGATCAGGACATCTAATTTGGTAGTAGTCGTGAACAAGAGTAGTGCAAGAGAAGATGGTGTGCTTGGTGGTGGCCCTAACAAACCGAGAAAAGCAACCATACTATCAACAATTTTTTATCAGCAGTCATGAACAAGAGTAGTGCAAGAGGAGATGATGTCTAAAGTGATCATCAAATTCATCATTGCCCAAGTGGCAAATGATACATGAAAACTTTCTTCCCAAATCCAAAGGGAGAAGTTTCAAATTCAATTATTTCCTCACCATAAGAGAAGAGGAACAATGCAACTGATATGAGGCAAGACTTTTGAGTTCTAACTTAGAACTTGTAAGTTGGAGGATCATAATAGGATAATAATCGCATGACAAAACTCAATTTTTGAAATTGATCACCTCCCTAAGACCCCCTAAAATCCACCAATTTTGACCACTAAACCCTCCTAATCATAACAATTGTTAAAACCTCAAATACCTCAAAAGTACCTGCTGGCAGACAAATCCGGTCACCGCAAATGCAAATGGGTCGGCCGGAACCCGAGTCAAACCCGCATTCCCAACCCGAATCAAGACACGTTGCACACTCATAACCGTAAGGAACACTATAACTTAGGTTAAACCACTGCATCAAAACTCCCTTGAGCATCGTCGGATCACCCACAAGCATATCCGCTGCCGTTTTAAGAATCGGCACAGTAACACTAACCGTACAATTTATTATGTTTAGTCTTGGGTCTATACGAACCGGACCGATGATATAACAGGCGTCACTAAATTTAGCACCGATGTCACAGGAGAATAGATTCCCAGGCTTATACGACATGGCTGAGGAGCATCCGTAGAATAAAGTGAGGTCTTTGTTGTCTTCTACACTGCTGAGATTGAAGATAGTGAAATCCAGAGTGGTGTTAGTGAACTCGTGCGGACAAGTGTTGTTGTAAAGGTCTGATCGGGACAAGGTCATATTGCGATGGGTCTGGTCGAGTTGGATGATTCGGTAACTTAATGAGTCGAAGGTCAACTCGGGGAAAGAGCCATCGTTGCAACTCAGGTTGAAGCCCGGCGGGCCGCAATGGGCCCGCCGGTGAATGGGTAGGTGATGTCTCTGAGGGGCCCACATGAGAAGGTTTGGTTGCAGTTGGGGAATGTTTCATTGGTAGAAAACGACGTCGTTCCGGTGACGGAGAGGAAGAGGGCAGTGATCGGAAGGAGGAGGAGGAGGTGGAGGAGAGTGGGAGGGATTGGGTGCATCGCGAAGAAGTGATTTGACGGGGGAAGGGATGAGATGGCATTTGGTAATATGCTGGTGGGGGTTGGGGTTGGGTTGACCGTTGACTAGGTGAGGCTGCCTGGGTTTGTTGACTCATGGTGTTTGCTTCGTGAGGTAATGAATATGGTGTCTAGACTCCAGAAAGTGACATTTTAATTCAAATATTTACTCTATTGATGAAAAGAATGGCAAGTTGGATTTGATCCAGACAGTGGAAAGTAACAACTCAGCAGTCAAGTACCAGGTAGGACAAATAGTATCTATATAATCTGTTCTCGCAATGAAACGGAGAGTTGCAGCTTGTATAGGGCTCATCACTGGCAGACACAGATATAACATAGGACCAGATCAGTCAGCACAGAATGCGTATCAAAAAATTAAGACGCGCTGGTGCAGAATCAATGAGCTAAAAATGAATATTATATATATAGTTCCTACTTAATCATTTATTTAATTAATTATTAATATCATTTATTTTATTTGGAAATGAATCTCATCGTATATATAGTAAGTATACAAATAAAATAGATATGACTTTTTAATATATATATA
Organism: Bretschneidera sinensis; assembly: GCA_023935145.1. Taxonomy (NCBI): domain Eukaryota; kingdom Viridiplantae; phylum Streptophyta; class Magnoliopsida; order Brassicales; family Akaniaceae; genus Bretschneidera; species Bretschneidera sinensis. The sequence goes on from CM043699.1 coordinate 38,214,416, forward strand.
TATATATATATAATTTATCAAAATAAAAAACTTAATGAGATCATTTTATAATTCGAATGAACATGTAAAATCACTATACCTTATAACACAACAATTTAAAAACAGAAAATTCGGACTCCTTGCCTTTGTTTTGCCTTTTTCTTTTTTACTAGAGAAAAAATAAATAACAGAGGAAGCTGTCTCTGACCATTTCAATATTGGTATAAATTTCTTAATGATAATTTGGCCAATGATGTTTATCTTAACAAATTTAGTATTAGCCAATGCCAATGCCAATGCCACGTACCTAGACTTCTTGATTGTCTACTTTAAAATTAAGCTTGAAGAAACATTTTCCAATAATGTTTCTCGAGTCAAATCAATAAAACAATTAATACTATTGATGAATAAGCATTTATATTCAATTGATGACGAAACTCAAAATATTTCTAGATTTGTCCATTTTACTACCAAGGAAGGCCTTCTAGACCCATCAATTACTTATTTTGATGGGAAAAGAAAAGGAAAGTAACATAAATATGATGACTTCTATCAACTTGATATGAACTTTCTTCGTAGAGATTATAATGAAGTTTTCATTTGTCCAAGATAGGATGAATTAGATTTGCCCATTTGTCTAAGAGGGGACTTTTCTACTTGGAAATTAAGGCATTCCAGAATCCAAGACCCATCAATGGATTATTTTCGAGATAATAAGAAAAGGAAACTAATATAAATATGATGACTTCTATCAACTTGATATGAACATTCTTCGTCAAGATTAAACTGAAGTTTCCTATTCGTCCAAGATAAGACCTTCATCTCCCTCACCCCACAATAATCCCACAATTTGAAAATGACTTGTCTATAGTTACATAAGGCAATGAGGAACAAACAACAATAACTCAACTAGTCAAGGTACTCGTTTTAAAAGGCTACATATTGCAACTCTTTGTTAATTAGCAGTTGCCCCACTAGCTAATGCAACAAAAAGGAATTCCACTACCCAATATGTCAGCTTAATATTTTTAAGGATCAAGATGAGAGAATGATCTAAATATGGAATTATTTTTACGCACTATTATATAATGAGTAGAGTTGTAATTGAAGGGTGGTGTTCGCGGAAAGGTCTTTGCACCTCTAGTAGGAGTCAGCAATGCAAAAGTACCCTAAGCGCAGAACACATACTGCAGCATACGCAAGAAAATGTTTAGTTTTCCTTCTTGATCACTAGAAGAATTTTCGATGAGGATAGCAGAAGGGACTGGTTACTGATTCTGCTTTCTAAGAAGATCAATTTATGAAAGTCTTTCCTTTGAAAAGGACTAGGAAATTGCTTGGCTGACTGAGTGGGAAATTGTGTGATACTGTAAGATGCCAGGTATATTGATGGTTAATTAGCCTTTGTTGCCTATCCTATCCAGAAGTCATAAAATTATACTATTGATTATGATGTTCTAACGTACCAGTAAAACTAAGGCACTAGAAATAATAGCCTTATTTTATCACCGCCTGAAAATTCATGGTATCTACCTGGTCGGTTGGCGGCTTGACATGTTCTGAACCCAGAATAAGGAGGCTGTGCGCAGTAGCAAATTGGACCGGAAGAATTGAAACCGCATGCTCCATTAGATGCAATGCAGTCCTGATTACATGCCGCGTTATCAAACTTCCATTTTACCTCGAAACCTTCTTTCAGTGCTTGTTCCAAACGCGTAAAATCCGCAATCACTTTGTGAACAGACTTTGAAGAACTGGAACGATGACACTATTTTTACAAGTCCCAAGGACATCCCATCCTTCAGAGACATAAACAGACCCATTCTCAGGGCAAGTGAACCATCCTGGGGCTCTAAAATAATTGAGAGGATTGCAGCCATGGTAAAATGTAAGATTCCTATAACTATTAACGTAATCAAAGATCTCCGGATAAAGGCTGGTGTTAGCTAAATTAGGTGAACAGAATCCATTCAAGTAATCCTGTCTTGCAATTTTCGGACTTCGAGAATAGATATCCATTTTCAAAACTTGGAATGCAACTTTTCCCATCTCTAGGATAGTTGTATCATCATTCTCACATTTTAGTCTTAGATCAGGATGGCCACAGCTATCCTAACCAGCAGAGAAGTTCCCACAATTGAACAGATGATCGTGGCAATTTCTGTACATTTCTGGACTGCTTAGAGATAAAGGAAACTCAAACAAAACCAAGAAAATGAAAAATACAAGAAACTGAAATGGTGATGACAAGAAAAGTTGGGACAGATTCATCTCAACTGGCAAAGAAATAGTGTTAGGAGTGGAGAAGGTTTTTAATGAACTGAGTTTTCGTTGTTTCACTAGCTAGGAATACAAGGGACACAAAAAAAAGGGTAACGTTAACATCAAAATATGGGAAGACCATTCAAGGGAAAGTGAAAGAAATTAATGAACACAAGAAATTTTGGACCTTTGACTAGGAAGATTTTGTTAGTATATAATGTGTACAAACAATTATACTTGGAAGAGATATTCTATGAACCTATCAGATCTGTTTGTCCAAATGCATCTATACGCAGAAAATAGGCTGCTTAATATGTGTGATGAAATTTTGTCTTTGACTTGGTGGACATTGAAGAACATATATAATCAATGAATTCACATGGTGTGTAACCAAATGGGACATTGAGTCATATATGAACGAAGACTTGGGAGTCTGACGAGTATGAAGACTAAGAATCATCTAGAAAGATTATACTGAAGTTTCCCATTCGTCCAAGGTAAGACCTTCATCTTCATCTCCCTCACCCCACAAGTATCCCACAATTTGAAAATGACTTATACTCTAGTTATATATGGCAATGGAGAAGAAACAACAGTAACTCAACTAGTCAATGTTGTTTTCGGATTATATTTTCTATATTTGTTGAAAAATCATGCTACTTTACATATTGTTTGTGACAATCCACATCTCACATCAGTAGTGCAATAGAAAAGATTTTGATATACATTTGAGGCCTCGTAAACTCAAAAGCAATTTGAGTTAGTACTTTTAGAGAAACCATTAGTCTGATTAGGAAAAATCTTGGTGTGTATATATATATATATATATACATATATATATATATATATATATATATATATATATATATAAGACCTCATGAACCCAAAAACAAGTTTTTCTTACACTACTGTCCTATTATCCTTAAGAGTCACCAAGTCATAGGAGAGAACTTATTGCGCAATCACCATGAAAACTATCTAGTGATCAGAGGGTCTAAGAAAATCCTCACTGACTAGAAAAATAAATGCTTTGATGAACACAAGTTTTGGATTGAAAATTAAATTACTTCTTTCAAAAGGCTACAGTAACTACTTAGAATGACTGGTACCCTTTTGTTTTGGTAAAGAATAAAGGACAATCATCATTTAACTCATGTAAGGAATGCTGTCTGCTAAAATTTAAACAGCTGAATGTGGATAAAAATATTTTTCCACTAAATTTATCTGTAGAAAATCTATTTTTATTGAATAGTAGATGCAGCGCAAATGGGATATGGAATACTTAATTCCCCAACTAGCTAATTCAACAAAAAGGAATTCCACTACCCAATATGCGAACTTAATATATATATTTTTGAGAATCAAAATGAGAGAATGATTTAGATATGGAATTATCTCGTAACTGAAGGGTCGTGATAGCATTAACAGATCGATTGTTGAGAAATTAATAATTAAGCTTGTGAACAGAGTTTTTGTTGCCTATCCTATCCAGAAGTGCTTCTAAAATATTATACTCCATTGATTATGATGTTCCAAGTGTTGAAAAAGAGAGAAACAAATGCTCATACTAAAAAGGAAAGAAAAGAAAAAGGAAGAAACTAAGGCACCAGTAAAACAATTAAATGTAGATATATATAATCTTATTTACCACTGCTCGAGAATTCAAGGTACGTACCTGCTTCTTCTGCTTCTTTGGGGGGTTGAGAGGGCGGAGGGGGAAGACATGTTCTGTATCCATAATAAGAAGGATTTGGGCAGTAGCAAGTTGGATTGACATGCTCATCGAAACCGCATGTTCCGTGAGATGCAATGCAGTCCTGATCACATGCTCTGCTATCAATTTTCCATTTAACCTCGAACCCTTCTTTCAGTACTTGTCCCAAAAGCGATAAACTTGCAATTACTCCGCCTGTGAAGACACGTTCAGAAACTGGAAAGGCGACACTATAATCACAAATCATCCCTGCAGGGTTATTGCTTTTTTCGTTCGCATAACCAAACGAACTCGAGCTGCAATTGAACCAACCGGGGACAGAAATATTTGGAAGTTTGCGGCCATAATAAAATGTAATATTCTTATAACCAGGTTGGAAATCAAAGAGCCTCGGATCAATGAAGGTGTTAAAAGACTTAGATTGACAGAATCCATTCGAGTAATCCTGTCCTGCAATCTTAAGAATTTGAGTCTTGTTATCGATAGGAAAAACTTTGTATTTGACGTGCTCCAGCTCTAGGATAGTTGTATTAGGATTCTCACATTTCAGCTTTAGATCAGGATGGCCACAGTAGCCTGGTCGGTCCCCTCCCCAGAAAGGATAACCAGCAGAGAAGTTCCCACATTTGAACATATTATCATGGCAATTTCTGTATATATCAGGATTGCTTAGAGTTAAAGGAAGCTCAAACAAAACCACAAAGAAAACGAAAAACAGAGGAAACTGAAACGGCGATGACAAGAAAAGGCAGGAGGGATTCATCTCTGGTAAAGAAATAGTGTTAGGACTTAGGAGTAGAGCAAGATTTTTAAAGAAGTGAGTTATGGTTGTTTCAGTAGGTAGCTAGGAATATAAGAAAGTAAACATAAAAATGTAAGGAAGATTAATAAAGAGAAAGTGATAGAAAGAAATTAGGGAACACAAGAAATTTTGGATGTTTAGTTGACTTGGAAGACTTTGTTATAACGTGTAACTAATTTTCCATGGATCCAAATATCACGTTAATTACTTGCAATAGATATATTATGACATAACTGTAGACATCGAAGTTGGTCATTAGTTGAATTGAAGACTTTATTATGACACATACTTAAAATTACGAGTAAAGAAAGGTTCTATAATGAACTGAGTTTCGCTGCATGTTCATTAGCTAGGACTATAAAGTAACATCAAGCTGTAGGAAGGCTATTCAAGGGATATGAAAAGTAATTGGTGACCTAAGAAAAAAAAAATTGGAAAAAACGAATTGAAGGATGACAATCTCACGGGAATTGCGTGTTTGATATGTTTGCTAAAGTTTCGTCTTTGACTGGGCGACTTTGAACAACATATCATTTTCATTGAATTTACATGATCAGTCATATGGACCAAGACTTCTGACTTTTATCTATTTTACATGAATTGGGAATAAGTTTTAGATATGTATTCATTTTTTAGTGTCAAACTCGTTTACCTTTCGTAATGGTTTATATAATTTTTTTAAAATTTGAAGTGTTTAAATTTTATATCTTTATTCGATGTGTCAAATCCCACACGGGTACAATAAAATAAAATAAAAAATTAATATAATGTAAAATATATCAATCGTCTCTAAGTATTTAACGCATTCTTCAGTTTTAAACAAAATTTGATTTAGGAAAATTAACATATTCTAATTTCATTTCAAATCTAAAAAAATATCTTCAATTCACTTGATTTCTTAACTTTTTTTTTAATAAAACAATTGCATTACTGCCACAAAGAGAATTAGGATACATAGACTCAACAATAATCGGTAAAACCCAAGTATATTGGTATAGTGGTTACTTTTATGTCTTTTATATGAAAAGTTTTTGTCTGACACAATACTATGGTAAATATATAGCACAACGGTCCATCTCATTATTAAATCGTATGAGAAAAGAGAGAAAAAAAAGATATTTTATCTTCATTCAAATGTGAGATGGACCTTGTGTTATATATCTCTTATGACATCGTACTAAGCAAGAATTTTTTTTACATAGCAAACGAAACTTGTTTTGTGGGAAATTTATATCTGAATTTGGCTCAAGAATTTAATCTTGAATGGGAGGAAATTTTATTAGTAATTTCTGTACAATTTTTTTTATTTAATTATTATTGAGAAGTATTTATCATTTTTATGTGGTTTGATAAAAAAAATCAATTCGGACCCGTTCTGGACAAGAAATTTCACTGTGTGACTTTCAGAAAAAGGAATCCAGGCCAAAATACCAAGAACTCTGGTCTATATGGCTTTCTACAAAGCCGAATCTTAGTCCAACCATTTATTATTGTTAAATGGTCCATTCTATACTGTTTCTCACCCAAAGAGCACGGTAGAATATGGAAGAAAATTCAACTAATAATTTAAAGTTGTCATTAGCTAGTTTTTCAAAGTTCCATTCCCATTAGCAACCATTAAAGTCTTGATTGAGGCCGAGAGGGGCATGGACCCTGTTTCTTTTCGTCTATTAACGCATGATTGAGACCGAGAGGACCTGGACCATGTTTATAATAGCCTCCTTTTCCGTCCGATTGTCCCACCAAAATATATTTGGCAACTGAGTAGGGTAGGGTATAGTAAGCAACCCACTGGTCATTGCAAACCTTGGGCCTTTTACCCTATCACACGTTTGAGGCACACGAGTAAAAGAGATGGGTAACGTATTAGTAGGTGTTGAGATTTTTCTTTTAAAATCCATCTATCTAAATTTTAAGCAAAAATTACAATTACAATTATTAAATAGGTAAATAAAATAAAAATGAAGAACATTAAGAATTAATGTGGTTTGATATCATCTTTGTCTATATCTATCAACAAATCAATTGCTTTATTAATCTTCAATTACAATTTTAGGAAGATCAAAGTTATCAAAATTTTATCCTAAAGTCACAATACAACCAAAACTCTCAACCTAACTCTAGTTGTAAGTACCCTCTCTACTTGACAAGCCAAAACTCTCATCCCATCTCTAGTAGTAAACCCCTCAAGTTTACAATATATATGAGAATTATAAATATGACTCAAATCTTCTCTAGGACCCCTATTATATAGAGGAAATTTCCTTAATACTAATAGGAAAAGAACAACAACAACAAAAAAAAAAAACAATTTCTTGTACTACTAGGACAAGCAATATCCAATAGGAAACTATTATCACTCCTATTAGAACAAACAAATATAAAATAGGAAACCATTTTTCCCAAACCAATTAGAAATTCTCTTTGTGGGGAATTGAGCAAAAATCCTAACAAATTCTCCATCTCATCATCAAATTTGATTACTTTCTTTGGTTGGTGCGATTCTTCCTTTTAGTCTTCCTATCTCATCCACTTTCATCCTTTTATTCAACACAGACAAGCTCTCTTCATTCATGGTATCTCTCATCACTACCTTTGAACCATTAAGAATTTACATATCATCATCCTCATTAGCCTTTCCATTATCACTCTCTTTCGTTATACTTAACTCCTCCAAGTCCTCCACTGTGGTCTTGATTTGCAATTGTGTGTGTTAATTTTCCTCATTGTAGATGCAATTCTTATTTGAAAAATCTAGAGACTTGGATCTTGATCTTTTCTCAACCTTCATTGAAGTGCTCCACTCACTCACTTTGTCTATCTTTTCTCTTGATATAATTATGAACAATTCTTCAACCTCGAACATACTAAGCCTTTTTAACTTTTATCTCTCTGGATGTACTGCGAGAACTTCTATTTTATAATAAGGCACAAGTCCAGCTAGAACTTAAACCTTACAATCCTACAGTTGGTTAGGAAATGAGAGGATAAGAGTACCATTCAAACTTCTCATTTTTCTCTGTACTTTCTTTCCCAACTCGATCTTAAACAAAGGGAAAATAAAATATTTGAAGTTTTTTTTTTATAGGATTTGGAGGGATAAAGGTACCTCTCCATAACCTCTTCTTTTCATTCAAAAAAAATAAAAAATCCTAGTTAACTTGTAAAATAAAAAATTTAATGAGATCATTTTGTAATTCGAATGAACTTGTAAAATCACTGTACCTTGTACCACAACAATTCTTTTTTCTTTTTTACTTAAGAAAAAAGAATTAACAGAGGAAGCTATCTCTGACCATTTCAATATTGGTATAAATTTCTTAATGATAATTTGGCCAATGATGTTTACACTTTCCAACTCACCTTCCTTGTTGACAAGCACATTCATACTAAGTCCGATCTTTCATCAGTTTGTTAATTTATTAAATATTACATTACACTTTGAAAAATGTACCACTTAGTCAACTAAAATATTGAGCTCTTTTAACTCTATGCATCTCCACTGTTTTTCAAGACACCGAAGGATAATTAGGCTAAAGCATAATTTTCTATCATTTTAATAATAATTGTTTGTCCAAAATATATTATGGTAATACTCAAGAGCGGTGAATTGAGTATTAAAAAAATTTTAAATTTTTTTGCAATCTCAAATATCAAAATATATGTGAAATTAAATCAAATCAATCTTACTACATTACTAACACAAAAGATGAGAGAGTTTATTGCTTAATATAGAAAATAAAATTGAATTATAAAATAATGTAACGACCCATCCCGGGTTGGCCACTCTCAAGACGGTGTCAACACATTTTGAAAATCCCAGCACGACACATATATGTAACAATGAAAGTAAATAACAGCAAAAGAAATTTTTACATAAATCATCAACCCTCAATAGGGGAGTTACATCCATCTGATCTTTAAACATTATATACAACGTAAAATACATGAATATTTACAAATAGTTTTTTTTTTATTTTCTCATTAGTCTGAGGATGTTGACACGTACGTGACTTACAAAAAAAGATTTCGTCTAACTCTCAACCCACCAGACTATTTGTCATGTCTGCTACATGAAATCATTGTACAATGAGGGGTGAGCTTCACAATCTCAGTGAATTAAATTTACTAGAAGTAATTATTTGTATAAAAGGTCTTTCCATATTTAATCATTTATATCTCATACAATTTGCTACTAGCACTCTACTATCACTACACTTGTCATAATATTCATTCTCTATCAATCTCTTTATCTTATTTATTGGTTCACCTTAAGACCATCAATTATCTCATAATTACCTCGTAATAAGGTTCACATCATAAAATCTACCATTTAAATGATTATTATCACCATAACTATCTTTCTGTAAGATTCATCTATCTATAAATAAATTCACAATAACACATCATACATCAGTATTTCAATAATGCAGTAATAATTAAAACATATGCAATGCATGAATTATTATTAAGAGAATGTCTTCCCATATGTCGACATATTTTTATCTTAGACCGGCTGCCTTCCCGGTTCTTTCATTCTCATTTAGACTGGTTGCCTTCTCGGTTCTTTTCTTTACAGCTTGTCCTGGCTGTCACGGTATTTATTTCCAATATATATCGTCTGTCACGATGTCCCTTTTATTTCCAGCCCATACTGGCTGTTATAATTTTTCAATTAGACCGGCTGCCTTCCCGGTTCTTTTCTTTTCATTTAATGCATATGCATATGAACATGAACAATAAAATATGCATATGAACAATAACATTTAAAAAAAAAACATAAATTCAACTATTTAATTTTGGCTATCCTGATTTTTTTAAAATTATATAAAAAAATTTCACTAAATTCCTCTCATCCCAAATCACATCAAATCATCCATTAAAGCTTGTCAAGATCCACTAAATTTTGTCCCAAATCACATCAAATCATCCATCAAAGCTTGTCAAGATCCACTAAATTTCATCTCCTCATAATTCGTATCAAAATATCAACCATAACTCATCAAGAATTTCACTTATCGCTTTTATTATTAATTCAATTTATTATTCCAAAAATATTATTTTTCCCCTAATAATTTTCTACATGACCAAAATTCATATCATACCTATCAATCAAATTTTTATCTATCACCTAAACATAAGCTAATAATTTATTTAATATTATCAGTAGATAATTTCATTTTTTATTTAGATTACTTAAAGTAAATCTAACTCACCATGTAGCACTTAAAGCTACTGGTGGATCACCTCATTGCCTTTCCCGTTCCTCTTAGAAATTTTCCCCTGTTGCTGATTGTCAACACCTTCTGTTTTTCTGATAGCTTCTCGTGATTCTCTATGAAATTTGGTAGTAAACTCCTTCAAAATTTTTCTCTTTCAACCTTTCTTTGAGTCCCCAAGTGTTTAGAGAAAACGAGAAATTGAAAAAAACTAAACAAAATCATCAGTATAAATATGTTTACCTATTATATGCATATATATAATTTTCTTTACTTCAGTAGCCCCCCCCCCCCCCCCCCCCTTTTGCATTTCTCGAGCTGCCACGCACAAAGCGTGTGGCATACATGCAGAATGCTTTCCTTTATTTGGCAGCAGGTGGCAACACCTGCTTCCACGTTTTCTCTTCTTCTTCTTCTTTTTCTTAAATTTGACATTTTACATTTAAATATATCTACATTATTTTAACTCTATGTCATATTTATTAAAGTACTTCTTTACCCTTACTTTACAAATATGGGTATTACAATTCTACCCACCTTATAAAAATTTCGTCCCCGAAATTTACTTACTTTACTTCAGAAACAATTGTGAACAATACTTCTTCATAATTGTCTCACACTTTCATGTAATTTCTTCAACATCCTTATTCCGCCACAGAACTTAAATTAATGAAATCTCTTTATTATACAAGATTTGTTCTTTTTGTCTAAAATTCTCACTAGTAGTTGTATATAAGCCCAATCTTTCTAAATTTCTATAGTTTAGCTCGAAATATTATAATATTCATCATGTAAACACTTTCTTAAAAGTGAAACATGAAATATATTATATAAATGTTTTAATTCTATAGGCAAATCCAAGCTCCTCACAACTAGCCCAACTTTCTCGACAACCTCATAGGGTCCCACTTACCTCAGACTCAACTTTCCTTTCCTATTTAAATCTCAATACACCTTTTCTCGGAGATATTTTCCAGTACTTTAATAACTCTTTTTGTCTGAGTATGAAAAATTCTATTAAATTATAACTGTGTACTCGTGGTTTTCTGAAAGTCTCTCCAAAACCAATATGTAAATCTAGCATCTCTATTTGACACTATGCTCAATGGTACTCCATACAATCTCCCAATCTCAGCTACATGCCTCTTCAATCCTGACCATCAGAATTTCTGTCTCAATCCTCTATATATCTTATTGTTACTTGGTTGCATCGAATCTACATCATCATGTGCCTTTCTCATTATCTCCTTTCTCAATTTTACATTATTGGGAACAAAATTTCCATGTTCCAATACCAAAATACCCTCATTTCAAATTTTGAACTCAAAATACTTTCTAGTAAGCACTCAATGCTTAATCTTTTCTATCTCTTCATTTCTACTTTGCATCTCTAAATCATTTTACTATAGATTACTGTACCACCATATTCGTTAACCATGATAATCTATTACTGATATTCAACTTCATTCTTATCTCTTTTAAATCTATCATCAATTTCACATCAGGACTCCTAATAGCAGTTAGCCTTCTTGTAGACTTTCTACTCAATGCATCAGCTATCACCTTCGCATTTTCTAGATGATAGTGAATTGCACAGTCATAATTACTAATCACTCCATCCACCATCTTTGCCTCAAATTCAAATCTCTTTGGGTAGGTAAGTACGTCGAACTCTTATAACCCATGAATATCTTACAAGTGGCTCCATACAGATGATGTCTACAATCTTTTAAAGTAAACACTATAATAGCTAACTATAAGTCATGAGTAGAAAAATTTCTATCTTGAATCTTCAATTGCCTAGAAGTATGGGCCACAACTTTCCTATGTTACACATATCCTAATCATTGATGTGATGTATCACTATATACCATAAATCATTCATCATTAGAAAGAAACACCAATACTGGAGTTGTAGTCAATTTCTCCTTTAGTAATTGAAAAAAATTTCTCACACTTCCCTCACCATACAAATCCCACCTCTTTCCTAGTCAGTCTATTCAACAGTATAACAATAATAGAAAAATTATGAAATAATCTTCTATAATAACCAGTTAACCCAAGAAGATTCTAATCTCAATCATATTACTTGGTCTCTCCCAACTTCACATGGTCTCTACCTTTTGTGGGTCAACTGTTATACCATTTCCCGATATTACATGTTCCAAAAAAGTTATTTCATTCAGCTAACACTCACACTTAGAGAACTTTGTATATAATTTCTCCTCAAAATCTCTAACACACTGTCTAATGTTTCACATGTTGTTCTTCATTCTTAGATTATATCAGAAAGTCAAATACAACCATAAACTTGTTAAGATATAGTTTAAACACTCTATTCATCAAGTTCATGAATGTTTCTGAAACATTAGTTAATCCAAATGACATCACAAAAATTTATGACCATAACGTGTCCTAAAAGCAGTCTTAGGCACATCTCCCTTCTCTATCCTCAATTGGTGATAACCTGATCTCAAGTTTATCTTAGAAAAACCATTCTCACTCCTTGCACTGCTCAAATAATTTATTTATCCTATAAAAATGTATTTGTTCTCATTCAACTATTTGTAGTCTATATACACTTTTATCGTTCCATTTTCCTTCTTCACGAACAACACAAGGGCTTCCCAAATATATTAGGTCTGATAAATTGTTTACTTAAAAATTCTTGAACTTTTAATTCTCTTAACTCAATGGGTGTTATTCTTGTAGAGTGCTAATAAATATATGTGATGAACCTGATATCACATCAATTAAGAAATTTAATCTCCCTACTGGGAGGCAGCCTAGACAACTCGTCAAGAAATACATCAGAAAAAAAATCTATCACTACTAAGATTTCTTCTAACTTCCTATTTTTCTTTCTAGAATCCATTATGTATGCCAAATACTCCTCTCATCCTTTCTTCAACCATCTCCTAGTGGTCACAGTAAAATAAGATAGTTCGAGAGTATTTTATGTTTTCTCTTAAAGTTACACTCCTTACGTCCATATCTTGAACACTACATTCTTTTTAGAAAAATCAACAATATTCAAAGATAATAATTTAGCTTTAGATTTTTCTATCACTAATACGAATCCCACAATCCTTGTAAATATGTTGGTATTTGTTTAAGGTTTAAACATGTCTAAACATGGTTTAAAGATGGTTAAAGTCTAAACCAAGGTTGGAAGATTAGAAAACAGCATGTTAAAAGACTGCACACATGTGTGTGCATCCATTTGGGTGTGTGTGCACACCCTTAAACAAGAAAGCAAAGTAGTGCGCACTGCTGTGTGAAGGGCAGCATCAGTGTGCACCTCACCACCCCTTCACCAGGGCCTCACCGCCCAGCAAGGATGTAGCTTGAAGAAGGGCAACACCACACCACCCCTCCACCAGCACCGCGCCGCCCAGAATGTGGTGCAAAGGAGCTTTGCTTAGCGCCTCACCGCCCCCTGTTCAGCGCCTAGGCGCTAAGCAAACTGATGCACACATGGAAAACTTGTTTAAACCTCCTCTTAGGTGCGTGAATGCAAGGTTAAAATGCACAGCACTACTTAGGATTGATGGAGGGCCATGGTTAAGTGGTTATCAAGATCTAAGGGTGGAGATTGACTCTCAAGATTGGACAAGAAGTTGGTGCACTATATAAATGGTCACCTAGCTTCATTCTCAACATAATAATAACACAAGTTTGTGACATACTTTGAGATCAATTGTAAAGAGTGACATACAAGAGAGAATTGTGTATGAGTGCAAAGACACAAACACAAGAGGGACTCATTATAGTGAGGCTGGTTGTAAAGAGAGAGGAGTCTAGATTAGATAGAGAGCATTGTTAGTTCTTATCTTCTTCCTTTCTTCTCTTCTTGGTTTCTTCAAGAACTTGAGCTTCTTGAAGAGGATTGCTGTAATTGTAAAAAACTATTGATTTAGTGTAGAGAGTTCAGAGGAACTCACAGGGACATAGACTATTGCCAAACCTCGATAACAAATCGCTTGTCTTCTTTTCTTCTATAAGTCATTCTAGACTTGGGTGTTTGGAAGATCACCACGTGAGCATCTTGTCAAGGCGATTTCCAACAGTGGTATCAGAGCTTTGGACAGTGGTATCAGATCTAGCACAGCCAGGTATCGGAGCAAGAACAAGAAGGTGATGGAGTCAAGACTCCAAGAATCAAAGATCAACTTCTTGGGTGATCCAAGAACGGAGTAAAGATCAAGATCATATCGTGTTCTTGAGAGTGATTCAAGAACGGTGTTAAGATCCATCTTCGATCGTGTTCTTGAGGTTGAAAAAAGCATTTGTGGGTATTGCATAAATCTGGGATCTTGTCCGCAAATATGGCTTCAAATTTCATGGTTGAGAAATTTGGTGGAAAGGGAGATTTTTCCTTGTTGAAGCGGAAGATCAAGGCGGTTCTAATGCAATAGAAAGTGGACTTGGCTATTGGAGAAAATGATGCTTTTCCAGCAAATGTCACGGAGGACCAGCGGGTTGAGATGAAGAAGATGGCTTACAACACCATTTTCTTGCACATATCGGATAATGTCACAAGGGAGTGCGGAGACTCGGAAGATCCGACTGTCATATGGAAGAAACTAGATGAGTTGTTTCTTACCAAAACTCTCCCTAACAAAATTTATCTTCTTAAAAGAATCTTTGCTTTTAAAATAGATCCTAGTAAAGAGTTGCAAGATAATCTTGATGTCTTTAATAAGCTAGTTCAAGATTTGAATAGCTGTAGCATTACATTTCCAGATGAAAAATGGATGTCATTTTGTTAAATTCTATTCCTGATTACTTTGATAATTTGATTAATGCTATTGGGTATGGAAGGGATGATTTAACCAAGGAGATTGTAATCAATGCCATAAGGGTACATGACTTCAAAGCCAAGATGAAGGAGATATCAAGTGGAGATGGGCTATTCGTAAGAGGAAGGCCAGTAACTCAGAATGGCAATAGCACTCATGGCAACTACTGGGAGAAATCAAGAGGTAGAGGGCAGAGCCATGGGAGATCTCATTCTAAGACAAGACTTGGAGGAGGAAGGAGATGCTTCAACTGTAACAAGGAGGGTCATTTCAAGAAAGATTGCAAGAAGAGGATATGGGATGAGAGGAGAAGCCACACCAACAATGGAGAGGCTTCGGTTGCCAAAGGAGAACAGCAAGATGATGTTCTTGTTGTGTGCTCAAATGTGAGCAGGAGGCAAGGCAGTGAAAAGTGGATTCTTGATTTCGGGTGCACTTATCACATGTGCCCTCACAAGGAATGGTTCAAGAATTTCAAGGAGATCAATGATGGAAGGGTCTTCTTGGGGAATGAAAATTCTTGCCAAGTTAGAGGGATTGGAGACATCCAATTGAGGATGTTTGATAGAGTCACAAGGCTATTGCAAAATGTGAGGTATCTTCCAGATTTGAAGAGAAATTTGATCTCATTGGGGCAGCTGGATTCCTTGGGGTATACATACAAAGTAGAGAGAGGAAAGATCAAGGTGGCCAAGGGATCTTTGGTAATGATCAAGGCAGCAAGAAACGATGGACTCTATGAGATGATCGGAGAAACATAAATCAATGATCAAGCAGCAAGCTTGATGGCTGAGATGGATAAGGCAGCCTTTTGGAACACTCGCTTGGGATACATGAGCAAAAAGAGCCTGCAAGTTCTTAGCAAGGATGGTCTACTTGGTGGTGACAAAGTAGAGAAACTGGATTTCTGTGAGAGTTGCATTCTTGGGAAGCAACACCAAGTCAGCTTCAACACTTGAGTGCACAAATCTAAGGGGATTCTTGACTACATTCATTCAGACCTTTGGGGACCAACAAGAACACCAACACAAGGAGGTAACTTTTACTTTTTATCTTTAATTTATGATTATTCAATAAGAGTGTGGGTTTATTTACTTAGAAATAAATTAGATGCCTTGGATAAATTTGTTGTGTGGAAGAAGTTGCTGGAAACTCAAACGGGTAGGGTAGTTAAGGCTTTACGAACCGATAATGGCTTAGAAATTTGCAATAAGGATTTTGATAAATTCTGTGAATTAAATGGCATTCTAAGACATAGAACGGTTGTAAAAACACCTCAACAAAATGGAGTTGCTGAGAGGATAAATAGAATCCTTATGGAAAAGGTTAGGTACATGTTAATCGGATCCGGTTTACCAAAATATTTTTGGAGAGAAGCTGTGGCTATAGCTGCATACTTTGTAAATAGATCATCCTCTAGAGCTTTAGAGCTCAAGATTCCCCTGGAGATGTTGAGTGGGAAACCCCCTGAATTAAACAATCTCAGGACTTTTGGATGTGCTGCATATGCACATCAAAATGAGGATAAACTTAGCCCAAGATCTAGAAAATGTGTATTTCTAGGATATAGTGATGGGGTTAAGGGATATAGGTTGTGGTCTTTTGAAAAGAAAGTCATGAAACTTATTATAAGTAGGGATGTTATTTTTAATGAATTGTTATTTTCCTACTTGGAGAAAACTAACCCTGCAGGGGCTAGTGAGCAAACCAGTCCGGAAGTTGTGGAGCATCGCATCAAGGAGAGTTTGGTTCAAGTAGAGCAAGGAAGGCAAGAGGGTTCGGACCAGGTAGAGCCCTTGAATGAAGACCATGCTCAAGAAACTCAAGAAGAGGTTGATGCAGCAAGTCATAATGAATACCAGCTCACAAGAGACCGAGAAAGGAGGGTGGTTAGACCACATTTGAGATCTGGGTTTGCGGATGCTAATGTAGCAGCTCCTTAGACAGAAGAAGAGGTTGAACCAGAAACTTACACGGATGCCATGGAGTGTAAGGATTCGTCAAAGTGGGAGCTGGCTATGGAGGAAGAAATGGAATACTCCAGGGGATGAAGTCCGGTATAATGCTAGGTTGTTGGCAAAGGGGTTCACATAAAAAGAAGGCATAGATTTCACCGAAATCTTCTCACCGGTTATGAAGTACAAGACGATATGGATAGTGTTAGCATTGGTGGTCCAATTTGATTGGAAAATTGAGCAAATGGATGTGAAGACAACGTTCTTACATGGAGAGCTCGATGAGACCATTTTCATGAGGCAACTCGAAGGCTATGAGGAAAGAAGTCAGGGAGAGTTGTGTGTGCAAATTGAAGAAATCTCTCTATGGCCTGAAGCAATCACCTCAACAATGGAATAAGAGGTTTGATTCCTTTGTAATCAGCTTGGGTTTTATGAGGAGCTATTATGATTCATGCTTGTATTATAAGGGGCAGAAGGTTGAGAAAATGGTGATTATCCTCATCTATGTTGATGACATTTTGTTGGTTGGGAGCCGCATAGAGAGGATAAGAAAATTAAAGGCTCAACTCAGTGAGAAGTTTGAGATAAAGGATCTTGGCCATGCACAAAAAATCCTTGGGATGTGTATCATCCGGGAAAGGGAGAGAAACAGATTGAAGATCTCTCAAACTTCCTATATATAGAAGATGATATCTAAGTTCTCTATAGAAGATGCAAACCAGTGAAGGTTTCCCTTGCTGGTTATTTCAAGTTCTTCAACAATCAATGTCCGATATCGGAGGCGGAGAAGAAGGAAATGGAAAAAGTCTCTTATTCTAGTGTTGTTGGTTCTGTTATGTTCACCATGGTAAGCACTAGACCTGACATTGCTCATTCAATGAGTGTTCTCAGCAGGTTTATGAGTAATTCCAGAAAGGAGCATTGGCTTGGGATGAAGTGATTGCTGAGGTACTTGAAGGGAAGCCCAGAAATAGGGCTGGTTTATGAGAAGAGAGGTAAGTCCATCTGCCTTGAGAGTTTTGCGGATTCGGACTATGGAGCAGATTGGGATAAAAAAAGATCGATTACCTCCTACTTCTTCAACTTAAACGGATGTTGTGTAAGTTGAAAGGCTCAGTTGCAGCCAGTGGTAGCACTCTCAACAACCGAGGCTGAGTACATAGCGGCTACGGAGGCCATTAAGGAGACTATGTGGTGCAAAGGATTACTAGAAGAATTGAAGGTACCGGAGGAGCAAGTTGTGGTGTTTTCGGATAGTTAAAGTGCATTGCACTTGTGTAAGAATCTGGTGTTCCATGAGAGGACAAAGCACATGGATGTTCGGTATCATTTCATTCGAGAAAATGTTACGAAAGGATGCATCCATGTAGACAAGGTAGCCACGGAAGAAAATCCTGCAGATTTAGGTACTAAAGTTCTACCTCTAAGTAAGTTCAATCATTGCCTTGGACTACTTAGGATTGGAGTTGGGTAATTGATGATTCAAGATGAGTTTGGATCCTGAAGCTCTCCGCACAATGGTTCGGGTTTAAACACTTAGACAAAGGTAGAGATTGTTAGTATTTGTTTAAGGTTTAAACATGTCTAAACATGGTTCAAAGATGGTTAAAGTCTAAACCAAGTTGGAAAATTAAAATACAGTATGTTAAAAGACTGCACACATGTGTGTGCATCCATTTGGGTGTGTGTGCACACCCCTAAACAACAAAGCAAAGTAGTGCGCATTGCTGTGTGAAGGGAAGCATCAGTGTGCGCCTCACCACCCCTTCACCAATGCCTCACCGCCTAGCAAGGATGTAGCTTGAAGAAGGGCAGCACCGCACTGCCCCTCTACCAGCACCGTACCAGCCAGAATGTGGTGCAAAGGAGCTTTGCCTAGCGCCTCACCGCCCTCTGTTCAGTGCCTAGGCGCTAGGCAAACTGATGCACACATGGACAGCTTGTTTAAACCTCCTCTTAGGTGTGTGAATGCAAGGTTAAAATGCATAGAACCACTTAGGATTGATGGAGGGTCATGGTTAAGTAGTCATCAAGATCTAAGGGTGGAGATTGACTTTTAAGATTGGACAAGAAGTTGGTGCACTATATAAAGGGTCACCTAGCTTCATTCTCAACATAATAATAACACAAGTTTGTGACATACTTTGAGATCAATTGTAAAGAGTGACATACAAGAGAGAATTGTGTATGAGTGCAAAGACACAAACACAAGAGGGATTCATTGTAGTGAGGCTGGTTGTAAAGAGAAAGGAGTCTAGATTAGATAGAGAGCATTGTTAGTTCTTATCTTCTTCCTTTCTCCTCTTCTTGGTTTCTTCAAGAACTTGAGCTTCTTGAAGAGGGTTACTGTAATTGTAAAGAACCATTGATTTAGTGTAGAGAGTTCAGAGTAACTCACAGGGATGTAGGCTATTGCCGAACCTCGATAACAAATCGCTTGTCTTCTTTTCTTTCTTGCTTTCGATTGCTGTATTTCTTTCTACAAGTCATTCTAGACTTGGGCGTTTGGAAGATCACCACCTGGGCATCTTGTTAAGGTGATTTCCAACAAAACATTTATGATTATTACTCTATCTTTAGTGGGAACTTCAACAAAATAGTTTGCATCAAAGGACTAATACATACTTCAATAGACTTCATATGAATACTAGATGCAAAAGAATGGGTTGCACCAAGATCAACCATCATTGATATATCCAGCTTCTCTACACATAAAGAACTTCAATTTTTGACAATTCTGGAATAAATATCTTATCTGAATATATCTATAACAAACTTCTGTCTCTCGATCATACATCAGGTTACCATTTTCCTTTGGTGGCATACTTACTTCCTCTGCCATAACTCTCAATTCCTATAACCTGTCTCCCAAATCTAAGAGTCCCACCAATAGTATTCTGAGCTACAAAAGCAACAAATTATGTTTGCCTCTGACTCCGTACTATCGTTCCATGTGACAAGGAATGCCTCATTTGGGGTGATCTCTCACCCTGTAAACTCATACTACCACTACCTCTATAACCTTCATGTCTAGGCCTCTTTAACCACTCTTTCTCTATCCCTTAAAATCAATCACATCTCTCTCAATCTGAAATGATATATCCACCAATCTGACATAATTCATATGTCTCATGTAAGATAGTTTTGATCAAACCTTAAAACATGGTTCATCTATGAACCTCTTACACTTATTTTCCTCTAGATTTACCATTTTCGATACCACCCTTGTCAAAGCCACAAATATGTTATCATACTGAGTCACAGTCGACATATTTTACCTCTAATAAATGAAATCTCTATCTTGTTGGGCTCTAGAGGTATAATAAAAGTATCTATAAAAAAAAAAAAAAAGGACCTCCTTAAACCTATTCCAGGTTAAGGGTCTATCAATATATGTACTTACCTGGGAAGAGTATCCTCCCACCATTCCAAAACTTATCCTTCTAATTCAAATGAAGCAAAGGCAACCATCTGCCTGTCAGTTACCGGTAGAATACCAAATAATCTCTATACATGTTCCTCCCAGAACTCAGGTGTAAAAGGATTCATAAATCCTTTAAATAACACGACATTCAACTTAACAATCTCCCTGCATCTCATACATAAACTCACTTTTCCTCCTTTCTAAATGTCTATCATTACTCGGTTAATAACCTCAGGCACTACTCTAGCCTGTTTATCAAGTCTATGCTATAAGCTATCAATTCTATGATCTGTTACCTTCATTTCTCAAAAGCATGTGTAAGAGCTTATCTTAGCTCATCTCCTTCGACTTCACATTCTCTCATGCCTTTACTAATATAAATTATATTACTAATATCAATCATACTATCAACACGTTCCCTTCTAGAAACCACAGATTCAGACTCAACCTCGACTTGTCAAAATATTGGGGGCTTACCACACCCTCTCAAATCAACAACTCTAACTCTAGTTCTAGCGCGTCTACGTGTCATCCTCAGACTATTTAAAATATAATTTATTTTAATCTCCCACAAGACTATTTGTCATGCCTGCAACCTGAAATCATTGTACAATGAGGGGTGAGCTTCACAAGCTCAGTGAATTAAATTTACTAGAAGTACTCATTTGTATAAAAGGTCCTTCCATATTTAATCATTTATATCTCATACAATTTGCTACTAGCACTCTACTATCACTACACCTGTCACACTATCCATTCTCTACCAATATCTTCTACTTATTTATTGGTCTACCTTAAGACCATCAATTATCTCATAATTACCTCGTAATGAGGTTCACATCATAAAGTCTACTATTTAGATGGTTCTTCTCACGATAACTGTCTCTCTGTGAGACATATCCATTTATAAACAAATTCACAATAACTTACCACACATCAACATTTCAATAATGCAAGTAATAATTAAAACAGATGCAATGTATGAATTATTATTATGATAACATCTTTCCATATGTCGACATGTTTTTGTCTTATACCGGTTGCCTTCCTAGTTCTTTCATTCTTATTTAGACCGGCTGCCTTCCCGGTTCTTTTCTTTACAGCTTGTCCTGACTGTCACGGTATTTATTTCCAGCATATACTGGCTGTCACGGTGTCTTTTTTATTTCCAACCCATACTGGCTGTCACGGTTTTTCAATTAGACCGGCTGCCTTCTCAGTTCTTTTCTTTTCATTTAATGCATATGCATATGAACAATAAAATATTTATATGAACAATAACATAAAAAATAAATAAATAAAAAAACATAAATTCAAATATTTAATTTTGGCTATCTTGATTTTTCTCAAATTATATTAAAAAAATTTCACTAAATTTCTCTCATCCCAAATCACATCAAATCATCCATTAAAACTTGTCAATATATACTAAATTTTGTTCCATATCACATCAAATCATCCACCAAAGCTTGTCAAGATCCACTAAATTTCATCTCATCATAATTTGTATCAAAACATAAACCATAGCTCATCAAGAATTTCACTTATCGCTTTTATTATTAATTCAACTTATTATTCCAAAAATATTATTTCTCCCCTAATAATTTTCTACATTGCTAAAATTCATATCATACCTATCAATCAAATTTTTATCCACCACCCAAGCATAAGCTAATAATTTATTTAATATTATCACTAGATAATTTCATTTTTTATTTAGATTACTGAAAGTAAATCTAACTCACCACGTAGCACTTAAAGCTACCCGTGGATCACCTTCTTACCTTTCCCGTTTCTCTTAGAAATTTCTCTCGGTTGCTAATTGTCAACATCTTCTGTTTTTCTGATAGCTTCTCGTGATTCTCTATGAAATTTCGCAATAAACTCCTTCAAAATTTTGCTCTTTCAACATTTCTTTGAGTCCCCAAGTGTTTAGAGAAAACAAGAAATTGAAAGAAACTAAACAAAATCGTCGGTATAAATATGTTTACCTATTATATGCATATATATAATTTTCTTTGCTTCAGCAGCCCCCCCCCCCCACCCCCCCCCCCCCCCCCCCCCCCCTCCTTGCATTTCTCGAGCTACCATGCATAAAGCATGTGGCATACATGCAAAATGCTTTCCTTTATTTGGCAGCAGGTGGCAACACCTGCTGCCATGTTTTTTTTGACTTTTGACTTTTTTTTTAAATTTGACTTTTCACATTTAAATATATACATTATTTTAACTTTATCTCATATTTATTAAAGTACTTCTTTACCCTTACTTTACGAATACGGGCATTACAAATAATTAAGCAATCAATCTCATTTACTTGAATAATAAATAATTCTAAGCAAGTAATTGTGCAAGTAATTAAGGAGATAAAGTTAGAGAGATGCAAACTCGATTTATAGTGGTTCGGCAATATCGAAATCCTTCAGACCCTACGTCCACTCTCTTCAAGGATCCATCTTGAAGTCTTTCACTAAAATAAGCAACTTCACAGGTGTTGCTAAAACGGAATACAAACAAGAAACTTCAAGGGTGTTGTTTCAACATTTTTCACAAGAATCCTAAGTTTGCTACCCAAGTGTATATACCCAACACTTATTAGCTCACTTATAAACTCTCACAAGAGTTACACAAAATCTTTTAACAAGATGATGAAAGGAAAGTTTGAAACAAACAAACAAAAGAGAAATTTCATAATGAATATTACAACTCAATATTTTCTCTCTCAAAAGCTTATAGCTTGACAATGGTGTTTTTGGCTCAAGAAGAAAGAATGAAGATTTTGCTTTAATCTTTTGTTTTAAAATGTTTCTCTTGTCTTCCAAATGACCTTTGATGCTCTATTTATAGTGTCTTGAAGTCTTTTAGCCATTAGAGACAAGTTTATAGCCTTTTAAATTAAAAAATATAACCGTTGTAACTTGCCCAGTCAGTTGTCCACATATGGCAGTCGATTGTCCTTCATAACTGATACAAAAACTGATTTTTCGAACTCATAGTCGACTATCCATTTTGTACAATCGACTATCTATTTTTCTAACTGTTGCTACAATGTTTTCAGGATGAACAATGTTTTCAACATCAATTTTCTTCATATTTCTTCATTCTTTTTGAATCTTTGAGTTCCGAAAAATCTCCCAATTGAATCAAACTTTCTTGTACATTTAACACACAATTTAAACACTTCAAGAGTATTTTGTTATCATCAAAATTATTTTAATCAATTTCTTGATTGAGGCCTTTTTTTTATGACAAAACATATTACAAATTTAAGCATAATGTGTGTGCAAGATATATGAAGAATGATATATTAAAGATGCTCAAATAATTTTCTATGTCAACATAAATTCTTTTTAAGTTCAATTAGAGCATGTTAAGTATTAAACTCAAAGAATTTAATATTTGCATTTAATAAATTTACCTAAAAATTTTATTTCTTTAATTAATTAAGGTTGTGCAATAAAATGCAATTCAAATTTATTTAGGTCCTAAAAATTGAAATTCTTACAAAGTATATCTTAGGATTCAAACCTATGATTTAACTCTTTCGTCTTTGAAGTTGGATTTCAATTATTCTCCTTGAATTTGATCTTTTGGAGAGCTTATTGACTTTTGAGATCATCAACTTTGATTCACCAATTCCTGCAATCTTGACCAAATTTGATGTATAAGTACTATTAACAATCTGTATTACTTAAGTAATATTTATTAGTACTTAATTAAGATTTTTGTTAATATCAAAATCATTCAAGATCAATAGACACTTGATTAACAATAATGATTTTAATCATTCTCCACAAACATTATCCTCCTTGAACATGAAGATATTGTCATGCTAAAAAGTTCATGTTTGACTATTGAAATTATGAAAAATAATTATGTTAATCAAAATAATGACATTAGTATTTGACATATGTATGAAAGAAAACCTATGAAGGATTTTTTATCTAATATAGAGCACTTAAAAAGGCAGCATCTGAACATTATCTATTAAAGTATTAGAAATTAATTGGGTTCTTTCTTTTCTTTTCTTTTCTTTTTTTTTTTTTTGTATAAACACTTGCTGTGTTGATGAGATAGACCCCTCATTTATTAATAAGGGAAAACAAGATTACAAATAAAGAGGGAGTTCCTTCTCATCAGCTAACTTTTCTCAATTATCCTTAACAAGATCTTAACTGGAAAGATGACATAATTGGTGAGATTTCATTGCTAGTACAAGTTAATTGATGAGGCTGGTCTACGCAGTAACAAGTGAATTCACTGGAACTTTGGTCGTACCCACATTATCCACCCGACACTTTACATTGGTCACATAAAGTTTCATTTGTAAACCATCTCACCGTAAAACCATCTCTGAGCACGTTAACCACCTTTTCCTGAGTTAAATTGCCCTCTAAAGGCTTAATATTTGACTGTTGTGCTTGAACAATAACACTGTTTTTACAGGCACTGCTTATAGCACCTACCAATGTTGCAAGGGTAGGATTCGATGAGAGGTTTATTATCACATAGTAACCTAATACACCGTTGCAACTAAATTGATTGGAGAACTCTAATAAAGTCTGATTTATAATTGTAACGCAGTCATAATATAGTGTTATATTCCGAGTATATGAAGTGTAGTCGAAAAGAGAGATATTTAAAGAGGTGCTAAAAAATGAGGCAGAACAAATATTATCTATATAATCTGTTCTACCTACCTTCAGAATCTTTGACGAGTTATTGATTTCAAGGACTCGATAAGTCTCTTCCATAATTGTGATTTATGGGGCTTCATCATTGCAATTCAGCTCAAAACCTGGGTATCCACAATCTTCAAGCCGACTTGATCCCCAAAAAGGATAACCAATATCTTTCATATCCGCGCAATCCAACAGCGTGCTGCAGCTTGTATAGTGCTCATCAACAACAATCACAGATGTCGGAATATCAATTAGGAATATGGTTATCATCATGAAGAATAAAACTTTTGTTGGGAAGAGATGAGGAGGCATTTTTACTAACCGTGGGAGAAAGATAGAAGGTGATACAACCAATAAACACACCACCCAATAGCATAATGACACGTGGACAAACCCCCCTATCCAATAGCACAGCGACACATGGACAATCCTCAACCAATAGCATGGTGACACATAGACAGTTCTTACCCAACAGCACAACGTCACGTGGACCATTCTGGTCCAACAGTATAGTGACACATGGAGAAAAATGTGGGTAGTCATCGCCTTCCCCGAACTCCCCCACGCAGACATGTAGGCATGATTACAGGGATCACAACCGTCCCTGGATGCACGACTAGACCCCTGCCGGAAGAACGGGATCTCCGGGATTGCCTCATCCCTGGCACGTGGGCAATCCCAACTCTGAATCACTATAAAAGTCCCAAGGTATGCATATCCAAATGATCTACAATCATAATTACATTACTGAAAACGCCAAGCATCTCCATTTCTCTGAAAACTTGCATTGACAAAAGCATCAGAGCATCCTCGAAGGCATCACTCCTTTCCTCTGGTGACTCTATAGCTCATCTTGTTTTCCTTGTGCAGGCTCCCCCTTGAGGCATCGACTTCCAACTCAGCAACACTTTTTTGGCATCAACAGATTGGCGCCGTCCGTGGGAACCCACAATCTCTCGCTAACAGTAAAAGCAAATAAGTTTAAAGAACTCATCTGTTGCCATGCCACCTAGAAATACCACAAAGAATGCCGACAAAGGAGTTGCCGGGGCCAACGCCGCGCCCACACAAAACAGTGCACATAGCCAACGGTCCTAGTCAAGACTCCCTGCTATGTCCAAACGAAAGTCCTCTGGCGGCATCCCACAGCCCCTTTTTTAGACCCGGGGCCCCCGCAACACGGAGATTAACCCACCAAAAAATCTCCAAGGGGTCGTCGCAACGCATCCTACTATACCTATGCTCCAAGCATAGTTCGTGGAACTCTCACGTCTGGTAACTGACCTCACCGTCGAGGTCTGCAGAGGGGTTCGTCGGCCCTCCCCAATGTCTTCTCGATAAAATCCTAGATGCACGAGCCTTGCTAGTCGATGGCTCCCCAACGAAAACTATTCCACGGTGGAGTCATCATCGCCTCACATCGTCAAATCCAAAGGGAATCCCTCTTCTAGGAGCAACCTCGGTCTAGACAGACAGATCAAGGAAATGGAAGAACAAATTGACAAAGTACTCAAGTTTCGAAACCACAATGTCTTGGATGAGCTCAACGTTCAGGACCCGTCTTTCACTCAAGAGGTCCTCGAAGCCCCACTATCGCCAAACTTTCGAATGCCCCAAATCAAACCCTACAACGGTTCAACACACCCCTTGGATCATCTCCAACACTATAAGACTACCATGACACTGAATCGACATTCTGATCCTATAATGTGTCGAGCATTCCCCTTGATGCTCGAGAAGGTGGTTAGAACTTGGTAGTCCGGTTTGAAACCAGGGAACATTGGTACTTTCAAGGAGCTGTCCCACTTCCTAAGCAGCAAAGGACCTAAGAAGACCTTGGAGTCTTTGTTCAACGTCATCCAACTCTGGGAAGAGGCTCCAGGCCTATATTTCGAGGTTCAATGCCGCTGCTTCGGAGATCCATGACCTCGGCCCCAATGTCTAGATGCTAACATTCAAAAACGGACTAAGGTCCAGAATCTTTAGCTCCAAGCTCACTAGGTGACTGCCTAGCAACATGAACGAGATTTTGGCTTGAGCCAAGAAATATATACTAGTAGAAGACGATCAAGACTTTTGGAGAGAACTAGAAGGGTACACAGAGAATAAGAGGAAAGACCCTGTCAGTCCTCGCTGCGAACCAACCAAGTAACCTTTTCGCGAAAACAAGCACAAAGCCCCCGACCACTTCAAGAGCTTTACTCCCCTCAACACATCCAGAACCAACGTCCTGATACAACTCCAACACATAGCTACCCCCAAATGGCCTTCAAGGCCGCTGTACCTCTACGTGGATCAAAGCAAGTAGTGCCGGTTCCACAAAAACCATGGGCATGATACCGAAAAGTGTCTGGCCCTGAAGCAGCAAATTGAGGCCCTTATCAATAGAGGGCAGTTAAAGGAGTTCACCAAGCCATGATAAGAAGGACTGCCCGAACAGCCCCGAAGATGTCCCGAGCATCCGCCTAGTAAAAACCAGACGTACCGAGCCCATCAGAAAAATCAATGCCTAAACCAAGAAGGGTCCAGCCGGAGAGGCCCAGAGACCACCACAACCAAGATCATCAAAACCATCTGCGAAGGCCCCGTCGTAGGGGCACCTCGGGAAACAACAAAAAAGCCTATACCAAGTTTGTGGGGTCAATCAATGGGCCCTATAAACACAAGAAGACGAACCAAGTGATCTCTTTCACAGACGACGATCTGGAGGGAGTACAGACCCCACATGACAACATCGTAATGGTCTCCCTCTTTATGGCTAACCACGACATTAAGCCCATCCTGGTCGACAATGGGAGCTCGATCGACATCTTATTTTATGACGCATTCCGACAAATGTAGTTGGAAGATACTCAACTGGAACTAGTATTCACTATGCTTAACAGTTTCTCGGGGGGGCCTGGTATTCGCCAAAGGCAGTATAGTCCTCTCAATCATCGCAGGGACAGCTCCGCAAAGGATAACCGTACAAATTGTTTTCCTAGTGGTCAAGCAACCATTATCCTACAACATAATCCTTGGTAGGCCCACCTTCAACAAGCTCAAAGCGGTTGTTTTCACCTACCATTTAAAAATGAAGTTCCCCACCGACGATGAGGTAGGTGAAGTCAAAGGAAACTAGTAAGTCTCCAGGTCCCGCTACCTAAACACCGTGAGAGGGGGAAAGAGGACAGAGACCCTCCCTTTCGAGGCAGAAGACTTTATGGACGAAGTAAGAGCTCCCAAAGGCCAGCCTATGGAACAACTGACTGTAATCTCCCTCGGTGAAGACGCCTCCCGAACAGTGTAGATCTGCTCCAACCTCCTAGAAGGCCCCAAAAGATCCCTGTTCTCACTCCTCTGAAAAAGTCAGGATCTCTTTTCCTGGTTGGCCTTAAACATGCTCGGAATCAGCCCAGAGGTGATTGTACATCGGTTAAACATGGATCCAAACCGCAGGCCGATCATCTTGAAAAATAGGATGTTCGCCCTTGAACGAGAAACCGTCATCAAACCTGAAGTAAATAAGCTGTTAGCAGTAAATTTCCTTCGAGAAATGAACTATCCCGACTAGGTGTCCAACATGGTGATGGTCAGAAAACCCAATGGAAAGTGGTGAATCTGCATCGATTTCACAGACTTAAATAAAGCCTGCCGAATGATAGTTTCTTACTACCATGGATCGATGAGCTAGTCGATGCAACGTCGGGGCATGAGCTCCTAACCTTCATGGATACCTACTCTTGCTATAACTAGATCCTCATGCACGAGTCTGGCCAGGAGAAAACGACCTTCGTCACCAGCCAGGGATTGTACTACTACAAGGTCATGCCATTCGGCCTTAAAAACGCTGGGACAATGTATCAAAGGTTGGTAAACAAGATCTTCCATGGGCAGATTGGGAGGAACATGGAGGTCTATGTAGATGATATATTGGTTAAAAGTGTCGAAGCCAAAAACCACGAAGCCGACCTTAAGGAAGCATTCAAGGTACTTTGACGCCATCAAATGAAACTGAACCCTGTGAAGTGCACTTTTGGAGTCACTTGGGGGAAGTTGCTTGGCTTCATGGTAACTCAAAGAGGTATAAAGGCCAACCTGGAAAAAATCGAGGCCATCATCAGTATGATCCTTCCTCAGAAAATAAGAGAAGTGCAACGGTTGACAGGGCAAATAGCCACACTCAGCCGATTCAGTCAAAATCCGAGGAGAAGTGCCTCCCCTTCTTCAAAGCCATCAGAAAATTGAAAGACTTTACCTTAACCAAAGATAATCAAAAGGCGTTCAAAGAGCTAAAAGAATATTTGAGCTCACCCCTACTTCTGACCAAACCCGTCACCAGCGAAGAACTCTTCTTATAACTATCGGTCAGACAGAAAATAGTGGTCTTTGTCCTGATCCAAGAGGAAGATGGCGTCCAAAGACCCATGTATTGTGTAAGCAAGATCCTTCATGATACAGAGACATGGTATCTCCTGATAGAAAAGATGGTGTACGCACTCCTAATCATAGCACGGAAACTCCAGCCGTACTTTCAAGCGCACACCATCATTCTCTTGACGGACTAGCCACTAAGACAAGTGCTCCACAAGTCGGATGTTTCCAAAAGGATAGTCAAGTAGTCCATAGAGCTCGATGAGTTTGACATCCAATATCATCCCCATAAAGCCATCAAGGCTCAGGCTCTCACGGACTTTATTGTAGATACAACACTCCAAGGCAAACCAAACTTAACCCCGAACCTTAAGGCGACTGAGCCTATTTCGTGGTGGACCTTTTATGTTGACAGATCCTCTTGCAGCACTGAAAAATGATGTTGGACTCATTCTGTACAGCCCAAACAGTTTCACCATCGAGTACACCTTAAGGTTCGGATTCAATGCTTCCAACAATGAAGCGGAGTAATGGGCATTACTTTCCGGAATTAAGTTGGCTAAAAAAATGGTCGTCGAAGCTCTAGACGTATACAAAAACTCACAGCTGATAGTGAACCAGATTAACTAGGAATTCAAAGCCTAAGGAGAGAAGATCGCCCGCTACCTAGAGAAAGCTTAAAAACTCACTGCCAAGAATTTCGGATAACCCAAGTCCCCTGGACAAAAAAATGAAAGGTTGATTCCCTAGCTCGACTTGCTTCCTCCCGCCAGCCCTAGCCCACACAAACTGTCTACCTTGAAACACTCATCGACCCAAGTATTGAAGAGATCCCTATATTACCAGTAATCGAAGGAGAAACCTAGGTTGATTCGATTTTCCAGTATTTATGGGACGACCAGCTCCCCAAGCAAAGAAGTGAAACCAGGAAAATTGTCTCCCGAGCATCACAGTATACGGTCACAGACGATCAATTATACAAGAGATAAAGCTTGTCCCTAACTAGAAAGTCCTATATTGCATCAAAGGGCTATAGTGATCCGGCACATTCGAGCTCGAGGAACTAAGTGGAAAACCCGTTCCCCCCACTTGGAACGCCGAAAACCTCCGTCGATTTTACTAGAAGCGTGTGCCTTGAGTATGGCTCACAAAGCGCCTTGGTTAACTAATGTTGTAATGTTAAAAATACAATTGCAATAAAAGACAGCAAGTTAAAAATAAAAATCTATGTTTCATTAAGTTACGTAAACAAATTTACAAAGGCATTATTGGCCTTAAAATACAAAAAAGAAAAGAAAAGAACAAAAACTAAGGTAAAGTCCTCAGGGGGCGGCCTCCCCCTCGGATGCAGCCTCAGCTTCACCCCCTGGTTGAAAAGTTGACTCCTCATCGCCAGCCAAAGTTGTCGCCTCCATCTCGCCAGCCGTGACCTCCTCTTCCTTCAACAGGCCCACCAAGTCGAAAGCCGAAAAGTCGGTCTCAAGGTAAAGGGCCTCAACTCTTTTCTTGGCCTCTAAGAAGCCCTCGAGGTACTACAGACCTTCCTCCTCCTTAATGGCTCTCCAATAAGAAGCCGAGTCCTTGAAGTTGGTTAGGGTGTCTTCCACGGCCCTCTGGGTATGAGTATCGGCCTCCTCCCTAAGCTGCTGCTCTGAGGCTATAGCAACATCTCTTTCACGGTCGGCCTCATCCTTGGCCTGGTTGGCCGCTTCCAAGGACCCTTGTAGCTAGCGGACGAGCTCGACACTCTTTTCCAGCCTCTGTTGAGCCCGGCCCAGCTTTTTATCTATGTCCATGCATCAGCGTGACATCTTCGCCAGCAGTACACCCGACTAAAACAATACAAGAATTGTTAGCTGCTAGAATAAAAAGAAAATCTAAAAAAAAGGAAAGAAAAAGTTTTTTACTTGTGAAGCTAAGGTCTCAACGGTAGAACAGAGTCCCTCGAGCGACCTTCGAGAGAGTTTGAGCATGTCTCGAGATGGGACCCCCAAAACCATGTGCTCCTAGGCCACCCAAGGATGGGAAAAGACAGAATCGTCGATCTTTAAGCCCCAGTTGAGCGCGAAGACTGATGCACCCGATGTGGTACCCCAAGACGAGGACGGGGCCTGAGGCACAGTTGAAGCAACCTCCGGTTCAGGGGAGCGCACGGAAAGGCTTGATAGGTGCTTAAATATTCATATTTAAGCCCCCTTATTTACATCTATTAGGTCCTTAGTTATGTAATTTAGTCTATTTTACTTCATTTGTGTGTTTCACATGTTTTTATAGGGTCTTGGAGAAAAAGAAGCATTTTTGGCACCTAAAGGAAGAAACTTGGAAATGGAGCAGCTTCTGGTCAAAGTGCGATCGATCACACTATTGCATGCGATCAAATGCACACTGCAATCGTGCGCACACAAGAAGGATTGAGCACAGCACTTGTGATCAAGCGCAAGACGCATGCGATCAAGCGCACATGTACGGGCGTGAACAGTAAAACGGCAGAACCAATTTTTGAAATAGAGGAGGTTTTGCGTTTTTGGAAATTAGGGTTTCTAGAGCTTGCTAGAATTACTCAAGCCCTATAAATACACTTGTAAAGCACACACAAATAAACACTTCTTGGAGATCACTTCTTTTATCTTTTGCTTTAGCTTGGTGTGTAAGCTTTGGGAGAGAATTGACGCCTCTTCTCTCGGGTTTATTCTTCCCTTTATGTTTAGTTTATATATGATGTTTATCTCAGACAGCATGTGTAACTAACTCTTTATAGGGTTCGATTGAAGCCCTAGTTATGCTTTCCCATATATTTATTCATTGATTATCTTTGCCAATAACCTTTATTATATTGCTTAACTTGATTAATGCCTGTGATTATTTAAATTCCTCATATGTATGTGTATGGCCAATGTATGCATGTGGTATGGATTTGTTAGTTAGATCAATTTGGATGACCAAGTCCTGGGTCTAATAATAGTAACAAAAGATATCCATACCGGATTCTTGGGTTAATCAACATGGGAAACTGGGAGTAGATACCATGCCCTAGGTCTCATATGGTTGTCGATTTCCACAGCCCTTATGCTTTCTTTAGGAACAACTCAGTAGATACCATGTTGAATCCCTTGAGAAAGAAAAGAGTTAGAGTAGATACCATGCCTAACTAGTTTCTTATGGAAATCAGTAGTTTAAGGAGTAGATACCATGCCCTTAGGTTGGCAACCCTTAGGTATACATGATAAGGTTAGTGCACTGATACATTACACATTTGGAAAGTATGACTAGTGGTAGATATCAAAACCCTATGTCTTTATTATTATTAAATCACATTCAACAGTTATTTCCTTTTTTTTACTTTAAAGAAACTAATTCTAAAACTGAACTTTACCAATCCCTGTGGAGATGATCTTGTATTCGCACACTATGCTACTGTTGACCTTGTGCACTTGCAAGTAAAACGAGTGCGATTATTTGCTTATTTATTTAGGTAAATAAACGCACAACAAGTTTTTGGCGCCGTTGCCGGGGATTGCGCTAAAATTCCTTTTAGAATTAATTTCATTTAGTTTAAATCATCGTTATTCGTATATTTCTAAAAATCTTTAAAATTTGTTTATCATATTTATTTTTATCAACCCTAATTGATTTTTCTTCTATTTCAGGCACATCAACCCTAACAGAACTTTCTGTGATATTTGCGATCGATCGCAACCTTCTGTGCGATCGAGCGCAATTAGGGCAGAGAGCTACCCGAGCAGCAGAGTTGAACTGCTGCATTGAAACTACTTTTCCTGATTTATGCACGGACTTCGATCCCGACATCCTACAGTCATTTCCCTCGATCCTGAACTGGAGTGAACCATCCGACAAAGGCTTAAGAACAACTTCGAAAAGAACGAAGAAGGATTCAAGAACGAAGCTCTAATGGCAGAACAAATCGAAAACCAGCAACCACCTGCACGAGTACCAATGAAGCAGTCCTTCATTCCACGGAACCTTGATCAACCACATGTATCGCTTATCAACCGGAGGTAGAAGGCAACTATTACATATCTCCGCAAATCTTGAGTGCCTAGACTCACTTTAGGGGTACACCTAATGAGGATCCACACCTGCACCTTCAGAAGTTTTTCGACCTTTGCAAGTTGCAGCACATCCGAGGACTAGACTAAGAAGGAATAAGGTTAATTCTGTTCCATTTTTCCTTAAAAGATAATGCTAAACTATGGTACAATTCTTTGCCTGCAGTTTCTATCCATACTTGGGAGGAGTTGGCTAGCAAATTCCTAAATAAGTTTTTCCCAACCCAAAAGACGAGACAGATGAGGAAGGAGATCCAGTCCTTCTAACAAAAGGATGAAGGCCTCTTCTTCGAAGCATGGAGACACTTCAATGAGCTACTACTCAAATACCCACATCACAACCTGCCTCAAGATGAACTGGTACAAGCTTTTTATGAAGGTTTAAATAATACTAAAAAAAGTATTGTTGATTCAGGTTGTGGAGGAGTATTGATGGAGAAAAGCAGTGAAGAGGCTATGGAGCTCTTCGAAACCCTCAGCGAACACACTCAGCAGTTCTCCTCTCGAGGTAGACATATGACCAAGGGTAAAGGCGTGTATGAGGTAAATCTGAATGGAGGATCTTTTCCTCAAATAATTGCTGTGGAAAGGAAGCTAGACCTGTTGGTAAAAACCATAGCTGCTCAAAATACCTCAACTAGCCTACCAGCCACACCACTCTAGGTATGTGCGATATGTTCTCAATTCGATCATAATACTGATACTTGCCCCCTATATTCACCTGTAGATCCGGAACAAGCAAATTACATGGGACCTAACAACTATCCACCGAAGAACAACCTATATGCAAACACTTACAACCCTAGATGGAGGAACCACCCAAATTTTTCTTGGAACAACGACCAAAATACCCTTAACTAGCAAGGGTAGCAAAGAAACCCCTAGCTTACTACTCATACTGCTCCCGAGCCAAAGAAAAACGACCTCGAAAGTCTTGTGAGACAACTGGCCACTCAGCAACAACAATTAATGACCTCACAAGATCAGTTCATGGCAGATGAAAGGAAATTCCGGACTGAACTAAGACAAACAATAGCAAAGCATGAATAAGCCATACAACGGCTAGAGGTACAAATGGGACAACTGGCTAAAGAGCTCAGTGGCAGAAAGCAAGGAGAACTCCCAGCTCAAACACTACCCAACCCTGGAGGGCATCAACAACTGAAGGCTGTCACAACCTTGAGAAATGGAAAGGTGATAGGGTACGATGAGTCTACAACAGTATCCAAAGAGACACCATCGGCATCAAGGGTAAGTAAAACAGAGAAGGTGAATGCACCACCCTTCCCGCAAAGGTTAGTAAAACAAACGAAAGACAATAGACTGATTAATATTTTTGAAACCTTGCGGAAAGTTGAAATAAACATTCCTTTATTAGATGCAATTCACCAAATACCTGCCTATACTAAGTTCCTAAAAGATTGTTGCACTCATAAAAGAAAATTTCAAGAGCATGAAACAGTAGCATTAACTGAAGAAGTAAGTGTTGTGCTATTAAGAAAACTCCCACCAAAACTGAAAGATCCGGGTAGTTTTACTATTCCCTATAAAATAGGTGATCAACTGTTTGAGAGAGCATTACTAAACTTAGGAGCGGGTATGAACTTATTACCATACACAGTGTTCAAAACCCTAGGTTTGAGGGAGCTACAACCGACTTCCATTACCTTACAATTGGCATATAGGAGTATTAAATGACCTAGAGGTATTCTCGAGGACGTCTTAGTAAAGGTTGGTGAGTTCATTTTACTTGCTGATTTCATTGTATTAGACATGGAGGAATGCCCTATGCCATTACCCTTGCCCATCATATTAGAAAGACCCTTAATGAGAACTACCGACACAAAGATTTGTGTGAAAAAGGGTATAGTGAGTATGAAAATCAATGGTGAGAAATAGAATTTAAAATATTTTATGCAATGAAACTACTTCAAGATGATTTGGAATGCTTTAATGTATGTATGATACAAAACTTTGTTGAGCAAGCTTTTCAGGTCCAACACATTGATCCATTAGAAACCACTCTCATCCATAGCTTCATAGAGGTGGATATTGAGCAAGAACCTGAAGATGTTACTGATGACATCATTTCGACTGTGCAACTCCTTGAGACCTCTCCAAAACACTCTAGTAAGTATACTCCTCCATTTGAATCCCTCATACCTACTAATGCTACTCTTCTGCCTTCTATTATCCAGGCACCAACATTGGAACTAAATCAGTTACCCGTGCATTTAATATATGCCTATTTGGGAGAAAATAAGACTTTACTTGTGATTGTAGCTGCTAACTTGAGTAGTGGAGAAGAAGAGAAGCTATCAAGAGTTCTTAGGGAACATAAATCTGCCATTGGATGGACCATTGCTGACATTAAGGGAATAAGTCTAGCTAAATGCATGCATAATATCTACTTAGAAGAAGAAGCAAGGCCCACTCGAGATGCTCAAAGGAGACTTAATCCACACATAAAAGAGGTAGTAAAGGCCGAGGTATTAAAGCTACTAGATGTTGGCGTTATCTATCCCATATCAAACAGTAAATGGGTGAGTCCGGTCCAAGTTGTTCCTTAAAAGAGTGGAATTACCGTTGTAAAAAATGAACATGAGGAGCTCATACCTACAAGAAAGACAACTAGTTGGAGGGTATGCATTGACTACCGAAAATTGAACAAAGTAACTAGAAAAGATCATTTCCCCCTGCCATTCATTGATCAGATGTTAGAGAGATTAGCCAGTCACAGCTATTACTGCTTCTTGGATGGGTACAGTGGATACAACCAAATTGCTATAGCACCTGAGGATCCAGAAAATACTACCTTCACATGTCCCTTTGGTACATTTGCTTATCAAAGAATGTCATTCGGTTTATGCAACGCACCAGCCACTTTTCTAAGATGTATGATGAGCATTTTTTCCGATATGGTGGAAAAATACATTGAGGTATTCATTGATGATTTTAATGTCTTTGGTTCTAATTTTGATGAGTGCCTAAATCATTTAAAGAATGTCATAAAGAGATGTGAAGAGAGTAACTTAGTGCTGAATTGGGAGAAATGTCACTTTATGGTTCAACAAAGTATTGTGTTGGGTCACTCTATCTCAAACAGAGGTTTCGAGGTAGACAAGGCTAAGATAAACCTCATTTCAAAGCTACCTCCCCCTCTCACAGTCAAGGGCGTTAGAAGTTTCCTTGGATATGTTGGTTTCTATAGAAGATTCAACAAAGATTTCTCCAAAATCTTGAGACCTCTTTGTGCGTTGTTGGCTAAAGATACCAAGTTTAAATGGAATGATGACTGTATGCAAGCTTTCAACACATTGAAGAATGTTCTCACCTCTGCCCCGATAATGATGGCACCGGATTGGAATCTCTCTTTCGAATTAATGTGTGATGCCAGTGACTTCGCCTTGGGAGCTGTCTTAGGTCAAAGAATCAATAAGGTACCTCATGCTATCTACTATGCTTCTAGAAGTTTAAATGATGCTCAGCTTAATTATTCTACTACTGAAAAAGAATTGTTAGCTGTTATTTTTGCTTTAGAGAAGTTTTGATCATATTTTATTGGTTCTAAAGTTATTGTATTTACTGACCATGCTGCTTTGAGATCTTTGTTTTCTAAGAAAAATGCAAAGCCTAGGCTAATCAGATGGGTACTCCTATTACAAGAATTCGATTTAGAAATCAAAGACAAGAAAGGTAGTGAGAATGTAGTTGCAGATCAGTTGTTAAGGCTACCCTATGAGAATGATGATAAAGAGTTGCCTTTGAATGAAAACTTCCCTGATGAACAACTATTTGCACTAGAGGTAAAACTTCCATGGTACGCTGATATAGTAAATTATCTAACTACTAAAGTTTTTCCCCCAGGCACGACCACTCAAGAAAAGAAACGACTAATATCCCTGTTAAAACACTACCATTGGGATGATCCTTACCTCTTCAAATTCTGCCCTGATCAAATCATCAGACGATGTATCCCAGAAGAGGAGCACTTGAGCTTATTGCAACACTGCCATCAGTTTGCTTATAGAGGACATTTTGGGGCAAAATGAACAGCTCTTAAGGTTCTACAATCTGGTTTTTATTGGCCTAATTTGTTTAAAGATGTTTTCTCTTTTTGTAGCTCATTTGATAGATGCCAGCGGACAGGTAACATCTCTTCCCGAAATCAGATGCCCCTACAGAATATTCATGTAGTATAACTTTTCGATGTATGGGGCATTGATTTCATGGGACCCTTTCCTAATTCCTTTGGTTATTTATATATTCTTGTAGGTGTGGATTATGTGTCCAAATGGATCGAGGCTGTCCCCTCAAAAACTAACGATCACAAAGTAGTTATAAAGTTTCTACAGGCTAACATCTTTACGCGGTTTGGGACTCCAAGAGCAATCATTAGTGATGGGGGCAGCCACTTTCATCATCGCACTTTTTCTGAACTACTCCGGAAATATGGGATCACTCATAGAGTTGGCACTCCATATCATCCTCAAACTAGTAGCCAAGTGGAGATAAGCAATCGAGAGATCAAAAGAATCTTAGAAAGGACAGTGAAGCCTAATTGGAAGGATTGGTCTCTACGCCTAAATGATGCTCTATGGGCCTATCGGACAACATATAAGACTCCAACTGGCATGTTTCCATACCGCCTAGTTTTTGGGAAAGCTTGCCATCTTCCGGTGGAATTAGAGCATCGAGCATATTGGGCCATCAAGCAGTACAATTTTGACATGAAACAAGCGGGTGAGAAAATGAAGTTGCATCTAAATGAACTTGAAGAATTGAGATATAATGCCTATGAGAATGCCAAGTTTTACAAAGAACGGAAAAAATTCTATCATGACAAACAACTCATACAGAAGGAGTTCCATGTAGGACAAAAGGTGTTGCTATATGACTCACGATTAAGACTGTTCCCAGGCAAGCTCAAGTCCCGATGGTATGGTCCTTACATAGTAACCAAGGTCTTTCCTCATGGTGCTTTAGAGGTCCGTGGTCCTAACGGAAATCAACCCTTTACAATAATGGACACAGAGCTAAGCCATACCTCGATATTAACTTTCCTCCGAGAGATGAAGACTTGAAACTTGAATCAGTACAGTATACAGCTGAGATACAAGTATTAGAGCCACAAAAGGTGGACTCTAAGTGATTCCTTCCAACCAACTAGCACTGTAGCACAAGAGTGCTTGAGCAAGTTCATATTCGATTACCCATACAGCTCAAGCATCTCTAGTTAGGTTAGTGGTACTGAGGCCACTAACACATGATAAGGATGTATTGTTCCAAATTTGTCATTTTTCAGCTGTGGTAAGTTTTTATTTTTATCCATGCACACTGCTTGCGATCGAGCGCACCATTCAATGCACTCGAGTGCAAGAGTGCGATCAAGCGCACCATTCAATGTGCTTGAGCGCACCAATCAATGTGCTCGAGCACACAAGTGCGATCGAGCGCATCCCGCATGCGCTCGAGCGCACTCGTAGCAGACAGTTTAATTATAAGTTTAAAAGTTTTCATTCACGCTCACTCACTCTCTCTTCACTGTTCACTCGCACTCTCCCGTCTACCAGCACCCTCACTCTCACACTCTCAACTCTAGCATCACCACAAATCGTTACCTCAATCACCTCTAATCTCCACCATCACCACCACAGTCACCACCACGTCCCCTTCCCCATTACATATCCCCTCCAATATATAAGGTATTCATTTTTTGCTCCCACCACACGAATTTTTAATGCTTTATTTACACTTTCAGTATATATGTATGTATATATATGTATATATGTATGTATATATATGTATATATATATATATATTATCATGTGTGTGATTGGATATTTTTTTATGTTTGCAAGAGGTTAGGAACACATCCAACACCACAAGACCATAGCTTAGTCTTTTGTTGCCCACAACCTGTTCGAGGAAACGCCTGACCGTGTGTGATAGAGCGCATGGCTATTGCGATCGAGTGCATAGTCCAGTGTGCGATCGAGCGCACATATTTGAGATCGATCGCAAATTAGGCAGAACCTAGGATCGAAATGTCAAAACAAACTGCTTCCACTCTCGTGCATCAAGCAGCCGTGCATATATACATATATACATGTATATATACATATATGTATGTATATATACATATATGTATGTATATATATATATATATATATATTATCATGTGTGTGATTGGATATTTTTTTATGTTTGCAAGAGGTTAGGAACACATCCAACACCACAAGACCATAGCTTAGTCTTTTGTTGCCCACAACCTGTTCGAGGAAACGCCTGACCGTGTGTGATAGAGCGCATGGCTGTTGCGATCGAGCGCATAGTCCAGTGTGCGATCGAGCGCACATATTTGAGATCGATCGCAAATTAGGCAGAACCTAGGATCGAAATGTCAAAACAAACTGCTTCCACCTCCCGTGCATCAAGCAGCCGTGCCCCGTCATCCCGACCCAGCATCGAGCAATGAGAGCTATTATTTGAGACTCCTTTTGCCATCGATGATGTCTTCAAACACATGGACACTACTTAATGGGTCGTCTAAGCATTTAGACATCGAGGGTTGAAGAGGCTTTTCAAGCCGATTTGCTCGACTGCATACACTCAGCTCGTAGTCCAGTTTTATACAAGCCTATCCTTTGACTGCAGCAGACCGGGAGTATTAACCTCTTCAGTCCAGGGCACACCCGTAGAGGTGACTAGTGCAGACATAGCCGTTGCTCTTCATTGCTCTGACGAGTCCCCTCCAGAGGACACCAATATCGAGGAGTAGCCGGAGTCCTTTGCCCTGTCTAAGATTATTGAGGATATGTGTGCTAGTCAGTACGCCGACAGACACAACAACGCAGCCAACCAGTCAAAGTTGCCTCCACGACTTTGGCTTGTCGACACTATCCTTCAGCGCAATGTGTGTCCATTGGGGCACAAGACACAGCGGAGAGACCAGTTTCTACAGACTTTATATGCCTTCCACAGAGGTCACTGGTACTCTATTCCGGCTGTTATATGGAACCAGTTGCATAAATTCTGGGATCACGTCCATGGCCGTCAGACCACCATGGCCAATGCATGGGGCCTCCCTTTCCCGTTCCTACTTTCCTACATACTCAAGAAGAAAAGGACTAAGGGGACCACCAGCGACAGACCAGTGCGAGAACATCCCTTCTTCGGGAAGGCTCAGTGGACACATAGACTCTCGCACATGCCTTGAGGACTCCCAGCACCTGCTCCTGCAGCTGAGAGAGTTGAGGAGGATCCTATAGAGACCGAGACCCCTGTAGTTAGCCCAGTGCGAGAGAAGGACCATCTAGACATGGGACCCATCGAGTCCCAGCACTTTCTAGCTGAGCTGTCCTCCATCCTAGATGAGGTCTCTGCCGCTACCACACTCGTGCATCAGCTCATAGATAGTTTGGAGGCACGGTTTGCACGACAGGAGGCTATGCTACAGGTTATTCTTGATCACCTACCTCCGACACCTGGTACCTCTTCGACTGCACCACCTGATGATCAGTAGTGAGAGGGTACCACGTCTGGCTGAAGACGTTAAACTTAGCGCTCATGGGAGGCACCCCAAAGCATATCCTTTTTAATAGTTTATTTTATTTTATTATTAGTATTTCATAGTTTACTTTTCTATAGCTTTTTATATTTACTTATTTTCCATTTTATGTTTGTTTGTCTTTCTTTTTCAAGGACAAAGTGAGTGCATCCAGTTGAAGTTTGGGGGCGTGCTACGAGCCATGCCAACCATATAGTTCTCTATCTCCCAGATCAGCTCCTTCCATGCTATTCACACATTGGGGACAATGTGCAATTTAAGTTTGGGGGTATGGGGACACACTCACACACTCACTATGTCCTATTTTTTTGTTGTTTTTATAGATAAATGCATGTTCATTCTGTTTCAAAAATTTTGAGTGATCTTAACAAACAATATGATTTGACTTCATAAGTGAGCTTAACACCTTGAACATATAGGCCAATAATTAAGTTTTGAACCTAAATCACTTCCTTTTAGGCATTTAAGGATTCATAAGTTTGACCTGAACAATCACGAGCACATTAGCACATAATTGTGTGGGGTATGACATGTAATTTTGATTTATATGTTTCTTTTGCTTGACTATGAACCAGATGACCTATTAGATTAACATTTTGGCATAAGAAAATAGAAAAAGATTGTTATTGCTCAAAAAAAGAAAAATGCTCCTAATGATCAACAAAACAAAATATCCACTGAGTAACTAGCCCTCTTGCCTCAGTAAACAGTGAGTGTCACGTCAAAAGGTGGAAAAAATTTTGCTCACAAAAGATCATTAAAAGGAATTTTCCGCTGAGTAACTGGCCCTCTTACCTCAGTAAGCAGTGAGTGTCATGTCAAAAGGTGGAAATTATGATTGGTAGCATTGAGACTAGTTAATTTTGTAGCCTTTTTGACTCGAGTTAGTAAGTCCTTAGGGGAGTCTCTACACCTAATGCCCTAAAACCATCTGG
This sequence comes from Bretschneidera sinensis, assembly GCA_023935145.1. Classification (NCBI taxonomy): domain Eukaryota; kingdom Viridiplantae; phylum Streptophyta; class Magnoliopsida; order Brassicales; family Akaniaceae; genus Bretschneidera; species Bretschneidera sinensis. The sequence goes on from CM043699.1 coordinate 38,256,183, forward strand.
TTTGGGAGTCATTGGCTAAACACTCGTTACATGAGTCAAATAGAAAGCTTAAGGGAACTAACTTGGCAAAAGTCTCGCAAATAAAAGAAAAGAAGAAAATCTATGCCATCTTTGTTGATTCTAATAGGAAATTTGGTAAATCTTGAGTCATCGAAACACTACACATTAGAATTATTCGGAAACCTAATCTTTTATATGCTAGTTCACCACACACTAAAGTCAAACTTGTGATGTCTTAAACTGCCTCATGAAAGTGATTTGCATTCAAAACTCTTATTCATTGCAAAGATATGTTTATATTTGTTAAGCTTACTCATGAATGCACATCATAGTTTTGTGTGAAGACCTAAAATTTTTGTGAACACTATAAACATTGGATCTATCTGTATGTTGTTATTTTTCATTTTAGTTTTTCTTTTGTATTGCTAAAGGACTAGCAATATGTAAGTTTGGGGGTGTGATACGTGCTTAAATATTCATATTTAAGCCTCCTTATTTACATTTGTTAGGTCCTTAGTTATGTAATTTAGTCCATTTTACTTCATTTGTGTGTTTCACATGTTTTTATAGGGTATTGGAGAAAATAAAGCACTTTTGGCACTTAAAGGAAGAAACCTGGAAATCCTGGAGCAGCTTCTGGTCAAAGTGCGATCGATTGCACTATTGCATGCGATCGAGCACACACAAGAAGAATCGTGCGCAGCACTTGCGATCGAGCACAAGACGCATGCGATCAAGCGCACATGTACGGGTGTGAACAGTAAAATGGCAGAACCAGTTTTGGAAATAGGTGAGGTTTTGCGTTTTTGGAAATTATGGTTTCCAGAGCTTGCTAGGATTACTCAAGCCCTATAAATACACCTGTAAAGCACACACAAATAAGCATTTCTTGGAGATCACTTCTTTTATCTTTAGCTTTAGCTTGGAGTATAAGCTTTTGGAGAGAATTGACGCCTCTTCTCTCAGGTTTATTCTTCCCTTTATGTTTAGTTTATATATGATGTTTATCTCAGACAGCATGTGTAACTCACTCTTTATAGGGTTCGATTGAAGCCCTGGTTATGCTTTCCCATATATTTATTCATTGATTATCTTTGCCAATAGCCTTTATTATATTGCTTAACTTGTTTAATGCCTACGATTATTTAAATTCCTCATATGTATGTGTATGGCCAATGTATACATGTGGTATGGATTGGTTAGTTAGATCGATTTGGATGACCAAGTCCTGGGTCTAACAATAGTAACAAAAGATATCCACACCGGATTCTTGGGTTAATCAACATGGGAAACCGAGAGTAGATACCATGCCCTAGGTCTCATATGGCTGTCGATTTCCACAGCCCTTATGCTTTCTTTAGGAACAACTCAGCAGATACCATGCTGAATCCCTTGAGAAAGAAAAGAGTTAGAGTAGATACCATGCCTAACTCGTTGCTTAGGGAAATCAATAGCTTAAGGAGTAGATACCATGCCCTTAGGTTGGCAACCTTTAGGTATACATAATAAGGTTAGTGCCCTGATACATTACACATTGGGAAAGTATGACTAGTGGTAGATATCAAAACCTTATGTCTTTATTATTATTAAATCACATTCAAAAGCTATTTCCTTCTTTTTACTTTGAAGAAACTAATTCTAAAACCGAACTTTACCAATCCCTGTGGAGATGATCTTGCATTCACACACTATGCTACTGTTGACCTTGTGCACTTGCAAGTAAAATGAGTGTGATTATTTGCTTATTTATTTAGGTAAATAAACGCGCAACAGGGCTCTCCAGATTGATGGAATTAGGGGAAAGAGCCCATGGCCTCTTCCTTGCACCTGAGGCAAGAACAGGTTGCTTCTTCGCTTGAGCAGCCTTCCTCTTCTCCAAGAAAAATTTCGCGGCCCGCTCCCTAGCCTTAGCTGTCGCCTTCATCTCTGCCCAACCAAGGAAGAAATGCATTAGTACAAGACAAACAGACAAGCAAAGCATGAAAAAGTGATAAACTAAAGGAAAAAGATACAAGTGTAAAGTAGTGGGCACGTAGGTTACCACTCTTTATAGACTCCTAGGGGCATGGGAGCAAAGACCACGCCTCACCAGCTCCTCATTATCATAAAGGACCTCCACGTCCATGAGCACGACCACCATTGCGTTCAACGTCTCTTGCTCATGGATCAAGAGGCTCGGCTTCTTGCATTTTCCTGCCCGATCTAGACTCCAAGTGAGCGGGACCCCAAAAACTCTCCCACTTTGGACAAAGAAGAATGACTTCTTTTACCTCTTAATCGAAGACAATGTCTTCTTCAACAGCTTTCTCTTTGCCCTCGAACTAATCACGACCCATCTAGTTTAGCCGTGCTTGCTTATCTGGAAGTGGGCCTTGAAGACATAGATATTCATTAGTCCCCCTACCTTCGTGTAGACACAGATAAAGGCCATAATCAGTCACACTGAGTTCGGTACCAGTTGGCACAGTGCTATGTCAAAATATCTTAGCACTACACAAAAGAAGGGGTGGAGGGGAAGTCGGAGCCTGGCCCTCATGTGTTGCTCGTACACACACAATTCAAAGGGCACATGGCTCGAAAGGATATCGCAAGCCCTCTCTCCAACCCTAGCTAGCTTAAAGACATATTCCTCGAGAACATTGTAGGCTCTTCATATCACCTCGAGATCCTTCTCCCTTATTTGGCTTAGTACATCGTTCGTCACATACGTCTACTGTACCTTCTCTTCCACAGCCATATCCCCCCTTATCTCGGTCAAGACAACATCTACCTCATCCTCACCCTCAGAGGAGGAGTCCTCTTCATACTCCTCTCTCACTGCCACGTAGGGCACTATAGCTAGTGGTCCCTCCCTGACCTCAGTACCTTTTAAGTTCTCACTCTTTGAAGAGGAAGAGTCTGATCCCGCCTCCCCAGATGTACTACTACCACTACCACTACCACTACCACTATCGTTACCACTATAACTACTAGGCCTATCGTGAAATCTATCTACTGAAGACATGAGAAAGTAGATAAAAAAAAAACTCACTTAAGCATGATAGCCCGAGCAGTTCTTCCTTACCCAACGCCTCGATCTGCCTCTAACTCCGAGCACCCTTGAACCTAAAAGACAACTCTGATCGCTCTCTCACTAACTTCGAAGGCAACTTCGAGCACTTTCTCACCAACCTCGAAGACAACTCCGAGCACTCTCACACCAACCTTGAAAACAAATCCGAGCACTCTCACATCAACCTCAAAGATAACTCTGAGCACTATCTCAACTAACCCAAAAGATAACTCCGAGCACTTTCAAACTCTTGGGACGAATCTGTGGGCTCTCAACCTTTTCTCTTATTACAAGTGAAGAGAAGTGAAGAGAAATGAGGAGCAAATGCCCTTATATAGGGAAAAAAGAGTGACAAATGAGGAGAGTTAAACCTTACGATTGAAGAGACGTGACGTTTGAAATAACTGAAGCCACTTTTACGTTCTCCAAGGACTCTCAACCGCAACGATGCCACATTTTGCCTGCTCGAGGTGTTGTTCCACTCCCCATGGGAACAAGTCATTAATGGCGCTATCGTTTCTACTCTAGACAACTGTACACACTAACTAGCCCAGTACGCCACATGTAAAAGGGTTTTGGAAACAACCTAAGAATTTTTCCCCTTTTAGGCCTAAAAGTCGAAAAAAAAATTACCCAAAGCCCAGCACCTGAGAATTCTTTCTATGCCCAATAGTCAAAAAGCCCACTAAAAAACTTCAAGGGAAGAAGCTCAAGAGTCCACCAAGAACTTTAAAGGAAGAATCCCAAAAATCCGCTAAGGACCCCAAGCACGGACAACCTAGATCTCCAAGGCCGAGCATATTGACTGCTGCTCATATACTCGGACCAACGTCTTCAAGGCTGAGTATATTGACTGTTGTTTCTATGCTAGGACCAACGCCTCCAAGGCCGAGCATATTGACTGCTGCTCATATGCTCGGACCAACATCTCCAAGGCCGAGCATATTGACTGTTGCTCATATGCTCAGACCAACGTCTCGAAGGCCAAGCATATTGACTGTTGCTCATATGCTCGGACGAATGTCTCCAAGGCCAACCATATTGACTGTTGCTTATATGCTCGAACCAATGTCTCCAAGGCTAAGCATATTGACTGTTGCTCATATGCTCGGACCAACGTCTCCAAAGCCGAATATATTGACTGCTGCTCATATGCTCGGACTAATGCCTCCAAGGCCGAGCATATTGACTACTGCTCACATGCTTGACCAACGTCTCCAAGGCCGAGCATATAGACTGCTGCTCACATGCTCGGACCAACGTCTTCAAGGCCGAGCATATTGACTACTGCTCATATGTTCGGCCCAATGTCACCAAGGCTGAGCCCTATCATACTTCCTTAGAGCACATATATTTACTTAAGGAAGAGGGGGGGCCTTTGATACAACTAATAAACGCATCACCCAATAGCATAACAACACGTGGACAAACCCCCTGTCCAATAGCACAGCGATACATGGATAACCCTCAACCAATAGCACAATGACATGTAGACAGTTCTTACCCAACAGCACAACGACACGTGGACTATTTTGGTCCAACAATATAGTGATACATGAAGAAAACTGTGGGTAGTCATCACCTCCCCCGGACTCCCTTATGTAGATATGTAGGCATGATTACAGGGATCACAACCGTCCCTGAATACATGACTAGACCCCTGTTGGAAGAACGAAATCTCTTATTTTTAAAAACTAATAATTAAAACACTCAGGTTTCCAAATCCTCCCCACCGAAGTTAAGCATATATGTTCTAAAAATATAGCCTATCAAAACATTCCATGAATCCAACTATAAGGCAAAAAACAAAGAATATCCCAACTAAACCAAAAGCATCCAATGTATCCGCTCTCAACAAATCACAAAAGAAATCCAATTTAATCGAAAAGCATTCAACGTATCCATCAGATGAAACACAAGGAATATCCAACAGACAATTTAAATTCAATCAATTATAAGATTAATTCAAATAATTGACAGAACATTTATACTAAAAATTGTCAGATTTGTACAAGCAAATCTGAACTACTACGCCAAACAACGGTGGGGCTTCATCTTCAACCTTAGCTGAAAAGTCTAGCCACTCATAACTATAAAACTACAATTCATAATAAAAGTGCTAAATATTTAAACTAAAACAACTAAATGTAAAGAAATAAATAAATAACTTTACATGGGAGAAATTCCACTCGCTGACGGGCAGCGCTTCCCCTCCTAGTGACAAAGCCTTCGAGATCCACCAGAATGCTAGTGGACGTCCACCGATAAACACTAAAGTGTCTCAGGAATTGTACATTAAAGATGAAGTGAAGAAGGGCTTATATAGGGAAATATCACAAGTGCAATATGCTTCCAATCCGATGTGGGATACTGCAGATTCCAGTTTTTGCTCTTTGACCTTTGTCTACTAAAACTGCCATAACTTTCTCTAGAAAAATCACTTTATTGATCTGTAAAATTCCCCAAAAATATACATCGGGATCTTTCCAAGCATATATGGCTCATCTCGTGGTTCTTCCTGAATCAATACAGTTAAATCCTCAAAAATGGCTGATCTGTCACGCTGAAATCATGCACAGCCTGACCTTTGTCTACTAAAACTACCATAACTTTCTCTAGAAAAATCATTTTATTGATCCGTAAAATTTTTCAGAAAATAGACATCTGGATCTTTCCAAGCATATATGGCTCATCTTCTGATTATTCCTAAATCAATACAGTTTAATCCTCAAAAATGGTTGATCTGCACGAGCAATTCTAGCAATTTAGTGAAACTTCTTTCCAAGCTTGTAAACCTGTAAAACAACGAAAACAACTCAAAGTAACAAATTCCTAAGCTAAAAAATGTAAATTAAAGGGCCAAAATATGCAATATTTGGTATTCATCAAATACCCCCAAACTTACAATTTGCTAGTCCCTTAGCAAAACAAAATAATAAAAAAAAAACCTAAATGAAAAACAAAGAACATAAAGATAAGTTCATCACTCATGGTATCCAAAAATTTAAGGAGCACACATCACCATGATATTCATTCATGAGAAAGCTTAAAAAGATAAACCCATCTTCGCAATGAATAGAAAAGTTAAAATCTAATTACTTACAAAAGGCAAGTTAAGGCATCACAAGTCTGACATTGTGTAAAGTGAATTAGCATATAGAAATGAAGCTTCCAAGTGACTCCAATGTGTAAGGTCTCCATGTCTCAAGATTCACCGAATTTCCCATCAAAATGAACGAAAAAAGCGTAGTTTTTTTTTTTAAGCTTTCTAATTGACCCATCTTCGCAAGGTTAAGGCACGGCTATGTTTAGTTCGCTTAAGCTTTCTAATTGACCCATGTAGCGAGTGTTGAGTCAATGACTCCCAAACCAGATGGTTTTAGGGCATTAGGTGTAAAGACACCCCTAAAGACTTACTAACTCAAGTAAAAAAGGCTACAAAATTAAACCGGCCTTAATACTACCAAGCAAAATTCCACATTTTGACGTGAACACTTATTGCTTACTGAGGCAAAAGGTCCAAGAGGTCCAGTTACTCAGCGGAAAGTTTATTTATGATAATAATTTTTTTATTTTTTTTATTTTTTTATGCTTTTCTATGCCCAAGAGTTCATCCAGTTTCAGTTAAGATAAGGAAAAATACACATTAAAATCACATGTCATACCTCACATAATTTGTGCTAATGTGCTCGTGTTAGATTATGTCAAACATGTGAATTATCAAATGCCTAAGGTAAGTAACTAAATTTTAAAATTTATCACCAGATCATGTGTTCAAAATGTTAAGCTCACCAATGACATCACATCACAGAAATTGTTTAGATCAACCAAAATTTCACGATAACATGAGCATGCATTTATCTCTACGACGAAAAGACAACAAATTAGGACAAAGTGTGTGATGTGTCTCCCATACCCCCAAACTTAAATTACACATTGACCCCAATGTGTGACTAATATGGAATGAGCTGACCTGAGATATGGAGAACTAGCTGGAATGGTATGGCTCATAGCATATCCCCAAACTTGAACTGAAGTACACATTGTCCCTGAAAAATAAAAACTGGAAAACAAAAAAATACTGGAAACAAACATTAATCATAAAAATGCGAAATAATAAATAAACAGAAAAGATAAGCTGTGGGGTGCCTCCCATGAGCGCTAAGTTTAAAGTCTTCAGCCAGACTCTCCCTAGAATACTACACTCAATCTGAGTAACTAGGATTCTCCAACAGTATCGTCTCAATGTCCGGACTCCTCAACTCTAAGAATGGTTTTACCCTCTGTCCATTTACCTTGAAAGTATTACCATTCTTAGGATCCTCAATCTCGATGGCCCCATGAGGAAAAACTGATTGAATAATGAATGGGCCTGACCATCGGGATTTGAGCTTGCTTGGAAAAAGATACAGGCGCGAATTGTAAAGAAGAACTTTCTGACCCAGCTCAAAAGCTCGTCTCAAAATGTTTTGGTCATGTGTCTTCTTCATTTGTGCTTTGTATGATTGGACACACTCATATGCATCATTCCGCAGCTCCTCCAATTCATTGAGTTGGAGCTTCCGTTGTGAGCCAGCCTTGGAAAGATTGAAATTCAGTTGCTTGATAGCCCAATACACACGATGCTCTAATTCAACCGGAAGGTGACATGCCTTTCCGTACACAATGCGATAGGGAGACATGCCAATTGGTGTCTTGAAGGCTGTCCGATATGCCCACAGTGCATCAGTCAATCGCAAAGACCAATCCTTTCTATTAGGGTTCACAGTCTTTTCCAAAATTTGTTTGATCTCGCGATTTGAAATTTCCACTTGACCACTCGTCTGTGGGTGATACGGGGTGGCAAGTTTTTGCGTGATGAAATACTTCTTCATCAACTGCTCAAAGATCTTGTTGCAAAAGTGCTTACCTCCATCACTTATGATTGCTCGAGGCGTACCAAAATGAGCAAAAATAGTGTCTTTCAAGAACTGGACCACAACTCTGTGGTCATTGATCTTGCACGCAACGGCCTCCACCCACTTGGACAGATTGTCCACAGCAGCTAGAATGTATAAGTAGCCAAAGGAATTTGGGAACGGTCCTATGAAATCAATGCCCCACACATCAAAAATCTCAACAATCAGAATAGGGTTGAGGGGCATCATATTTCTCCTAGAAAGACTCCCTAGCTTTTGGCAACGCTCACAAGATACACAGTAGGTGTGAGAGTCTCGGAACAGGGTAGGCCAATAAAATCCACACTGCAAAATCTTCGCAGTGGTCTTTTTAGCACCAAAATGGCCTCCACATGCATGATCATGACAAAAGGCGATGACATTAGATTGGTCATGCTCAGGAATACACCCGTCTAATGATCTGATCAAGACAATACTTGAACAAGTAAGGATCGTCCCAGAAAAATTGTTTTATCATAGCCAAAAATTTTGATTTATCTTGCCTCCCCCAATGCAAGGGCATGTGTCCGGTGACAAGATAGTTCACTATGTCAGCAAACCATGGTGCGGGACTGTGAGCAATATGCATCAATTGCTCATCAAGAAAGGTCTCAGAAATGGGAGTGGCGGCCTCAGTGAATTCCACAATCAATCTATACAAATAGTCTGCCACCACATTTTCCGAACCTTTCTTATCCCGAATCTCAATGTCGAACTCTTGAAGTAGCAAGATCCATCGGATAAGACGAGATTTAGCATCTTTTTTAGAGAAAAGATACTTTAATACAGCATGGTCCGAGTAGATAATGACTTTAGATCCTAACAAGTAGGATCTGAACTTGTCTAATGCAAAAACGACTGCAAACAACTCCTTTTCAATGGTAGAGTAATTGAGTTGTGCATCGTTTAGAGTTCGACTTGTATAATAGATAGCATGGGGAATTTTATCAACATGCTACCCCAAAACAGCTCCAACAGCATAGTCTGATGCGTCACACATAATCTCAAAAGGCACACCCCAGTTGGGTGGCTGAATAATGGGTATGGACGTCAGAATCTTCTTCAGATCCCCAAATGCTTTCTTACAATCCTCATCAAATAGATATGGGGCATCTTTCAGCAATAACTTGCACAAGGGCCTGGTAATCTTGCTGAAATTCTGGATAAATCGCCTATAGAAACCTGCATGGCCCAGAAAAAATCGAACCTCTTTCACCGTACGTGGGGGTGGAAGGTTGGAAATCAAATCAACCTTTGCTTTGTCGACCTCAATCCCTCGATGAGATACGACATGCCCCAGTACAATTCCTTGCTTGACTATAAAATGGCACTTCTCCCAATTAAGCACCAGGTTCTTCTCCTTGCACCGTACTAAAACCAAAAAGAGACGGTGCAGGCACTCCTCAAATGTTGAACCGAAGACGGAGAAGTCGTCCATGAAAATCTCCAAGAACCGCTCTACCATGTCAGAGAATATACTGACCATGCACCGCTGAAAAGTGGCGGGTGCATTGCATAACCCAAAGGGCATGCGACGGTAGGCGAAAGTCCCAAAATGACAGATAAATGTCGTCTTCTCCTGATCTTCGGGGTCCACGGGGACCTGGTTATATCCAGAATAACCATCCAAAAAGCAATAATACTCATCCCAGCCAAACGCTCCACCATCTGATCAATAAATGGAAGTGGAAAGTGATCATTCCTTGTGGCAACGTTCAGCTTATGGTAGTCTATACACACTCTCCACCCAGACTGCACACGAGTTGGCACCAACTCGTCGTCCTTATTCTTTACTACTGTTAATCCAGCTCGCTTGGGCACGACATGAATAGGGCTCACCCACTTACTATCAGAGATAGGATAAATGATCCCTGCATCTAACAGCTTAATAACCTCTGCCCTCACAACCTCTTGCATAGCAGGGTTGAGCCTTCTTTGTGGCTCCCTCGATGGTTTAGCGTCTTCCTCCAAATGTATCCTGTACATCACCACCGAGGGGCTGATTCCCTTAATATCCTCAATGTTCCAGCCGATAGCTTCCTTGTGCTCTCTTAAAACATCTAATAATTTCTCCTCTTGAGCCTCACCCAAATCTGAAGCTATTATCACAGGCAAACAATCTGCTGGACCCAAGAACTTATACTTAAGATTATCCGGTAAAGGCTTAAGTTCCTTCTTTTGAGGTTCTGGTGCTACCGTCTCCTCCTCCTCATTGCTGTCTTGAGGATCAGACTCCAAAATGGCATTTACTTCCTTGAGTAACTTATCTAAGCCCAAGTCCTCTCCAAAGTGAGCAAAGTATGCCTCCATGGGATCCTCAATGCTTGATTCATTCACAGTATCCTCAAGAATCTCCTCTATCAAGCATACATCTCTCACTTCATCATATTCCAGTGGTTGCCTAATGATATCAAAAATGTTCAACTCCACTGTCATATTTCTGAACGAGATCTTCATCACCCCTGTCCTACAGTTGATTAAGGCGTTAGCCGTGGCTAAGAATGGTCGCCTTAGAATCACCGGTATTTGAATCCCTACATTCTGAACCGGCTCTGTGTCAAGCACAATAAAATCCATGGGGAAATAGAACTTATCCACTTTTATCAAAACGTACTCAACTATCCCCCGTGGTCTTTTCACTGACCTGTCAGCCAATTGAAGCATCGTGGATGTGGGCTTCAATTCTCCTAACCCCAACTGCACATAGACTAAGTAGGGTAGAAGATTCACACTCGCCCCTAGATCCAAAAGGGCCCTCTCAATATGGCTGACTCCTATTGTGCAAGAAATAGTAGGACACCCCGGGTCCTTATACTTGATGGGTAGCTTGCACTGCAGGATTAAGCTGACCTGCTCGGTCAAAAATGCCTTCTTTGGGACATTCGTCCTCCTCTTGATAGTGACCAAGTCCTTTAAAAACTTGGCATATGATGGCACTTGATGGATGGCATCCAAAAATGGGATATTGATTTGGACTTGCTTAAATACCTCCAGGATTTCCTCATACTTCCCTCCTTTCTTCGGTGCCTGTAGTCTCTCGGGGTAAGGCACTCTAGGTACAAACGACCTAGGAGGATCCTTCTCAATAGGTGTGGCTGTAGATGGCTCAGCATCTCTCTTCTCTATGTTCCCACTCCCTTGCCCTTGCTGCATAGCAGGGCTCTCTTCCACTCGATTGTCCACTTGTCTCCCAGATCTCAGTGTGACAATCGACTGTACTTGTTCCTCCCTGTGCGTAGGAGTTGATGAACTCTCAACCATAAATTATCCTTTCAGGTTAGGCACGGGTTGACTGGGGAACTTTCATTTCTCTCTCTCACCCAAGTGACTTGCAATTTGCCCTATTTGACTCTCCAGCTTGGCAATTGCTTAGGTGTTTACCACTGTTGCACTCCTCACATCACTCATATTTTGGCTAGTCACCTTCATGAACTCCTTAAGAGTGTCCTCTAGCGACTGTGAAACTGGCACTGGTGTTTGAGTGGGTGCTTGGTAAGCAGGTGAAGGTGCTGGATGGGCAGAACGACCATGATTTGGAATTTGTGGGGCAAATCCGGGAGGATATTGATTTTGAACATGATGAGGGGCTCCTCTCTGATTCATTGGTTGGTTCTGCCTCCATGAAAAATTTGGGTGGTTTCACCACTCTGGATTGTACATCTCGGAGTACGATCCATTTGACTGCTTTTGAAAGTCATTGAAAGCATTTACTTGTTCCATAGGATACTCGGCACAAGCCGACATTGATGGGCAATTCTGTGCTAGATGCATGGGACTAGCACAGATGGAACAGCTTTTAACATTGAATGTGTTGGCAACATTGATGGATTGGCTCACAGTGAGAGCGTCAATCTTCTTGGTGAGGTCATCTAACTTTATCCTCAAGTCAGCGTCCTCCCTGACCTCATAGATGCCTCCCTTCTTAGGAGCACGAATGGACTTATCTCGACAGTTTGAAAAATCTCACTGCTGCGAGTTGTCGGACAACTTGTCCAATGCCATGTATGCTTCGTCTCCTGTCAGACTCAAGAATTCCCCCCCATTCATAGACTCGATCATGCTACGGTTGGGTTGAGTCAACCCTTGGTAGAAGAATTGAACGAGTCTCCACTTCTCATATCCATGTGGAGGGCATATGATCAGTAACTCTTTAAAGCGCTCCCAGCTCTCAGAGAACTTCTCATCCTCATCCTAAGTGAAAGAGCTAATCTCCTTTCGGCACTCATTCACTCTAGACATTGGGAAAACTTATGATAAAATTTGCTCAGCAGGTTTTCCCAAGATGTAATAGACTCAGACGTGTTGGAATCCAACCACGCCCTAGCTCTATCATGAAGAGAAAAAGGGAAGAGTCGAAGATGGACTGACTCCTCAGAGAAGTTCTGGAATTTAAATGTGGCACAAATGTCTTTGAACTTCTTCACATGGCTATAGGGATTTTCAATATCTAAGCCATGGAATGAGGGTAAGAGTTGGATAACATGTGGCTTCAAGTCAAAGTGTGTGGCATTGGTTGGTGGCAACACTATGCAAGAGGATGAGTTAGTCGCAATGGGTGCAAACAAATCCCTAAGGGATATAGTGGAGTCCACGTTCCAAGCTCTAGGTTGCTCTATATGTTCAGGATGATTAAAATTCTCTCCTATCTCAACAATTTCTCTCTCAACTAGTGCTCTTTTCTGTCTCCTAAGAGTCTTTTCTAAGTCGGGATTTAAATGTGTCAAATCTAAGTTCAAGGATCTCCGACCAAGCATACACCAACAGAAAACAATGAGATACTAATCAGCAGAAACAACAGAATAAAGCAAACACACAACTCACAATTTTTTTTATTTTTTTATTTTTTTTAATAAAAAATTGCTAACTAACTAGTAGAAAAATAAAATCAATTCAGGCCAAAAATTTTCACAAACCAAACAATTCCCCGGCAACGGCGCTAAAAACTTGTTATGAGTTTTAAATTACTCGCAAGCGCACTAGTCGTTTGCAGTATAGCGTTGTGCAAGTGCGAGGTCGAATCCACAAGGAATTGCGTTGTGAAAGTATATTTTCAATCTAAACTAACTCTATCTTAACCTAGTTCCGAATTTCATATGATAATTTGCAAAAGAAATTAAAATTAAACTAAATTGATTTTTAAAAACTAATAATTAAAACACTAAGGTTTCCAAATCCACCCCACCGAAGTTAAGCATATATTTTCCAAAAATATAGCCTATCAAAACATTCCATGAATCCAACTATAAGACAAAAAAACAAAGAATATCCCAACTAAACCAAAAGCATCCAATGTATCTGCTCTCAACAAATCACAAAGGAAATCTAATTTAATCGAAAAGCATTCAATGTATCCATCAGATGAAACACAAAGAACATCCAACAGACAATTTAAACTCAATCAATTATAAGATTAACTCAAATAATTGACAGAACATTTATATTAAAAATTGTCAGATTTGTACAAGCAAATCTGAACTACTGCGCCAAACAATGGCGGGGCTTCATCTTTAACCTTAGCTGAAGAGTCTAGCCACTCAGAACTATGAAACTACAATTCATAATAAAAGTGCTAAACATTTAAACTAAAACAACTAAATGTAAAGAAATAAATAAATAACTTTACATGGGAGAAATTCCACTCGCTGACGGGTGGCGCTTCCCCTCGTGGTGACAAAGCCTTCGAGATCCACCAGAATGCTAGCGGACGTCCACCGGTAAACATCAAATTGGCTCAGGAATTGTACATTAAAGATGAAGTGAAGAAGGGCTTATATAGGGAAATATCACAAGTGCAATATGCTTCCAATCCGATGTGGGATACTGCAGATTCCAGTTTTTGCTCTTTGACCTTTGTCTACTAAAACTGCCATAACTTTCTCTAGAAAAATCATTTTATTGATCCGTAAAATTCTCCAGAAAATAGACAGCGGGATCTTCCCAAGCATATATGGCTCATCTCGTGGTTCTTCCTGAATCAATACAGTTAAATCCTCAAAAATGGCTGATTTGTCACGCTGAAATCATGCACTGCGTGACCTTTGTCTACTAAAACTGCCATAACTTTCTCTAGAAAAATCATTTTATTGATCCGTAAAATTCCTCAGAAAATAGACATTCGGATCTTTCCAAGCATATATGGCTCATCTTCTGGTTCTTCCTAAATCAATACAGTTTAATCCTTAAAAATGGCTGATTTGCACGAGCAATTCTGGCAATTTAGTGAAACTTCTTTCCAAGCTTGTAAACCTGTAAAACAACGAAAACAACTCAAAGTAACAAATTCCTAAGCTAACAAATGTAAATTAAATGGCCAAAATATGCAATATTTGGCACTCATCAACCTCCCCCGGACTCCCTTATGTAGATATGTAGGCATGATTACAGGGATCACAACCGTCCCTGAATACATGACTAGACCCCTGCTGGAAGAACGAAATCTCTGGGATTGCCCTATCCCTGGCATGTGGACAATCCCACCTTTGAATCGCTGCAAAAGGCCCAAGGTACGCAAATCAAAACGATCTACAATCACAATTACATTACTGAAAACGCTAAGCATCCCTATTTCTCTGAAAACTTGCATTGACAAAAGCATCAGAGCGTCCTCGAAGGCATCACCCCCCCTCTCCCCGCCCTTCGGTGACTCTCTAGCTCATCTCGTTTTCCTTGTGCAGGCTCCTCTTTGAAGCACCGACTTCCAGCTCAGCAACACATTTTTGGCATCAACAGAAGATAAAGTAGAAAGATATAAAATGAAAAGAGGAAGAATAATTGGTTTTCATTTCTTTATCAAGCATCATAATAAAATTCATTGCCTGTGACAAAACATAGGGTGAATTTTTCTAAAGAGAAGCTTCTAATGAAATGGTGGAAGTGCAAGTCAATGCAAAATTAGGTGGGCTAGCAGCAAAAATTTAAAATTGTTTGCAACTCAGTCTGATGTTAATGGTATATTCTACTGTATTTGGTAACTTTATATAATATATTGATGTTCTACTGTAACTAATACTTGCAGCAAATATAGACTTCCTGGCTATAGAACAAAAAAAATTCAAAATGTATAAAGTCGATTTTAATTCTTGGAAAGTCAAACAAATCAGCAAAAGGGAAAAATTATAACTATCAAGTATTTTTTTTTGGAACTTGAGCCTGTAAAATTCAAAGATGGTGGAAGTTGTGATAGAAAATGGATTATACATACAAAATTTAAAGATTCGCCTATGGTAATGGCTGAAAGCACTAGTGCCAAATTTTCGTACAACATCGTTGTCTGTCCTAAAGAGCCAAGAAGTAAATAGAAATGGATTCCTAAAATTTTTACTAATAAAGAAGGCTTGACTAGTTGACTTGTAATGGCACTAAGGGTGAGGAGGAATTATTGTATACACGCAGTGCAAATGGAGATTTGCGCACCGGGTGCATCTCATCCATCCGAGAGAAGCACCCGGTGCACATATCTCATTTGCAATGTGTGCATACAAGAATTTCTCCAGGGTGAGACCAAGCAAAAATCAAAAACTGGAACTGGTGCTAATTTCTAGAAACCAAGAAAAAATAAATCAGAGGGAGAAGGGCAAAAGGGAGATATTTAAAAAGGTTCTAACGGGGAAGACAGGATAAGTATTATTGATGTAGGGGAAAATTCTCTCTCCAATGATTTTACAACACGTGGCAACCTTTAAGGGCAAAAAAATAATTACACAATATAGATAGATCAACCGATCAAATCTCCACACTTGGCAAGGGTTATTACGATAATTTTACACCGAGGGGTGTCATGGTAATCTCACGTCAATGTCCCAGTACTACTAAAACACTCAAATTTATGGATAAACTGTTATTCAAATCCAACATGTGGATAACTCCAGTCTTATCTAAGAGGAATGTTATTCCTATCACAACACTAAAATCGTTCTCCTATTCGGACTCTATTCCGACACACTATAAAAGGGTGCTCTCACAATCAAAAGGTACATTCAATTCAGGACTCACAGCTCTTGATTTCACACAGCTCTTCTTATTTCTCCAAAAGCCCTATACTAACTTAGGCATCGGAGAGTCCCCCGAAGGCACACCCCATCCGGTCCTCCAACAACTTTTAAGTTTTCTCCTTATTTCGTGTGTGCAGGTTCCTCTCCCTGGTTGTTCTAATTCTCGACAGATTTTCGACATCAACAGATTGGCGCCGTTTGTGGAAAACCACACTCTTTAAATTTCTAAGTAAAGGTGAAAAGTACTCATCTGTCACAATGCCGCCTAAGAACCATGCCAAGAACACCACCGAAACCAATTTAACCGCCACACAGGTATACACTCACAATCAATCTGGAAAATGGCTTCGTGCTATCTCTAAATAAGGTACCTCCAACCAAAATCACAGTGAACCTTCTGATGGAAAAACCAAGATTGACCAAATAAATCCTCCACAGCTTGACCTAGTAGATCCTCCACTGCTCGACCCCGTGGACCTTGATGACCAAGAAAACCTAGAGACACCTCCTGCACCCAACCCAACTATATCGATGACCCAAGAATAGTTCTTGGAACTTCGGCAACTTGTTATAAATTTGGCCGTCGGACTTAGGAGGCAAGCTTGCCCTTCTACATCTCTTTTTTCTCCTCAGCCAAAATCCTCACCAAACAAAACACTCTGATCCCAACGAATCAGCTCATAGTCGCTCCACCACTAGGTCATCTCCTCATTCCAAGGTAAGGTCCCTAGACTTCTCCACCTCTAAGAACCACGCTGACCTAGACAGAAGGCTAAAAGATATGGACAAAAGGATAAGGAATACTTTCAAAGGGAGAAACACCAACATCTTAGATGGACTCAACTCCCAGGATTTGCCCTTCACCCAAGATATCCTCGAAACTCCTCTCCCCCGGCATTTTCGCATGCCAATCATAAAGGTCTACAATAACACCATGGGCCATCTTTAGCTTTATAAAACCATCATGATGTTGCACTGTCACCCGGATGTCATACTATGTCAGGCTTTTCCTCTAGCGCTCGAGAAGGTCGGCAGCACATGGTACTCTCATCTCAAACCAACGAGCATAGGCTCTTTCAAGGAACTCAGTCGTGCCTTTACCGAACACTTTCTTAACAGCAAAGGACCCTGGAAGACTTCAGAAACTCTCTTCAGCATCATCCAATGCAAAGGAGAAAAACTTCGGGAGTATATCTCAAGGTTCAACATCGCTGCATAGGAGATCCCAGATCTGGATCCGACGATCCAAACTTTTGCTTTCATAAAGGGCTTCGATCAAGGACCTTTAGCTCCAAACTGATTCGACAACCGACCAAAGATATGATTGAAATCCTTTCTAGGGCTGAAGAGTTCATATTTGTCGAGGAAGATCAGGCATTCCGAAGAGAAAGAGAATAAGGGAGAGAAAAAATGAAAAATGAAGTCACTGAGTTAAATGACAATTCATCGAAAAAAACCTCGGCAATAAGATAATGCTAAGGAATCCAAGCAATACGACAACTATAGCCCATTGAATGCGCCCAAGTCTAATATATTGACAAACATTCAAGACTGTGATGTTCTTCGTTGGCTCCCAAGACTTGTACACCCTAGAGAGGACAAAGATCAGTCCAAATGGTGTAGATTTAATAGGGATCATGGGCACAATACCAAGGAATGTCGAGCATTGGAAAACCATGTTGAGTCCCTCATCCGTTGGGGATACCTGAAAGAGTTCACCGACCCCCACAGCGAAGACCCTCCGAGGCAAAGTCTTGAATGCCCTGCTAGATAGAGTTTCGAACGATGGAACTCAAAACAAGATTCTCGCCAAAGTCCGAGACAGAACCTTAAGAGGGATTCAAGCTCTTAAAAGGGATCAAAGTCTAAGAAGGAACTCAAAAGAAAGTAGACAGGACGATAAGCGCCACACATCTACAGCGACATACACTATCAAAACAATTTACTGAGACCTTACCTATAGAGGTCGATGATCTACAACAAGACTATGCATGTTGGTCCAACGGTAACCCGATTCCTCAGACAAGGAACGTTAAGAACATTTGAAAATTCCATCTTTACTAGATATGTAATTTCGGCTAGTTATCAATAAAGTTGTTATTTCGAAATTCATATCAAAATGACTTCCCCGAGAAAGAAGCCCCAAGCCTCTTCCCACCATGGAATCCTCATCAAAGTCATCACTAAGAGTGCCAAGCTCCCTCTCTTCTCAAAAGCCCTTTTAATCGAGGTAGAGAAGAGACTGTTGAGTTTGCTCACTCCTCAAAAGACCTTTTAATCAAGACCGATAAGGTAGTGTCGAGTTCTTTCTTTCCTCAGAAGCCCTTACAAAAAGGGTCAACGCCCATATTATTCATTAAAGGATAAGATCTAAGATATTATTGGACTTTCTTGCAAAGCAACGAATCACCCATTCTCATTACTTGGAAATTTTTTACAAAGCACTCCTCTTCGAAAATATCTCCACAACTCTGAGAATTTGATCCAAGTCATTCTACTCAGGCCTATCTCTAAGACTCTGAGGATTTCGATCCCATGCATCCTTCTCAAACCCATCTTCACGACTTCAAGGAGTTTGATCCAAGTCATTCTCCTCAGACCCATCTCCAAGACTCCGAGGAGTTCGATCCCAAACATCCTTCTTGGACCCATCTCTACAACTCTGAGGAGTTTGATCCCAATCAACCTTCTCGAACCTATCTCCAAGACTCCGAGGATTTTGATCCAAGTCATTCTCCTCAGACCCATCTCCTGACTCCGAGGAGTTTGATCCAAGTCATTCTCCTCAGACCCATCTCCAAGACTCCGTGGAGTTTGATCTAAGTCATTATCCTCGGTCCCATCTCTAAGACTCTGAGGAGTTTGATCTCAAGCATCCTTCTTAGACCTATCTCCAAGACTCCGAGGAGTTTATCCCAAGCATCCTCATCGAAGCCATATCCAAGACTCCGAAGAGTTTGATTCGAGCCATCTTCCTCGGATCCATCTCCAAGACTCTGAGAAGTTCGATCCGAAGCATCCTCCTCGGACCCATCTCTAAGATTCTGAGGAGTTTGACCTGATTCATCCTCCTCAGACACATCTCCACAATTCCGAGGAGTTTGATCAAAGTCATTCTCCTTGGACCCATCTCTAAAACTCTGAGGAGTTCTATCCCAAGCATCCTCCTTGGACCCATCTCCACAACTCCGAAGAGTTTGATCCAAGTCATTCTCCTCAGACCGATCCCCAAAACTCTGACGAGTTGGATCCAAGTCAACCTCCTCGAGCCGTTCTCCTATATTCTGAGGAGTTTATGCCAAGTTTAACTCCTCTAACCTATCTCCAAGACTCTGAGGGGTTCATTCTAAGTCATTTCCCTTGGACCTTTGCTCCTTGTTGGTGCCGAGGTGCACACTTCCGAGCTGCAGGACACCATGTCGCACACTTCGGAGTTTCGAGCACACACTGGTGCACACTTTCGAGCAGTACGACACCATGTCGCACACTTCAGAGTTTCGAGCGTACACTAGTGCACACTTCCGAGCTACACGACACCATGTTGCACACTTCATAATTTTGAGAGCACATTACTGCACACTTTCGAGTCGCATGACACCATGTCTAACACTTTAGAGTACTGAGGTGCACATTGCTGAGCTGCGCAACACTATGTCGCATACTGGTGCACACTTCCGAGCCATGGGAGACCATGTCGAACACTTCTGAGGTTCAAGCGCACACTAGTGCACACTTTCGAACCGTACGACACCATGTTTAACACTTCGAAGTGCCAAAGTGCAAACTGGTGCACACTACTGAGCCATGCGACACCATATCGCACACAGAGTTTCAAGCACACACTAGTGCACACTTCCGAACTATGTGACACTATGTCGCACAATTTAGAGTTTCGGGCGAACACTAATACACACTTCCAAGCTGCGCGAAACCATGTTGCACACTTCAGAGTTTCAAGCACACACTAGTGCACACTTCCGACTTGCATGACATTATGTCTCACACTTCGGAGTACCGAGGTGCACACCGGCTCCGAGCCCGAGCTTTAATGCGCACAATTCCTCTGAGCCCTAGCATCAGTGCGCACACTGCCTCTGAGCCCTAGCACCAGTGTTTACACCGACTCCAAGCCTAAGTATTGGTGCTCACACCACCTCCGAGCCCTAGCCTTAGTGCGAACACCACCTCCGAGCCCTAGAATCAGTGCGTATGCCGCCTTCTAGCCTTAGCACTAGTGCACACACCACTCCTAGCCCGAGTATCAGTGCTCACGCTATCTCCGAGCCCGAGCCTCAATGCACACACTGCCTCCTAGCCCTAACATCAGTGCACATGCCGCTTTCAAGCCTTAACTTCAGTGTGCATGCCTACTCCGAGCCCAAGCATCACTGCGCACGCCGCCTCCAAGCCCGAGCATCAGTTCGCACATCTCCTCCGAGCCCGAGCATCAGTGCACATGCTGCCTCCATGCCCAAGCCTCAGTTCTTACACTGCCTCTGAGCCCTAACATTAGTGCGCATGTCGTATCCGAGGCCGAGTATCAGTGCACATGCTGCCTCCGAGCCTGAGCATCAGTGTGTATGCCACCTCCGAGCCCTAGTATCAGTGCGCACATCGCCTCGAAGCCTTAGCACCAACGCGCACATCGCATCTGAGCCTGAGCATTAATGCTCACACTGCCTCCGAACCCGAACCTCAATGGGCACGCTACCTCCGAGCCCGAGCATCAATGCGCTCACTATCTCCGAGTACAAGCATCAATGCGTATACACACTGCCGAGACCAGCATCGATCGTCTCTAAGCACGACAAGCCTTGGCTACATCATGCCAAGCATCTCAAGCCTCGGTGACCACACATCGAGCACGACAGACCAAGCCTTGGCTATATCATGTCAAGCATCTCAAGCCTCGACTACACATGTCGAGCACAACAGACCAAGCCTTGGCTACATCATGCAAAACATTTGAAGCCTCGACTACCACACGCCAAGCACAACAGACCAAGCCTTGGCCACATTATGCAAAACACCTTAAGCCTTGGCTACCACACGCCGAGCATGACATCTCAAGCCTCAGCTACCACACGCCGAGCACGATAGACCAAGCCTTGGCCACATCATGCCAAGCACTTTAAGCCTCGGCTACCACACGCCGAGCATGATATACCGAGCCTTGGCTACCTCACGCAACGCACCTCAAGCCTTGGCCACCGCCTACCGAGCAATTCACACCAAGCCTTGGTCAATCATACCAAGCCCGCATTTCACAAACTACTTCCTCAACTGTATAACTGCACTTAAAGAAGTGGGGGGGCATCTGATGTAGGGGAAAATTCCCTTTCCAATGATATTATGACACGTGGTAACCTTTAAGGGCTAAAAAATAATTACACAATATAAACAGATCAACTGGTCATATCTCCACACTTGGCAATGGGCATTACGATAATTTTACACCGAAGGCGTCATGGTAATCTCACGCTAATGTCCCAGTACTATTACAACACTCTAATTTATTGATAAACTGTTATTCAAATCTAACATGTGGATAACTCCAGTCTTATCTAAGATGACTGTTATTACTATTACAACACTAAAATCATTTTCCTAATCGGACTCTACTTTGACACAATATAAAAGGGAGCTCTCACAATCAAAAGATACATTCAATTCATGACTCACAGCTCTTGATTTCACACAGCTCTACTTATTTATCCAAAAGCCCTATAATAACTTAGGTATCAGAGAGTCTCCCGGAGGCACACCCCTTCCGGTCATCCAGCGGCTTTTAGGTTTTCTCCTTGTTTCGTGTATATATGTTCTACTCCCCAATTTTTCTAATTTTTAATAGATTTTTTGTATCAACAATTATCTATATGATATGTTTTACCTACCCTCGTAATCTTTGACGAGTTATTGATTTCAAAGACTCCATAATTGTGATTTCATGGGCTTCGCCACCGCAATTCAGCTCAAAACCTGAGTACCCACAATCTTCTGGCTGGCTTGATCCCCAGAAAGGATAACCAATATCCTTCATATCCGCGCAAGCCAATAGTGTGCTGCAGCTTGTATAGTGCTCATGACGAAATACAGGGTTGCATCTTGAATACAAAGGGAGATCAACTGAATCAACAAAACTCAGAAATAGTTTTCTAGGAAATAGAGGAGATTGGGCATACTGAGTACTGACCAATATTTCTCAAGAGTAATATATTTTTTTCTGCTGGGATTTCTCATCATATAATGATAATATAAATCTGATTAAAAACAAAAAGGACTTGGTGTAATTTTCTTGAGCGGAAAATGATAAGAGAAACTTCCTATTGAATCACTGTACGCTTCATATTTTATGGATTTTTTTTTTTATTTTTCCAAAGAATGTACATTGCATATGCTTCATTTTTAATTATCAAGTCTTAACACTTTGACAATTATTTATCGGTTATTTTAATTATTAATAGGAAGCAAGCGTGAATGTTAACTACTTTAATTGATAATATCACTTATTGTCTCGTATTAAGAGATCAAAAATCAAATCTTATTAATACTGTGTATGGATGGAATAAAAAATAAATCACCCACTGTTATATAACACATAAACCTTAATTGTTTATTGATGACATGTTTATAGCTCTTCCATTTCACATATGGGAAAATCTCACGAATTTCCATAACTCGGCCAGAGTGATCTGTTACATCTAGTTCTTCCTTGCACAGCACAAAACTTTATTCTTTGTTGAATGATAAAGATTGGTGCACTCACAAGTCAGTATCCGCAACATTTTTTTAAGCTTTTGATGCAATGGTGTTTAAGCTTTTGATGCGATGATGATATCTGTGAATGATTCCTGTTTGACTTCACAGTAGACATGGTTTATTGTTTAATTTGTGATTTCTGAAACGATGCGTGATAAAATAGCAGTAGAACGAACGATACATTGTTTTTTTTGGATGAGAAACAATAACATGTTCGTTTTGGCTAGAGATTTGCTACAATTTGTGCTGAATTTACCATGCCTTGCGGGTACACAAATCGGGTACACATAGCACATCCACGTTGAATTCATTGGTTTAACCACGATATATTTTTCCGTTCAAGGGGCTTTCGACAAAACAGGCATTACCTATGAAACAGAAGCAGAAGATGACATCAAAATCTAACCTGAAACAAACTGTTCTGCTTCAGACATTTCACGCCTCAAAAATATTATTAGGGTTTCCCATGGATTGAAATTCTTGAAAACCCTGGGCTGTAGAAAAATGAGGGGTCATAAGTTGAAGAATGCCCAACCGCAAACAAGTTGTGCCTTCAGAACCCGGCGAACAGAGTGTCCTCAGCACCAACATAGAAAATATCAAAAATACGACCAATTTCCTAAACACACTGACATGCTAGAACCCATTAGAGATTCTACCAAGAGTTGGAAGACGTGATAGCTGGAACTACTGAAAACATTTTCGTTTCTAAATGAAGCTGTTTTTTGACAGAAGAATTCAAACTCAAGATTTCACGTAATATGAGTTCTGAACATACATACATATAAATTATAAACAATTATGAGAAGAATCACACTCGATCTGATAATTTACGCTGGATTGAAGCAGTATTACAAAAGCAGGAGAGAAAACTAAATTACCTTCTCAAGTGGATAAATGCATAGTAGTACTTATTTGTGATGCTGTGTGTGGTATCACCAGACTAAGCCCTTTTTTCTCCTAAATCTATCAACACGGTCGGTGCTCATCCGAGACTTTTCAGGCTTATCTGATTTCTTAGATTTCTCAAGTCGACTATCTAAACTGTTTCTAGAAACTTCTGGAAGGTCAGCACCCAATTCAAAAGTATCTGCAGGTCCACTGTCGGATGGTTTGCTCTGATTGTCAGAGTCTACCACTGTTTTCTTGTATCCATTTGTGGCCCCTTTTGATTTTCCTAGCGACAGAACATACTTCTTCAGGTGTCTGATGAATTCTGGATAAAGTTCAAGGTTGCAATGTCCTCCCCCACTTATCCATAAAGGTTCATATTTCTCTTTGCAAAGTTCCCAAAGCTGTTTTCCGTGGGAACAATCAACAACTTCATCAGCTGTTCCCTGAAGATGGGACAACACTAACTTCATCAGTCATTTACATAAATAAAATTTTCAATATGAGAAACATCTCCTCGACTCTTACTATGTTGGAGCACCAGGTAAAAAAAAGGATACTTCTCTGAGCAGCTAACTCTAACCAACTGCAGACTTTATTGAGAATCGGGCTTCCATTTCCTTTCTTACACAGGTTTTGACAAAAGTTAGAATTGATAAATATGAACTTCCTGACACCATCAAAATTGATGGAATCCACTTGGAGTGAAATGTGTAGCTTATAAGACTTGATTTTTTTTTTTTTTGAATTTCTTACAGCAAGAGAGAGAGAAAGTGCCTAGGGAGAGGGCCACTCCCTAGACCAACATAGTCCCGATTAAACTGCGTTCCCGCAATCTAACCAGTTCACATACATCTTTCTATCCTTCTGTACATAAGCAAGATGCGTACATATTGTGGTGGATTTCATTATCACCAAACCAACAATTAACGGATATAAACCAGTTTGAGCTTATCTTAATACTGACTATCATGTTTAAGAAAATATTTGATGTCCTGAAACCTAAATTGATTTACTACAACACAAGTAAACAATTTCACCCATAACAAAATAATTTCTATTCAGCATAGAATACAAACTGAAACACATTCTTCGTTAAGTCCTTATGAAAACATGATTGGCTTTGTATCATTCCATGTGATAAATGCCTCACAAAGCATCCATTAATTAACTAAACATATCCAGAATGAATTTCCAGATCCAAATCAACTAACACTGGCCCAAATGTTTATTTTAGACTCCATATTACTCACTCACAAGTTATGAATCCAAAGCGCATCAATGCTTTGATGAGTTTCTAATGAGTTCATATAAAATCTGTCTCAAAGATAATTCAGCTAACACTTTTTTCCATATGCCAGAATCTTTTCATAGTTCGGCACAATGAGAAATTGTAATTCCAAAGAGACCTATTTATTGCGTGTGATTTACCAATGTAGTGCAGAAACTAACGTCTCAGGTGGGGGGGCTGTGTGTGTGTGTGTGTGAGTGAGAGAGAGAGAGAGAGAGAGAGAGGGAGTAAAAACAAGAGGCCGATAATGAAAACAAAGGAAATAAAAAAAACTTACATGAATTACCAAAACAGGACTGTTCACCATACCAACTTTATCAATATTCTGAAAAAGAAAAGTAGCATAAGTCACCATCTATGAGATTAAACACGGCAATGGAACAGAATCGACTACCACCAATTTACCTTGTAAATATCAAACCAGTATGTCCGTTTGACAGGGTACAATACCCTCATCCCAGACAAAATTGGGCTATGTAAAACCACACCCCTCAAGTTTGCTACACGTGAAGCGAGATCAAGAGTGGGTCCACTACCAACAGATTGACCATATAATATTAATTGTTCATCTTTAACCCCGTACTGCTCCTTGAGGCATTGATATGCTGCATCTATATCGGCGTATGTATTACATTCAGATGGCTGTTTCAAAAGAAAAAGGATGACAGTTATAATATGAGCAGTATCATAAATTTTCTGCTGAATGATAGAAAGTTTAATCATCTAATAGGATATATCATGAGAATTAAGCTTTGACCCCTTAATACATGTTTAAATTTGCATAGTGCCACCAAGAAGGAAAAAAAATACATGTAGCAAGCCAACTTCCGCCTTTGCACTCTTATGTCAAAAAATACTTTGTGACGTAGATAATCCATGCTTAGAGCAGTTAGACCCAAAGAACACAACTTATTGGTTCAATATGTGAGTTATTTTCGGGTTGTCAATAACAATTACATTCATAAAAGTTTCTGAGTGTTTCATTAACAATATGGAGTGCATTTTTTTGGATAAAGGTGAAAGTTTATTAATCAAAAAAAAAAATCAATAAAACAGCAGGAGTTACCTGCAACAAGAAATTACAAAGAACATCTAGAAAAACTTAAGTAGAAACTAAATATGTAAGCCCCCAGCTATGAGCTATACTATCATCAATAAAACTACCATTAGCACTAGTAATACCAAGAAGCCTATCACAAACATCTGCTACAATGCTCCCCACAATTACATTACCGGAATGGAAAATGGACTGATGTAACATTAGGTTCCTTTCCTTCCAAATGAATATGGAGTGCCTTATATCCTGACATCAACATTTTGCACACATAAAGTGCTTTCCACTTATTTAACTATTTGATCACCATAGAACTTGACACAAATATAAAATAGGAATTTGAGGATTCAAATTCCTTGATGATCAAAGCTAAAGACAAAAACTAAAGACAAAGCTAAAATAAAATTGGGCGAAAAGTGCAACATGCAGTTTTCACGAAAATGAAATATGATATATAAGAAAAATTATATGCATTGCTAATATCAATATTTTACCAAGTTAAATACAGATCAAATATGGCATATTGAAATTCTCATGAACAGTTTAGGGGGGAGGGAAAAAAGTTAGCTATATCTTTCCTCAAAGCATTTGAGAAGTCCGAGTACTATAGCATCACTAAAAAAGTAAAAGAAAGTAACTGAGATGCAGCTATAAAAGGGACAACATAGAAGCAAATTTAAAATTTTCAAAGTTATGGAAAATCATTCCATGAGGAAACCTGATGCGTTGTAGGCATAATTATACTTTTAATAGTTTTGTCATGCTGGGGAGAGATAATAGGAATCATAAGCTAAAGGTCTATAGAAGAAACAGAAAAGGTAACTATGCTATCTCTGCGGCAGCACCTTAGCGCATACTGTTCACAGCATTTAGCAGTCACTATTCATGGTACTGTGGCAGGTTTATTTTATTTCATTTTACTTTCCTTTTTGTGGGTATAAATAGTACGGTTTACTTATGTCCTTTCAGGAGATTTTATTGGCGCTATTTAACGTTATTTGGTTAAATTGTAGGTTCCATCTTAGTTTATTTCAACGACCATGTTTAATCCTCATTAGAGTTGAGTTAGTTAGCACTATATAAGCTTTGTATTGAGTTTCAAATAAATGAAGATTTTCCAAATTTTCATTTTATTCAGAAACCCTAGAAAGTGTGAAGCTTTCCCTAGAAAGTGTGAAGCTTTCCCTAGAAAGTGTGAAGCTTTCTTCCTAGGTGTGATTCCTAGAACCCTACTAGTGTGAGGCTAGTAGTTTAATCTATTAGTTCTTGTTGTTTAGTCTTTTATCGAACCTACCAATTGTTCACAAATTCTGCAAAAGATTTGCCCTTTGTCATCCTACATCAAACTACCTCATGAAATTTGAGATACAATCTCTAAATATTTAAAGAGGCAATATCATAATCTTAGCAACAATGCAAAAGAAGTAAAACTGCTTAAATTGAATTATCAAGTATCTTTAAAAAAAAAAAACCCACAACTATATATATATACATATATCTTGTCATCTTAAAAAGTAGAATATCAAGCAGGATACACTAAATTGCTAAAGATAATACAAAAAAAGGACACAACTCTCTTCCCATCATTAGCAATGGGGAATCAGAAGCTAAGTATCTAACCTTTCCAGTCGATTGTCCGTATCCAGAGTAATCATACCTGGAAATATCATGGATAAAAGAATAAAAAATATGGTCCAAAAAGTGAATATAACATAAACCATGTTCAAAAAAAAGAACTAACAAATCAATTTAATAATTCCCTTTTACTTAAACTCTAACTATGAAAGGGGTTATTTATATTTTCATCTGTATTTGCCTCTAAAATCATTGACATAAAAATGATTTTGCAGTATATCATATCAGCAAACTCAAGATGAGTTCATCCCCAAATATGTTTAACAATTTGTTTTTAAGCAAAATCAGTATGGGAGAAAAATCAAGTGCATTGAATGAACATAATTCATAATATATGAGTCAATCTGCAAAATAAGGTTTTCTATTCAGACTAGAATAGAATGCATATGACATGAATATAACCCTGAAACTATCAATATAATCCGCTGGGTTATCTGCTTAAACTCCAATTATGAAAACAAAATAACCTAAAAATGATACAGTATTTTGGTAAAAAGAGATCCCCAAAAAGAATAATTACTCATTTTTCCTTCTGTCTGCAAGTGCAAATCTATACAAAAATGTACCCTATGCAATATACATAATTACCTTTCAAAATTTTCAATTTAAAATCGTTCCATACAAGATACTTTTTTATAAGTAAAAATTGTATTAAAAAGCACTAAGAGGGTGCAACCAATACACAAAAATATCTACAAAATAGAAACTCCACAAAATCTAAAAGATCTGCATCGTTCAAAAGAAATCCCTTCAAACCAAAAATTAAAGGTATTGAACCATGCATCTCAATAGACCTTTCTTCTCCCACATTGCTTCAACAAGGCCTACCTTGATGATAAGGCATTGAAAATCATACCTAGATAACAAGATTCACTTCATAATCCCTTAAAATTGACCTTTGGAACTATAGTTATCGCAATGAAAAACACTGAACTTTCTCCTTCAAACATGCCCCAAGTAGTTGGCATGAATTTAGCAACCATTTGCAGTAACACTCACCAAATCTGGCAATCAAATATCTTCTCTCATCATCTCAATAATGGCTATCACAATAAAGTAACCAGCATAAACAATACACATCAAACCCATACCTTTTATGCTAAAATATGTAATCTTTTCTCATAAATGCATTCAAAGTTTCGCATACTCCAAAATCAGAAACACCCAAAAAATGCACTCACACATTTTGTCCCTGATAAGAAATGCCCCCGGGATGTTTGGGGTCCGCTTTAGTGCAACTTAAACCGACGCTCTTAACATCACAGCCAAAATAAAAATCCAAAACCCACTAACCCGTAATCGACATCTAAAATTAACTTCCTCTAAAAAGCTCAAAAGAAACTCTAATTCACTTCATTAACAAAAACCCAAAAAGGAGAGAGATACAGAGAAATTTACCCCATGAGATTAATGCGAAGACGATTACTCAATTCGACGAAGAGCTCATACATCTGGCCCAAATCGGCGGCATTCCCGTGGGAATAGAGCATAGTAGCTGATGCCTTGGGATGCTTGATATGGACGGCCATGATTTCGTTGCCGCGGAGTGTGCGTAGCTTGAGGACGTCCACGTCATCCCTCCTGGGGACGTCCGGCATGTAGAGGCGGCCGCCGCACGATTCGTCAGCTACCACCTCGTACGAGGGCGGATTCGGCGGGAAGAAAGCGAATTTCGCGGCGATCGATGAGGTGACCCCTCCCATCTTCTTCTCATCAGACAACCCTTATACATAAATACCCAAACCCACCCCCACCACCTTCTTCTCTTCTCTCGATTCCTCTTTGGATCCTCAGATCTCTTAAGAGAGATACCAATAAGCTAGAGAGAAAAAAGAGAAAGTTACAAATATATACATAAAAGTATGTGTGTGTATATAGAAAGAGAGAAAGATGGCAAATAAAGAGAGAAATTGGAAAGAGAACGAAAAGACAGAAGATAGTAGATAGAAAGAATGACGAAAAAAGTTGAGGTAGTGAGATAGGGAGGAGGTGGCGCCTGGAATTGAGTGGGGTGGCGCGTGGGAAGAAGAGGGAAAGCGCCGTGTCAAAGTTGGTTTAGGCATCTCATTTTCTCGCTATTACTGAACTTTGCGATTCAGTTTTCAATTGTTTGGTTTTTTTATTTTTTTTTTTATTTTCTAGAGATGTTTTTTAAACTTATAAGAGTGGTTGAGGTTTTGAGTGGGAAATATCGCCTGACGGCGACTTTATAGGACGATGCATAGCGAAGCGAAGTGGCAAATGGTCTACGGTCTACACATGCGCACGTGTAAACGAAAGATCATCTTCTTTTTGTACGAGAATGGTGAGGTGTCATTTGTGGGACCCTTAAGCACTGTAAAAATGATAAAAATATTTGTTGATTCGAGTTTAAAATTATTTTTGAGATTTTTAAAATTAATATTATTAATAAAAAATTTAAAATTATTTATAAAATTTTTAATTTATTTAAATTATTTAATTTAAATATAAATTTATTAAAAAATACATAAAATCCATTTAAACCCACTTTACCCTCATGACTTGATGGGTATTTATTAATTTAGTGGTGACAATGCATTTAGAGCGACATGGGAAAGATTAGTAACGTGGCTGTTGTTGATATTGTTAACTTTAGTAGTAGTGAAGAAAAAAATTGAGGTTTCGTATAAATCTTTCTTTTGTTTTTAAGTTTTTAATGTTTATTTATTTTATTTTATAAATTTTGATCTTGTTTAATTGAATTTTTCATTCATGTCATTTATTTTAACAGTATACATTTAAAATCAGTTTGTTTTCAAATTAACGAAGATTAAAAGCCAATTTTAATGAAAAATACTAACGGAACAAAATTAATTTTTACAAAATCAAATAGATATAAACTACCATAAAAAATAATTTAATGAAGTGATTGAAATTCATTCTTTCGGACAAAAGTGTTTAAGTCCGAGTCGTTTCATTGCACTTGCTTTTACTCGATGACACGTGTGATAACACTTAAACAATGTCGGTAGGAATTTCACCGCCTCTTTTTAAACATTATTTTTAGGTTTAATTATAAAAAATATTTTATGGTTTGTTGCATTTTTAAAAAATATCTGGAAATTTTATTTTGGTAAAAAATACTTTGTGATTGATTTCATTTTTCAAAAAATACTCTGAACTATTTTGTGGTAAAAAATACATTTTTTTATGTTTTTGTTAACAAAAAAATATTTTGTGATATTTTCTTTTAGTGTTTTTTTACTAACAAAAACGTCACATAGTATTTTTATCACAAAAAAATCTCTAAGATATTTTTTGAAATAAAAAAAAAACTTTGAAATATTTTTTTTAAAATACAATCAATTACAAAATATTTTTTATAATTAAATCTTATTTTTAACATTAAAAAATACAAATAAGTACAAATTAAAAATTACGAAATAAAATAAACACATACAAAAACATCATAAATCAATTTATATTTTTCTCTTAATATTATAATATTGTTTGAGATTTACTCTAAATTCAATGTGTCTGTATATATCTTTTAACATAAAATTATTTTTTTTACTTTAAAGGAGATTTATACGTTAGAGATATTGAATTGACTTATTTCTATTGGAATTGACTTACTTCTAGTGGACCTGTGGGGCAAAAGCATGTTAAAAAAAGTAAGAAGTCGTGTCTTTCTTCTTCTTTTCTTCAGTTCAGTGTTAACCCCACGTTCTATGACTCCACCCGCTAAAACACGCGCCTAGTCTGATTTTCTCATTCTAGGGAGGGTCAAACTCATCCACATGGAGGGATCTCTCAGAGACCTTTAATACACCTGATTAGGTGTGGGTCCCGTTTACGGGCACATTATCGTGTGCATAATTGAAATATGAGAAAAAGGCGCAAAGAAAAAACAATCATCTCATCATTCCATCTTTCTTTGCTCCCTTTTTATTTTATCATTTTTCTCTACTTCTTTTTGGGTCTTTTAAATCCCACTTTTTCTTATTCTTTTCTCTGGGCTTCATTGTTAAGCTGAATTCGAGGCAAGCTTTATCGAGATATTTCAATTCGAGTTTAATCAAAATTCATTTCAATCCCTTTTAATTGAAGGAAAGTTTTATCGGGATATTTAAATTTAACTTTAATCAAAGTTTACTTTAATTTAATTGAATTTTAATTTAAAAATTAGTTTTAAATAGTTTATTGAGTCGATTTGAAATACTTTAAAATTTATTTTGAAAGGTTCTTAAACAGTTTTATAAGATATTATCGAATTCAAATTAATATTTATTTAATATTTTTCTTTATTAAAATTATAGTTCAGACTCGAACTCAAACTTGAATGAATAATTCAAAGCTTGGGATTAAATAAATTTGTTTATTATCGAACTCAAATTTGCATTCGAACCTGTTCACATAATAATTAACGACTTACTCCAAAAAAAGATGATTTGCTAATGTTAAATCTATAAAGGAAGATCGATCATGCATTTGCTCACGTTCACTCTTTCTTAACTATCAAATTTTGCAATGCAAATCAAATCTTAAAAGATTATGAAACTATTTCGCAAGAAACGAGCCAAATTCTACAGTAACTAGAAAATTTATCATTTGTCATAATGTGTCATGGAATTTTGTACTTTGTTAAGAAACAAGCTTAAGATAGATGTCTGTTGAATTATTTAGACGGGAAAAAGTGTAGAGCGAAGGGAACTGTATTCTTTCTTTCATTTTGTTTTTTTTTTTCCTTTTATAATGACTAGGCTACAAAATCAAAGATATCTCTCTTTCAATATTTAATTTATGAAAATTGTAAGTTTGGATTAACATCAAGTAGAGTTAGGTAAAAATTATTAGAAAAAATTTTAAATTTCTCACAATTATTCAAATTGAAAGTTATAAATTTGTAATTAATCTCAATAAATTGATAGTTAAATATTTTGTAACTATAAAGTGACTTTTCAATAGTCATTATGTTAGGTTTTTGTCCAAGAATTAAAAATTAAAGATTTCAGTTTCAGCAACATTCTGTGCCTAGGCGCGGACCTTTATAGACTGAGTTAATAGATCTAGATATTATATGTATAAAGGCTAAGTGGTTAAAAAAATATGGATGGAAATTTCTATTGTGAACAAACTTGTGACCTCTATACATAAACATTATGATTGTAAAGTTGTAATAGATCTTATACGAAAATCAAATTATAATAAGAAGATAAATGGACATATTCAAGTGAGATATAACTTAGTCAGAGGATTGTTGAGTAGAAGTGTTATATTTCTAAAGTTTGTGAGATATGAAAGGAATAAAGTTGACAACTTGATTAAAGGTCTACCAATGAGCGGTATACTTGTTACATCGAGAGGGATGGGCTAGGCCCACAAGGAGTCACTAATAAAGATAGCTCAACCTTTGTGATTGGAGATCCCATGAAGAATGTTCAATAGGTAGAAACAACCTACAGCGCGTGACTCATTTTTAGCACTACTTTTGAGGAGCATTTCCTTCCCATCCCTAAAGTGATAGTGCTTATTAATATGATGTTAAGGATTGGTATTTACCATTAATGAGACCGAGACGGGTATTACCGCGAGCTATTTGTCACACCTACCCTTAGAGACTCACTTAAGTGAGAGTTATCGTGAGGCCGTGACTATGTGATTAAGCTATTCCTTAGAGACTCTCGTGAGAATCAAGATAAGAGTATATGGCCATTAATAGTGCTAACCCGTGAACCTGACCCTGTATCAAGTATTGTGTGTGTGACTTGTTGAATTATGATCAAGAGACCTAATTTATGGCGTAGTCCATTGCGACTCCCTCAGATGAATACAATCAACACTAAGTGTAGGCTCAATTCCTGGAAATTCCTACACCTATTGCATAGTACTATAGTTGATCTTATATACTTTCTATATTTCATTTTATTTTGTTTTGATTGTTTTGTTTATTTTAAGTTTCGAAATTTTAAAACTTGTGGGGGCTTGTTAGAAATTTTTTTAAATTCCTCACAATTATTCAAATTGAGAGTTACAAATTTTGTAATTATTTCTATTTTAAATTTTGAATTAAATTCTTAGGCTCATTTGCGCCTATAATACCAAGATTTTCAAAAGTCTAAGACACACAATTTTTCATATTTTCTACTTTCTACATATTTGTGTTTTTGAGCAACCTTGATTGGGTCGGTTCACCCTGCTTCCTAGTGGATGTGCACATTGTAGAAGACAAAGCTATGAGAACCTAGGTTTTATCTTTGAGTCAATCTTAACCATTTGTATTTGCATGTGGGGAGGCTATAACGGCTTTAGGACAGTGGTTTTCCACGATTCATATGTCAGTTCCTTTTGTTTTCTCTATTTTAATTATTTATTTTATTTTATTACAAAATATTATTTAATATCATATATTTATATTGTATTAAAATTATTTTGATTTCTACAAACATATATTTTGAAATTATCTGTTTAGTTTTTATCACCAATTATATAAAAAAAATTCCAACAAAAATAACTTAAAAGCATAACCAAACCTAAATCATTTCAAAACCGAATAAAAAATGTGGTTATCAGAAAGAAAAAAAATTGATAGATTTATGATTCGGATTGTTGATTTTTTTTTTGTTATGGTTATTGATTTTTAAGTATGCTGGTTAACCATTTAATTGAACCATACTAAAATTATATATATGTATATACTTAATTATAATTTTATCCTTATAACAATAAATTAGATTTGTTTTAAGACTAAAGTTATAATGATAAAAATGTTTAGTATATATATAGTGTTGGCCAAAAATATTTAATATACGTAGCAATAAGTAAGTATTTTTTTTTTCAAAAAAATCCAAACAAACTTAATTTTTACAAGCCTAGGCTACCCAATCATGCTTTTCGTTTTTGTAAGGGATAGTCATGCTTTTCAACTTGGATGAAAGCTACCAATTTCTTCTGGCCACGTAGCTACCCAATCATGCTTTTCGTTTTTGTAAGGGATAGTCATGCTTTTCAACTTGGATGAAAGCTACCAATTTCTTCTGGCCACGTAGTTAAGTTCAAAATACATAGATTAATGATTGCCCTCTTGGACTAATTGAAAACTTGATTTGTTGTATATTTTAATATAAAAAAATTAGTGACTAGTCAAACTAACTATTAGACCTATTAAAGGGTAATTATACCTTTAATATTAAGGTCCATAATGGTTAAAAGTTACAAAATATTAATGGTCCAAATTTATTATAAGAGTTAAAAGCATTAGTGGTCTTTGACAGTTGTCCTATGTATCATTTTGGTCTCTGATAGTTCAATTGAATCAAATTAGTCATCGACTAATACACAATGTATGAATGTTGGCCTTTCGCACGTTTCCATTAGTGAGTGTAAACTTCTGTTAGCATGTACATGTCATGTGAGCGTTATTTAGGGGAATTTAAACCTAAAATCCAAAAAAAAAAAACTCGATCAAAACCCCTTTTTGTAGTCATTCTTCATTTTTGTCTTATCATCAACCCTACCCCAATTTCAAAACTAAAATTCGACGTTGTTTCCAAGTTTGAAATTGACATTTAAGCGATTCAGAGTGAAAAAATAGAGAGGTTCATTCTATATGCGATTCTAATAGGAATTCAGTCTATAAGAAGTGTATCTAAGTTCAATAAGTGATCAGTCCCTTACCAAACGTCTAGCATTCCCTCACGCTTGACACCAATGAGTTTTTTATTTAGGAGAAAAAGAAGACTATGCCTTCGCCATATGAAATATGAATTCTTTACACAAATCGAGAGAGATACGAAGACAGAAATGGAGAACTCAAACTTCTGTGATTATGGAGTTACAATTAGATTGGTGGCATCGTGGATCGACATGAACTCGATTCAACGATTTCTAACATGCAGATTCCACGGGGTAAGCTTTCGTCCAATGATGTTGATGAATTTTTTAAATGTGTTTCTGATAATGGATTTATCGCTTGAAGCAACCCAATACTTGCGACCACTTTGCTTGGTTTGACCCGTCCATGAGCCAATGAGCACAACAAGTGATTATAGGTCTTCTATGAAAGATCCTGAATCTTGAGAAGTTCAAAGTTTAAAATAATGTGCTAGTAAAGCTTGTTAAACATAAGGTTGAAAATGATGTGCTACTGAAGCTCAACAAACCTAAAGTTGAAGATGATGTACCATTGAAGCTTGAGAAGTCCAAGAAACACGATGACTATTTTTGTTGATGTTACTTTATACTTTTTTGTGTTGATGATAACCCTTTTTATTATTGTTTATCAGTCAGTGAATGTATGCATCAACAATGAATGAATTAATAATTTTGGTTGTTTTAACTAGGTTGTAAGATTAATTAGAAAATGTATGCATTTTGGGTTTCAATTTGTAATGCTTAACAAAAAAAAAACAAAATGAATGAATGAATGGTCTTGTTTCAAGTTCAATTCATCTTTCTGTTTAATGATTCCATTTCAATTTGCTTTTGTTTCTTTTATTAACAAGCAATATAAACAATCAAACCAACAATTCCCATACAAAGGTCGTCCATATAAACAACAAAACCAAACCAACAAATCTTAGAGACCATCCATAGAAATAATCAAACCAAGAAACCAATAATGAAACAACACAAAGAGATGAATAAACTATTCAAAAGCATTTCATTTAATCAAAATAGCCAATACAATTTGTTTTCCAAAACATTTGAAAGTAACGCTCACGTACACATCGGATGAAACAACTTAAGAAATACTCACGTGTAGCCTTTTATCAATGGAACCCAACAGTGACCCACTTGCGTCAATGTACACATCGGATGGATTAACTTAATATTCATTTATTTATTTTTCAGCTTTAACCAATACAACCAGCCTGCTTTGAACATTAATAACTTCTTTCACATACATAATTTCGAAATGATCTATATATACCCAAAAATTACTCTAAAAATAATATCATTTTGACTCAAAAATACCAATTATGACACTAGACAAGCAAGTTATAGTGTTCTAAAATTAGACATGAATGTTGTTAGAAAACCAAAAACTTAGTTTTTTTTTTCCAACCAGCAAACTTCAACGCTCAAATTCTCTCAACATACCAAGAGTTATGATGCAAATCACATACAACTACAAAGTCTATTCAAAGGACTACAAAGCCTAGTCATTATTTGCTCCAATATGTTGACGAAAAAGAACTTTTTGGTGACTTAAAGTTAACTACTATTAACTGTAAAAAAAGTTTTGCTAAAAAATCTTTGAAACATCGTAACTCTCAAAATACACAACCAAATCAAATGAAACCAAAGCCAAATTAAACTTTATGAAGGTAAAAATCTACACTTAAAATATTATGGTTGGAACCTTGTCGGAGTTTCAATGATAGTGCCAGAAAAATGGCAGCACAATATCTAATACATATTATGTATAAATAAATAGGAATTAAGTGTTGATTTCTTACATAGTTGTGATTTTTAGCCTGACGATCATCTTCTTTCTCCTTTTAAGTTCAAACCGGTTATCTGTTTCTCTTTCTGTCTTTTTCTCCCTCTCTAGACTTTTCTTCAGAGAAATATTTGCATTAATTAGGTATATTTAGTTTTAGGTTTCTTTTAATAACTATTATAGTTTAGTCTCCCTTTTATTTATTTTACTAGGCCCATATATAACATTATTAGTAACCAGCCTAAGCTCAATCAATTCTTTTTTTTGTAAGGCCAAATATCACAAGTTATTTAAGAGAGTACAAGTCATTGGATATGCCTTGAAAGCATGCCTGGACCAAAACTTGGGATCATGGTCCATCAACCAAGTATATGTAGCACTGTCCAACTTCTCTAACTCCTTTTTTTTTTTTTTATCATCCCATCTTTCATATATTATTTCTTTGATTGCATCCTATATCAATTTCCTTATAGCTTCTCCCTTATGCATTTTATTCATGTTACTGTAGAGATGTCTTACTCAAAATCTTATGTTAGTGTCAAAAACAACAACTTCAAATGCAAGTACTAAACCCTACAAAAGGCATGATGGGAGAAAAATATAATTAGCAACATCACAAGGTAATTAAGTAATTAAGAAAAAAAAAGAATAAATCTTTTTGCCTTTTGCTGGTATGAGATGAATGTCCACCTCTTATCCTTCACTAAATCAATGTCTAGAATTAGTCTCTTAAGAACACAACTCCCAAAGTCCTTGGTTTCAACATCCACCACAACAAAGGCAAGTGAATACTTATCATCATTTTCACTAATCCCTGCAACAGCTAGTAATTAGCCTTGAGCAAGTGGCTTTAGGTGGCAGCCATCTAGACCAATAAATGGCCTACATTCGATGAAGAACCCAACTTTTACAACATTGAAGTAGAAATAAAGTCTATCAAACAGTGGAGGCATTGAAATGTGGAGCTTATTCATTCTAATAATAGTTTTACTGTCTGGTTTTGTCCTAATAATCTCATCTAAGTAATCTCTAATTCTTGAGTATTATTGCTTATAGTTGACTTCAATCTCGTGCACTGCTTGTTTCTTAGCCCTGTATGAAGTAAGCCTAGAAATTTTTCAACCAACATCTTGAAGCACAACCCCTTGAATAGTGGATGGTTTTTTCTTTGGTTCCTTTATAAACTGATCTTTATACTTGCAACAAATTTAGCATTGCATTGCCTATTCTTCTCAAGTCTAGGGCATTTATGTTTGCAATAATTTATTCTAATCTAAAATGTGTTTTATCCCTTTAATCTTCTTTCATAAAGCAGCCACTTACGATATCTTACCCTCACCCTTTCATCATTTTTTTTTTTAAATTTCACCACAAACCCATTAGTCATAGCTGTTTATTTAATAGCTCCTAGTAGTTATTTTTTTCCCACAAAACAACATGCCTTGTTTAACTGAGGATTACTCATATTTGTCTCAGTTTTGAAAACTGGCCATCTTGGACCACTTATTTCTTATGTTCCTAAGTCAAGAAGATTATGGAGTTTCCTAGTGTCAGTATTATTTGATTGGTTGCAATTGTCATTGTGACCTCTCACATAATCCCCAAGAAAATCACCTAAGCTTTCACTATTTCCATCTTCACCAATCACTGATTCAATAACACCTTCATCTATATGTTGCTCAAATTTAGCATCATCATAACCAATGTCTTTCTCACTATCATAAAAAGAACTATTATAGCTATTGTCACTGTCATTGTCATGGTCACTATAGTCCTATTGTACATATACTGGTACATCATATATCCCATCAATACCCTCTCCATCAATACCAAATGTGATATCTATGCCATTAATATCAACATCACCCTCATCAACCACACTATGACCATTAATATCAACACCACCAACCTCTTGATCTACTATACTATGACCATAAATATCAACACCATCAATCTACTCATCCACCATAACATGACCATTAATATCGACACCATTAACCCCATCATCAGCCGCAATATGACCATTTATATCAACACTTAATCATCAAACACATCAGGACCATTTATATCAACAGCACCATCCTCATCAACACCACTATCTTAATCAACTCTATTAACCTCTTCATCAAACTCATAACTATCTATGTCATCTTTTGCTATGTACATCAACCTTAAACCTAAGTAGCATTTGTACAATTCCTGATACATCAACCACAACTTAATTTACTTTTGGTACATTAGCACCGATAAAGTCACTAATAGTCGCTTCATTTTGCTATGTGTGCTGCACATATTTTAATTTCCTTAACAGGAGAGATAAAACAATGCATGACCCTCCCTTAACAGGAGGGATAAAACAATGCATAGCCCTGACATCACTATCGGTACTCAAACTCTTTAGCTCAATCTCCAGAGTTTTCCCATGTTCAATGTAGTGGAAGTAGATGAAGTTTGTCACATTTGTTGTGACATTAGTGTAACTACTTCTATGACACTCATTGTATCAATGTCACAATTGTCAAAATACGTTATCTTACCACCTACATATTTTTTAGGAGGGGCTGAGAGAAATATCCCATTATAGTTCATCTTAATGGAATATAATATGTCACCCATACCTATAAAATATTCCAAATGCAATATATTAGCAATTAATCAGTGTATAGAAAATAATAAACACTCATTACAATATTCATTATAATTATAGTTAAAGTATTTTAATGGTTCCAACACAAGATAAACAAATAGTATCAAAGATATATTAAGACCACAAGGCTAATATTCATTTCAAAGATCCAGTATTTTTAGTAGTTATAGTTCAAGATAAACATATGTGTACAACAATTACAAAAGTCTTTTTTTTTCAATGGTTACCGTTCCATGAAAGACCAACACATACCTTAATTGTCAACAACATATCTTCCGGACCACTAACCAAGAGGAAAAAGCAAAGATAAAGAAAGTGTTGAATATGCAAAGGACAATACAAATACGAACAACAATTTGTAAAACACAAAATCGATGGACCCATTTAAAAACCTGAAAAACAAAATCTATCCATATTTCAGTAAATGCAATCATCATACAACATTGGATAATAAGAAAGAAAGAGAAAAGTAGTTTTTTGTTACTTGGGATTTGCGATTTACTCGCGATTTGAAACCTAGTGTAAATCTTATTCTTTATGCAATCACAGTCTTGTAGTACTGTTAAATGTGATTCTTTCTCTCGAGTTGATTCATAACTTAAAGAAGGCACCAAAATGAGGCTAAGGTGGATGTTAGGGTTTGAGGAGACTATAAGAGAAAGAAAGGTAATAAAGGTGATTTTTGATCAAGAATTTGAGACTTTAGGTTTAGATTCTTTTTAATAACTCCCATGTGATAAGCACATGTTAATAAAAGTTTATACTCACTAATGGAAACGTGCAAAATGGTAGCATTGTTACACTATGTATTAGTCAAGACCAATTTGATTCAATTTAACAATCAAGGACCAAAATAAAACGTAGGACTACTGTCATGGGTCACTGATGCTTTTAACCTTTACTATAATTATAAATGGTCTTATAACTTCTTTAGCTCAAAAATCTATATATAGGATCTTC
Source organism: Bretschneidera sinensis (assembly GCA_023935145.1). NCBI lineage: Eukaryota > Viridiplantae > Streptophyta > Magnoliopsida > Brassicales > Akaniaceae > Bretschneidera > Bretschneidera sinensis. The sequence continues at coordinate 38,296,806 of CM043699.1, forward strand.
ATGATGAAGAAAAAGATGAACAACTTCATTCTTCCTCCTATTTATGTTATCTATATATATTATTTTACTAATAGTATTTTGGAGAAGAGAAAAAAAAATAGTATGATTGAGCTTTGGCTCAATGATACAATGCAAATATCATTAAGCAATAATAAAGAGAAAAAGTTGGGTTGTTCTATCTTGGGGGCAATGTGACCATAAGACTGTTGAACCAATAGAATTTAATTACCTCTATAGTAGCACAAAACATCCTAAGAGAGCGATTGATTCGTGCTTCAGCCCATACTCTTCAAATTATATAGGTTATATAATTCTATTATCTTATTTAGCTTGTTATTAATTTAAACTATAATATAAATTATATATGAGTAATAGCATATTGTTTTTGACAAGTTGACTAATTTAAATCAAAATGAATGACAAATCAATTGATAAAAGACGGCCAAAAAACAATTTTGCTACGAAAGCCAAATTGGAAAGAACCATATATTAGTTGATTTCTCCTAGCAATGCACACCCTGAATCTAATGAAGTTGTGAAAGTAAAATTCTTATTCACTTGCATCCATAACTTTTTCAATATACCATATCAATAAATAAAAAATGCATTCAAGCCAAATGAATTTTAACCAGCTGATATTCAATTTTTCTCAATTATAGTTATACTTTATGATCAAAGGAGGTGAAAACTTATCACAAATTGATTTTGTCACTCTTTCTTTATTTTCAACATTAGCTAGATCACATTAATTGAACTTGTGAAAGTAAACACTCATAAGAAAAATAGCCAATTGTTTAAAAGTGGAATGAGAGTCTAGAACTCTCTTGTATTGTCTAACACTTGTAATGTGTCTAAAATACTCCTATATATTCTTTTTTTTTCTTCAGAATTTATAGCTTTATTGTCAACCACTCATTGAAGAGGTGGGGTTAGTATAAATAGGGTTATCATTCTCTATTTGTCACAAGAACCAAAGTGAGCAATACAAATACTTGAAAGCATTTTCAACAATACTAAAATATTTATTAGAAAGTATCTTAACCCCATTTTGTTATCAATGTAATGAAGAGCATACACATGCCTATTTGATTCAAAATAATCTATAGTGATGTTGGAGCCTTCAATAAATCCCTAAAATATAGTAGATAATTTCATGTAAGTATCAAAACTCATAGCCTGGTGACATATTTCAAATTGGGTTTACATTGCAATACCTAGCCAACTCCAAAATGAGTACGCACCATCCTCAAAGTTTTTTTTATTGATCTTTATACACTTAAAGAATTTCACGGTCTTCTAGTATTGCATGTCACTTTTGGTAGTCTCCAATTTTCACATTGGTCTTTAAAAGAATATTTAGTATATCAATTAATATTCATTATAAATACAACTACAATAAAAATTACATATATTTAAATATATATTTAGGCATAAGCTTAGATACTAGCTTATGCTTTTCTAAAACTTCCAAGATCCTTATCTCCCACTCTTCTAGATAAATAATTTAGCTCATTATATTCTTTTGAATAGTAACTTCAATAGCTACTATGACACAAAAAACCCAAAAAATCTAAAAAAATATTTATAAAAAAAATTATTTGTATAATCTTTTCAAGAAAAAGAAAAATAAAGAGTATATTTGACTTCGTATTCTTAGTCCCTATCCCCTTGGTCCTTGAAAATCTGCTCTCCAATCAAAAGAAATTGGAATTCCATAAGACCATTCATTAACCTAATAATCAAAGTATCCAGTGTTAATACTACAACTGAATTTATGAAGCATCATGGAGCAAGTGAAAATATTGTCATATGTAATCAATTATTAAATCAAACCAATCTCAAAAACACGTACTTAGGTTTATAGTGGCTTCCCATCAAAATAACTAAAATGTATAGATAGATTCAATTTATGTTTCATGATGCATCCAATAGGCAAAAAGACAATCACTTAGTTGGACCAACAAAACTGAACCAAAAACAATGCTATAAAGACATGAACCAAAATATAGATTTTGTACTAGACTCAGCATATAAAGACTTACAAGCCGAAGAAAAAAATTCACGTATTAACAAAAAGTAATTGAATTAACCATTAAACAAGTATTTCAGAAGAAAAATATATTATATTAACAACATGTACAGATTGTGCTAATTAACTCATTGATTATCTGTGTCTATAATTTTCTCTTTATTCGTTGAGCAGGTTGATCGTTTGGATCAACTTCCTAGTTAATTATGATAAATGATTTTGGTCCTAATACTCCCCATCATTTGTTAATACTTAGGAATATCTAAATTATATCGATTGAATCTTGTTGGATATCCATATGTAAGTTATCTCACATATACATATATATATATATATATATATATATATATATATATATATATATATATATATATATATATATATATATATATATATATATAAGAATGGATTATATACACTGTTTGGACTAAAATATGTTAAATTTAAGCTTTTGAGTTATATTGGTATCTATTCATGTCTATCAAGCCCATGCTCATGTAATCTCTCGTGTGTGAAATATTTCTAACCTTAACAAATTTCAAATTTTCTATAATTTATTTACATGCTTGATATAAATATGAAAGAAATGAATGTATGTTTATCATTTTTATAACAACGAAAGGATGAATATGATTTAATTGAATCAAATTCAAGGATTGGATGTACAATTTTAAAAGAATGGAAATAAGAACTTAACTATGAACATAAGAAACCACATAATAAAGATAGAAATGAATTAAAACCATAATATTCATAAATTTAGATGAAAACTACAAGGTTTAGAGAGTCTTAACCCCTAAATCTAAACCCAAATCACCAAGTCGAAGCAAAAGATTAATCAACAACACATAATCAAATCATTTAATGGACCAAATCTCAAAGGAACAAAGAAAAAAAAAAAGGTAATTGGGCCATGACCCATCATGCACATAAACTAAACCCTAAACACTAACACTGATTAGGGGAAAAGAGCTTGGTTATTTTCTAAAGAAATTTTGCGCTGTGAGGCCCATTTGATTTAGCAAGATTTTTTTTTAAAGAAAAAAACCATTCTAAACTAAATGCAGTTATTTGAGCCTAATTCGGATATAATAAAGGATCCAAAAGAACAATTTGAATTCTAAAACATAAATCAAAAGAAAAGCATATCAAACATTTCCATGTTTAGAAAGCAAGCAGATGAACATGTAAGAGATTCATAATCAAAAGTCCTTTGTTTCTGCATTGTGACATTTGTCTTGGCTCAAATACTACTTACTAGATAAAATGGCCTAAATTGAAGAGAAATTTGGGCTCAGAAAGTCCACCAAACAAAGATCCAAATATATGATGCTGCACACCACTTGAACCAAAAAGTTTAAACTAATAGATTCTAGTTTCACCACATATGTCTTTTACTCACCCACTTTTTTCTATGTGGGATACACTCACATATGAAACTTAACAACTCATTACAACAATATACGATTTTCTAGTAAAAACCATCTGAAAACTCTTCCATTTTACAACCCAAACCCTAATACACTTAATGTTCACTCAATCCTTAAATTCTTATAAAATCTATTTGATTTTTCCTACATTAATGGCTTACATTAATTGTGAGTTTTATGATTTATTAAAATTGACTAAGTCATTGGTCTATTGGTGAGACTTAAAGTGAGGCCAACTATGGTAATCTATTACATTGGACCTATCTCTTTATTGTTTAATGTGGAATGGTTAGTGTGGGCCTTAGACCCATTAGGTCTTGATGGTCAGCATACTATATAAGGATATTGACTCAGTTTTCTCTTCTTGTTCCAAAGATCGACATGAATGCAGTTAAGAACACCCTTTGATTTATGCACTCTAGTGTTGAAGCTAAGCCGATGTTGCTTCCCAAGAACAACATGAATGCACTCTAGTGTTCCAAAGATCGACATGAATGCACTATAGTGTTCATTGCTGTTATATAACCTTTTATATATAGCAATAACTACCATAACCAATTTGAAACCAATCTCAGTCCTTAGATCTTGAGAACCAAACGATCATAGTCCTCTAAGTGGTTTAAGTAAAACTATACGTTTCAACCAAAACAACACACCAGCTGAAGGAGCTCGAAATCTTGATTTAGGAAGAATTCGCGCCGCGCCGCGGAACAAGGTGTACCGCGGCGAGCTCTAAAATTGTGGACTTCCTGACATGCGGATAGGTGAGGCGCGGGTGGTAAGTGCCACGGCACAGAGGTTCGCGCCATGGTGCCAAATGATACTGAAGCTGAAATTCTACAGCAAGGCCATCTCTTCTCAAGAACTCTTCAACCTTTTAATTCTTAGACAAAAAACTAACAATCTCTACATTTGTCTAAGCAATTAAAACAGAACCAATTGTGTAGAGAACTCATGATCCAAACTTAACATAAGTCACCACATCATCCGGTTCCAACTCTAAGAAGTTCAAGGCATTGATTGAACTTGCTTAGAGTTAGAACTTTAGTGCTTAAATCTGCAGGATTTTCTTCTGTTGCCACTTTGTCCACATAAATGCTTCCTTCTGTAACTTTTTCCCAAATGAAATAATACCGAACATCTACATGCTTAGTCCTTTCATGGAACACTAAATTCTTGTACAAATGCAACACACTTTTGCTATCCGAATATACCACCACCTGCTCTTTTAGAACCTTCAACTCTTCCAACAACCTTTTACACCATAGAGCCTTCTTAATAGCTTCCGTTGCAGCTATATACTCTGCTTCAGTTGTTGAGAGTGCTACCATCGGCTGCAACTGAGCCTTTAAACTTATGCAATATCCGTTTAAGTTGAAGAAGTATTAAATAATCGATTTTCTCTTATCATGGTCTGCTCCATAAACAAAATCCGCATAACCTTCTAACCAAATAGACTTACCCCTCTTCTCGTAAACAAGCCCCACATCTGAGCTTCCCTTCAAATACCTCAGCAACCACTTCATCCCAAGCCAATGCTCCTTTCCGGGATTACTCATAAACCTGCTGAAAATACTAATGGCATGAGAAATGTCTGGACTAATGCTTACCATAGTGAACATGACTGATCCAACTGCACTAGAGTAAGGGACATTTTCCATTTCTTTCTTCTCCTCATCCGAACTAGTACATTGATCGCTGAAGAACTTGAAATGACTAGTAAGGGAAATTTTTACTGGTTTACTATCTTCCAAAGAGAATTTAGACATCATCTTTTCTATGTAAGAAGTCTGAAAAACCTTTAACCTATCTCTCTCCCTTTCCCAGATTATATACTTCCCAAGGATATTTTAGCATGACCAAAATCCTTCATCTCAAACTCCGAACTGAGTTGAGACTTTAATTTTTCTATCTTCTCATTGTTGCTACCAACCAATAGGATATCATCAACATAGATGAGAATAATCACCATTTCCTCTACCTTGTGACCTTTGTAGTACAAACACGAATCATAGTAGCTCCTCATGAAACCCAAGCTAATTACAAAGGAATCGAACCTCTTATTTCACTGCCGAGGTGATTGCTTCAAGCCATAGAGAGATTTCTTCAAATTGCACACCAAATCCCCCTCCATGTAAGAATGTTGTCTTCACATTCATTTGCTCAATCTTCCAATTAAATTGGACCACCATAGCTAACACCATCCTTATTTTCTTGTATTTCACAACCGGTGAGAAAATTTCTGTGAAATCTATGCCTTCTCTTTGTGTGAACCCATTTGCCACTAGCCTAGCCTTATACCAGACTTTATCCCCTGGAGTGTTTCCTTCTTTGACCTTGTAAATCCACTTACAATCCACAACTCTCTGTTTTTCTGGTTTTGACACCAATTCCCAAGTGTTGTTCTTCCTCAAAGAATGCATTTCCTCCTCCGTAGCTAGCTTCCATCTTGACGATTTTTTACTTCTCATGGCATCACTGTATGTTTCTGGTTCATAGTTGATTATCTCTCTTTTCGAATAAAGAGCTGTTGCAATAATATCTGCAAAACCATATCTCAAAGGTGGTCTGATTTGTCTCCTTTCTCGGTCTCTTGTGAGCTGATAATCATTCCGATTTGCTGCATCATCTTCTTCTAGTTCAGCCTCCTCTTGAGTGTCTTGAGTTTGGCCTTCATCAATGGGCTCTACTTGATCCAAACCCTCTTGCCTTCCTTGCTCTACCTGAACTGAATCTTCTTTGATGCTATGCTCCACATAAACCGGGCAGGTTTGCTCACTTTCTCCTGCACGGTTAGTTTTCTCCAAATAGGGAAATAATAGCTCATTAAACATGACATCCTTAGTTATTATGAGTTTAGTTCCATTTGGCTCTAAGGACCATAACCTATACCCCTTAACCCCTTCACCATATCCTAGAAACAAACACTTTCTAGACCTTGGGCTAAGTTTATCATCCTTTTGATGTGCAAACGTAGCACATCCAAAAGTCCTAAGGTTGCTTAACTCAGGGGGTTTTCCACTCCACATCTCCTCGGGAGTCTTAAAGTCCAAAGCTCTAAAGGGTGATTTATTAATCAAATACACAGCAATAGACACAGCTTTCACCCAAAAACACTTAGGTAAATTGGAGCTAACAATCATGCACCTAGCCTTATCCAAAAGGGTCTTATTCATCCTTTCAGCAACTCCATTTTGCTGAGGGGTATACACAATCGTTCTATGTCTTAGAATCCCATTTAACTCACAAAATTTGTAAAATTCCTTATTACAAAATTCTAGGCCATTATCGGTTCTCAAAACCTTAGCTACCTTGCTCGTTTAAGTTTCTACCAACTTTTTCAACACCACAAACCTATTCAAAGCATCAGATTTATTTTTAAGCAAATAAATCCAAACCTTTCTAGAATAGTCATCAATCAAAGAAAGAAAGTACAGATTACCTCATTGTGCTGGCGTTCTTGCTGGCCCCCAAAGATCGGCATGAATGTAGTTAAGAACACCATTTGATTTATGCACTCCGGTGTTGAAGCTAAGCCGATGTTGCTTCCCAAGAACACAACTCTCGTAGAAATGAAGTTTTTCTACCTTGTCACCATCAAGTAAACCATCATTGCTGAGAACTTGCAGCCCATTTTCGCTTATATGTCCCAAATGATTGTACCAAAGAACCGCCTTATTTTTTCACTTCCAAAGGGCAAAGTCTCCTTTTCCATCAAACTTCTCAACAATGAAGTTTGAACCCATCTTGCAGGAACAGATCCCAAGATTTATGCAACACCCACAATTGCTTTCCAAATCTCTTCTCTCCAACTTCTAAACCTCAAGAACCCGATCAAATCTTGATCCCAACACTGTTCTTGAATCACCTAAGAAGTTTCTTTTTATTCTTGGAACCTGGCTCTGATACCACTGTGAAAAATCACCAACTAATCCCAAGTTGTGACCATCAAACACCCAAATCTTGAATGATTTGGATCAAGGCAAGAATCAAACCACAAAAGAGAAAACACAAGCAATTGTTATCGAGGTTTGGTAAATTGCCTACGTCCTCGTGAGCTCTTCTGATCTCTCTACACTAAATCAATGGAGTTCTTACAATTACAACAACAACTCACCAAGAACAATGTGTTCTTGATGAATAAGATAAGAGAAAAGAACAAAATGTTTCCCTTAAATGTTCCCCAAGAAAATCCCAATTACAAAGCCCTAAAACCCCAATCTTTCATACACTCTCTCACTAGAAAAACCTTTGAAAATTTGAGAGCCTTTCTCTCTAAAACACCAGCCAATTTTGATCTGAGATGAACATTTGTGTATCTGATACAAGTTGTGTTTATTGCTGCTATATAACCCTTTATATATAGCAATAATTACCATAACCAAATTGAAACCAATCTCAGCCTTTAGATCTTGAGAACCAAACAATCATAGCCATTTAAGTGGTTTAAGTGAAACTATGTGTTTCAACCAAAACAACACACCAGCTGAAGGAGCCCGAAATCTTGATTCAGGAAGAATTCGCGCTGCAATGCAGAACAAGGTGTGCCGCGGCGAGCTCCAAAATCGTGGAATTCCAGACATGCGGACGGGCAAGGCGTGGGTGGTTAGTGCCGTGGCAGAAAGGTACGCGGCGCGGCACACAGGACGCCAAATGCTGCTAAAGCTGAAATTCTATAGCAAGGCCATCTTTTCTCAAGAACTCCTCAACCTTTTAATTCTTAGGCAAAAAACCAACAATTTTGCTATTTGAAATTGAGAATAGTCTTATAAAAAGAAATGTGAGAAAAAAATGGCCTTTACCTATTTACAGTAACTTTCTCAAAAAGAAAAATAATTTATAGTCTAACCTATTTTTGTCAAATGTATATAAAAGACAAATAATACTTGATTAGGACACACTATATATTTAATATTATTGTTTTTTTAAAAACAATAACATGTTAGTTTATCATTATATCTATTACATGTATAAAAGGTTTAGGGCAAACACATAAAAAATATTTTACTTTATTTTTATTATCACTTAAAAAATAGAAAATAAAATATCTAAATAAAATATTTTCAAAAGTTTGTGGGGGAAATGGCCCCAATTGTCTCTTAGAAGTTCCACCATCGGTTCAATGATAGATACTCGAGTATTTTTTTCACCAATTAATTAACCAAAAATAAATTTTAGAGCAACCAGATTCACCAAACTTGTATTTTGCTAACTGAATTATGCCTCGCGTGATTTTGGCCATCCCCAACAACAACAATGTAAATCATTCTTTCTGAACAATGGTTTTTTAAAGTTAAAACAATAACTTATTAATATAGTTTCTACATATACCATTCAATTACTAATCAATTGATTGAGTGTTATATATAAGTG